>JAJJWW010000328.1:0-49284 GCA_023531295.1 Papaver armeniacum | reverse complement strand
TCCAACAATCTTAAAAGGATTATATGCAGAAATAGGCCTGGTCTGACCCCTCACTTTCATTCCTAGGCCACTTTTTTATTTCTTACAAAAATAAGCCTATTGAGCGGTTCCATCCAAATCAGGTGCTTAACTCGGTCAATATCTCACACCGATTAGTCAATTTATCGTCAAAATCTCGTACAAGGAAATCTCATGGATGTGAGAAGATTATTTAAATACCCTCGCCAAAGATTTTTTATTTAAAAAGCCAATCGAGATATCCAGATCTCTGAAATTGGACAGTCAAGATGGCTAGATGATACGCGTGAAAACCAAATAGATAGCGAGAAGATAGAGATCGATTCTCATTTTCATCTTCCTTATTCTCTCCTGGTTCTTCTAAATAAAAATTTTCTTCCGCTAAAATCAAGAGATAACTTAGGGGTTTCTCTCAAATCAAACCTAATTAACGTTAATCAATCATGTATGTTTAAAAGAGATTGAATCGTGGATGTTAGCACCACCAGGAACACGGTATGTGAAGATTCGCAAGAAGTGATATTCATTGGGTTCAACAACAATATCAACTGAATTTGGGGTTTTATAAATGGATCTATTTTGGGGTTGTTCGATGCAAATCTGTATTTTTCTTGGCAAAATTTGATTCTCATATTAAGAATTGACAAATGACAAGGTTCCAAAAGGAGATAAAATTGGTTGAATCGATGGTGTTTACACAAAGAACATCGATGGGTTTACGGTTTTGGAGAGCAATTATCGAAAACAAGTAGAAGATGATACAAACATTAGATAGTTTGAGTTCGATTTGTGGTGTTTTTGTGGTTGAGGTTCAAGCTTGACTATTTCAATTTCTCTAAACGGTACATCAGCAGATTTTGGGAGCTCGGGGGGTTGATGTGGTCTGAAATTCTTGAGTGGAGAAAAGGAGCTGAGATGTGATGAAATAGTTTCGGGTGATGATGGCTTGTGTCTGCAATTATCAAGAGAATAACCATGAACCTATCTTCTACGAGCGACATTCTAATCACATTATGGGGTCTCTGCGATTCGTGATTTCACGGCGGTAACAATGGGTATTTGGGGGTTTCGGTGTGTTGGTCGTATCGTATGGGCGATTATCGAATTTCAATGAAGATTATGACAACAACCAAGGTAGGGTTTATATCAATGAAGATTTGAATTGTATTATGTATGAATTTGATACCGAGAAGTATTGAACGATTGAATCTGCGGTGGTGGTAGTTGGTTGAGCGAGGTGTGTGTTTAGGAGTTTATTACGTATGAATTTGATACCGAGTATTCGTGCAATGAACACATCTGGTTAGTTCTTTCTTCTTTGTCGTTATTTATGATGATAAACGAAAAGGGATACTAGATGCTACTTTATTTGCTTAATTTGTTGAATGAATGGCATGGATTTTTTATTGTTTTAGGGTCCTGTATGCTTGGGAAATTCGTGGTCTTGTGAATTCAAAATTGTAGATGTAACTAAGCTATAAGAGGAGCTTCCTACAACCACCGGAGGCTACCTGCGTACGTCTTTTGAAGCTGCACTGCCGATTGCTCATGAGAATTACCTTAAAAGATCTTTCGAATTTAGAATTGGAGATGGCAAATAGTGGTGTGCTAATGGTTGAACTACTCTCCGAAGTTGGAGTTAATTTCCCAATGAAGAGGAATCGAAATTTGAATCTATCCGGGAGAGGATAGGCAGTGAGAAGAGAAGGAGTTGTGGTGATCAAGCGCCATGATTTAATGCTTTTAATATGTTGTGTGAGTCTTGGGGAAGTTGACGGTGAAGAATGGCCGAGTTCCTCGGTGGTTTGGTCGAGTTTCTCCGCGAAGAAATGAGCGAAGCTATTTTTGATTTCTTGAAATGAATGGTGATGAAGTTTAAATGGCTAGGGTATGAGAATTAGACGGTGCAAGCTGGTGGAGGTGGTTTTTGCGATGGGTCAATGTAGTTAGGGATTGAGATAACAAGCCGATTTTTGATTTTGGGTTGAGCTAGATTTGAATTTAGCGAAATTCAGTAGTCTTTGCGATTGAGAAATAGGAACATGGAGTTAATGATGTCCGGGATGGTGGTATTGAAATTACGGATGATGTATCTATGATGGTGCAGTGGTGGTTGGAGAAGTATAGGATTTTACGTAGCTCCTTATTTGGGGTGGTGTTGTCGGTGAATTGAGAGAAAGGGGTAATTGATATTGTTGATTATGGTGGGCGACGGGAAAGGAAAGAATAGGATTTTACGTAGCTCCTTATTACTGCAATTTTTGGTGGTTGTGTTGAATTTTTGAGTTCTGTAGAAGGTCTTTACAAATTGGGGTTAATTAGGATCAGTAGTGGTTGTGACGGTTATAGAAGGAGAAGGCTGAGAAGGGAAACATAAAGTTTGATGGCTGGGACTTCGGATGCGGTGAAAACCATTTTCTTTGCGGTGGTTGGTACCAGATTGCATTTTTTTGAACTGAAACTGAAGGGAAAACAATGTGTTGATGTTGTCAAGGATGAAAATGGATGAATGAGTCATGATGAATACTATGAAAGAATGTATGCAGGGTTGTTGGAATATCAATTTATGGAACTGAGATAAATTGCAGGTGGTGGAAGTGATGTTGCACCATCATGGCTGGAATGGGTTGTGATGCACCATGATGGTGCATCGGTGAGTTTCGCTTTGTGCAATAGCCCGATCCTTGGAAGAATAGATCAGTCATCCTAGCCGACCATGTCTCGGAGAGGACTATTATGTCATTTTAAGTGCACTAACGGTGCTAACTTTCCATCCATCACTTTTGGTCAAAACTTGCCTAGTCTAGCAATAAATAAAAAAAGTGGCCTAGATTTGAAAAGCACCAAAAAATAGGCCTATTTACGTAAAAGCCCATCTTAAAACCCGACGGGGGGGTAAAATTCATCCTTGTAATTCTCTCAATTGGCACTGTAGATGACTTATATTCAAAATAATAAAGATTTTTAATCCCATTACGAGCAATAAACCCCACTTACCGGAATCGAATAAACACGATTAAGATGTTGCAAGTGAATGTTAGAGAACGATGGATGATGAGTAACAAGACCTCTCCAATTTGTGCATACTAACTTGGAATTAAGAATGTAAATCGGTGGTAGTCGACTTAAAATCTCTAGAGTAATTTCTTCGGGAAGAATCTTGAAAGAATCCGTCGAAACCCACCCCTTGAATTTTGGGAGAAACTTGAAGAAAAACAGATAGAATGTTTCACAGAGGAATATCAGAAAACTTAACTTGATATAATCCATCGATTCTTCAAAACTTGAAGAGAGAAAGAAAAATTCACAGAGAAATATTAGAGTATCTAGGGTTTACGATAGAGAATAGATTTTGAGATTTAAGTGCGGGGGAAAGAGTAAAGCGGGCGGGATAGTGAAATGAGAGTAGATAAAAAAGAGCAATGAAATGAAAGTCAAACGCAAAGAGTATGCGTAGGGGTGGGAGTGTGGGACTTGGGTTGGGTGGGCATGGACATTGTATTTGAACGCGCAATTGGGGATAGAAAAAGTAATTGGGGGATACAAGAAAAGGAAAAAAACTGGATCCAGATATCAATTCTGGGTCACCCCTTATCTAAGTATTTTTTTAAATCCTAATCTACCCCTCACTAATCAGGTTTAGTGGTTAATAATAATTAGTAAAAATCTTAAGATTTTTTATAATTGATTAGTATGTGTTTTATTTGTTTTTGGGTGAGTGAGGTGAGAGTAGAAGGAGGGAAAAATATTTTGAGAGAGAAATTTTGTGTGGAAAATGGAGGATGATTGTGAAGAGAGATTGCTGCTGCCGAATCTTTAGCTCAACTACAACAAGGAGCATATTTTGAATCTTGACTAACGACAACAACTCTCAATTTGCAACTCATTGTTGAGCCAACACCCTTGAATGATGATTTCGACGAGTATGGAGAGTTTCATGAAGAACCAACACAAGAAAGTAAACTTGCACAACATACTAGCATCCCCAACACACGAGTAAAGTCTGCTAAGATGTCGAAAAATCGAATTTTTCTTTAAACCCGCCATTTTTTTCAACTGAAAAACCTCGATCTTGGCATGGTAGTTGTATGAATACCATGCCGGTAGTCAAATACCGGCATGGTATTCATACTACGACCACGGCGGTACACTTATATCCCCCAATTTGAATTATCAACCGGCATGGAATATAACCAAAAAACTATGCCGGTACAGAGTTAACCTTTTACCTAACAAGGAATATGCTACGGAATATTCAACCGGCATGGTTTCATTTATCGTCTACTATGCCGGTATTGAATGAAAAACATACAGAAACAATTCCATCCCAAACCAAAAACCGGCATTGAAACTTAATATACATTAACGCCAGAATTTAGTACCGGCGTGGTTCAATCACTATCGATAATGCCCAGCGAAATCCGGCGTTGTTAAGTTACAACTTTTCAATGCCGTACCTACAAAAAAAAACATGCAGGAATAAATGTTTTCCAAAGCTCAATTCCGGCATTCAATATCGATTATTTTTCAATGCCGAATTGTGTACCGGCTTGGAACAAAATGTTACGGTAATGCTGTATCCTTGCTTCCTGCCATAGTCTTACTGAAACACATATCTTAGGAATAGGTTTCAAATTTGGTCTACACATTGGTCATCGATAGTCTGCGGTACCAACTACCCGGCATACAAATGAAACCTAAAATCTATGCCGGCCTTGTTGACAATGTTCCTGTATGTTTTAAGTCCACTACGGCATTCTCTAATTATTTAAAAACAACGCCGGTACAAATAACCTAGGCATGTAAAGAAACCAAAAATCTATGCCGGTACAAGTGACAAATTCATACACTCTCTGTATGTTTTAAAGTACTACCCGGCATGCTCAAAATATTAGAAACAAATGCTTGTACTTAACACCGCATAGAATGAATCAAAAAACAATGCCAGATGCTGGTGGCAAATTCATAAACTCTCTTTGTATGTTTTAAGTCCACTACCCAAGCATACACGAATATTATCAAACACTGCCAGGTACTACAAACCGGCACTGTATTCATCCTAGATTGAATGCGGTGAGTGAAAATTCAGTCTCTCGTTATTCTGGGGTTGTAAAACGTACCTTTGTATTCATCATAGATTCAATGCCGGAACTCATAAACCTAAGACTTTGTATTCATATAAATTTCAATGCAGGTACTCTCAAACTCAATCGTTTGAGTTAGGGTTCGCGATTCTAACATGAACCCATTGCCATAGATCGATTTAAACACCTAAAAAGTAGTTTTAAATGACTTACCTTCTCACAAAGAAGCCATATATTTGTGTAGTTGATCGTGATAATAACGTTGCTTCTTCGTGTTCTTGCTCTTGAGCAATCTTAGCAAGTCTTTCCGCTTTGTTTTTGTTATTGAATCGATGATGTTGAGTTCGATTGGGTATTTGGTTTCTTTCGTGGAGGCATTGTTAATGATTCGGGTTGGTTAATCGACGAAGAAATTTTTGAATCGACGATTAATCGACGAAGAACGATGAAGAACGATGAAGAACACTCAAATTTTTTTCAAAAACTAAACCTAACTTGATCTGTCTTGAATTAATGAAATGGGGGATATATGTTTTGGTTTTTGATTTTATTGTTTTAGTAGAGAGGGTATTATGGTATTTTCATAATGTTTTTTAATTAACCAAAGGGTATTTTGGTATTTTCATACCCAAAAATCACCCCTTATCAGACACCATGGGTTGGGAGAAGTAATCTATATCCCCCAATTACTTTTTCTATCCCCCAATTGCGGGTTCTTGTATTTTATAATTTTGGGCAAGTTCGGGCACAATTTTAATAAACCCGAGTTAAACTTGGGCAAACATGGGCACAAATATTTCTAACCCGAGCAACCCACCCAACCCGAGGAACCATAATATAATTATATAAATTAATTTATAATTGGTAGTATTATCTATTAAGAGCAATTTTAGCCATTATCTTCAAACCTAATAATGAAAATATAAATCATATCTATCGCATTATTAATTCAATATGAAAAAAATTACTCCCTCCGTCCCACCATTAGATGACCTACTTAGTTTTAAATTTTGTCCCATCATTAGTTGACCTATTTTATTAAACAAGGGAATCTTCTAAAATTATCCTTTTGAATGATTATCGTAAGTATAAGAAATATGTATAATTTAATATTCATATTTATACTCGTTGTGTAGGTGTTTTAAAATGCTTTTCAATGATACAAAGTTTACGAAAATCCATAGTATAGTTTGAGAGATAAATCATTTCTAAATTTTACAAATTATCACCCGTAAGGGTATACTTGTAAAAAATACTTAAAAAGTCTCATTTTCATTACTTGCCTTAAGAATTGTGCAAACTTGAACTAGGTCATCTAATAGTGGGACGGAGGGAGTATATCATAAGTTATTTGGAAATTTGAGCTAAATACAATAATTAAATCTTATTACTAAAATTTGTTATTATCACATTAATAAAAATAAATTTTAAGACTTAAATTAAGATCATTAGGGTTTCTATGTGTGTGTATATATGAGTCTACAAAATGTCCACAATTTATGTGTTGTAAAGTATTAGCATGGGTCAACCCGAGGAACCCGGGGAACCCGAGGAATATAACTTGGGCGGGACTTGGGCAACACCTCCACGGGTTCCACGGGTTCCATGGGCAATCTGGGCAAAGGATTTCTACCTCGGATCTGCCTCGGCCAAGCCTTCTAACCCGACCAACCAACCCAAGTCCCACCCCTAAGTATGAGGTTCGAATTTTTGGGAATTTTTTCCAGTCAAATGCAACCTTTTGGTCAATACATAGTCTGACAATGCTTCGTTCTAACAGAGATGCTACACAGACAGAAGATTTTGTAATTCGATGTGTCCCGAGGGGAATTAACTGGCACAACCCAGCGTGCTTAGCATCAGGGATTATGCAGTTTCTTAAGGCACATGCAAAGGAGTGCTTCACAACACTAGTCAAGTTATCTGTATACACATAATCACACGTGGAGAACATATAGCACTCGGACATCGAGGTATGATGCCACGTCCCAGCACGCCAGAGACATGCATCTTCCCCATCTACTCATCATCGAGTCGATCCTACGATGGAGGATTAAGGAGCACCAAGGGAATAAAGCATTTCGAAGCACTGAAGAACACATAAAGATCTACTTTACTCTATCCCAAGAAAGATCCAAGATCGATGGCGAGGATGAGTCTCACTGACGAGGATGTGATAGGGGCAGCAGACATCTGTATGGCGCATGCAGACAATCCAACCACCCGCATTCAATGCAAAGAACCTAGGGTACGTGTCAGCTATCAGGTGGAGGAGAAGGAGATGACACATCATTACCCTATGTTACCGTTGAAAGCCATCGAAAGAGAACGAAGACACCATCGGGATCGACACATAAATCAAGACGATAAGAATACAGCTGTCTATAGAAGAGGATCCCACCTAAGAAATCTATAAATACCCATCTCCACTAAGAGAGAGGGGTCGACCAATTTTAGCTAAGAAGAGAGATATCTTATGAGAGAGAAATTGTAAGAGTAAGTATGAGTTCTACTTCTCCTATAGCTTCGTCCCTCACTCAAAGTCGTTCGAGTATCATTGTAATCCCAAAATATATAGTGAATCACCAACCCCCCGTGGACGTAGGCCTTAGTGATGAACCACGTAAATCATCGTCTCATTTACATTCAGCACTTTTATATTCTCTATTTCTTCATACCATGCATCGTATTTGTTTATTATACATTATAAACTTATCATAATCATCTGTATTGTAGGATCAGAATATCGCGACATCAATACTTCGCGGGATCAATAAACAACAGCATTGCGAGGGAGTCGCAGAAGAGTAATATAAATGACGCAATGAATGACGACAGCCAAAACACGAGAAAGGTGTGAAGACCTAGCGAAGTTTAAGAGAGCTGCGAGAATGAATACTTGTACACTTGCGATATTTCGCAAGTCATTCCCGAAAATAAAGGACAGCGTAGCTGTCATCCATTATATATTACCCTATATAAAGAGTCGAATAAGTCTGTGGTGGGAGAGATCTTTTTCCGAGTGTTGGACAAGTTATTAGGAGAGAGAAAGTTTGTAGTAATTTCTTTAGCCACTTTTCCATTTTATCTTGTAAACATTCAAGGAAATAATCAATAAAATCATTGTTATTCATCTTAAAATGTCTTAGTTATGTGGATTATTGTGAGGGGTGTAGTGTAGGATTTCCTGCAACTACATATTGGCGCTAGAAAACAGTTGTTTGAGTAAGGATTGACATCGTGATTTGAAAGAATTTGGAGTAGTAGAGAAGAAATTTGATATAATTTTCAACAGTTTACCAAAATTAAAAAATGGCTAGAAGGAGAAATGCATCTGAGCAACCAACAACTGTTAGGAGAAGTAGGAGACTTGCCGGAGAACAGAGAAATGAAACGGGAGAATCCTCAAGAAGGATCATAAGGAATGATGAAGAAAATCAAATTCAATCACCAATTCAACCAGTAGTGGATAGAATTGTGGATTATGATAGAGTAAGTGTGCATAATTGGAGATCAGACTCTGTGGACGAAGGGGAAGAAGAACAAAAATTGGTAAACAATGGACAAGAGGGGAGAGACCGAGAAGGGAATGGAGAAATAATTCATGGAAATGAAGAGATCGCAGCATTAGAGGAGTTGAGGCAAACAATACATGAAGAGAGACGATTAGAGGCAGAGGAACGTGCAAACTTGACAAGACAGAATCATGAGCTGAGGATGGAAAACATGAGATTACAAAACAGAAGGTCGAGAAGCACTACAAGGTCAAGCTCAAGATCAGTTAGAGAGGAAAGAAGGAGAATTTTACCTACAGAAAATGCTGATGAAGAAAACCAAGAGGAAGCGCAAAATCTAGGCACAGAATATTGAGAGAGAAGAGAAATTATGGAAGATCGTTATATCCCACGTCCCGAGACTCTTCAAAATGAGCAGAATGGTGGAAACCAAGGAAATAGGCAACGTCAGGAGCAGAATCAACCAATAGATGAAGAAAATCAAGAAGAAGAAAGAAGAATATTGCATGGGAGAGAAGCACGGAGGAAGAAAAAAGAAATTGAAGATGAAATCGAAAGACACTATGCCGAACAAGCACGTCTAGCTCGTGAAAGAGAAAGATTGAGAGCAGAAATGGAAGAACATAAGTTAGAAGAGGCAATTCGCCAGAATAATCATGATAATCGAGAAAGAAGGCGAGAAATAAATCGCAACAATGATAATATTAATGAAAAATATGAAAGAGCACAAAGGATAGCTGATAGGTACCAAAGAAGAGAAATCGATAGATATAATGGTGTGCGAATTCGCGAAAGAAATGAAGGAGAAGATCGCAGAGAACTACGAGAAGAGAATAATGAACAAGAAAGTCAAAGTAGACATGAACGCAGGCGAAGAGAAGCGGAACTAAAAAGACCAATGGATTTAAATTCTGATGTAGATGAACAAATTTTGAGAGAATTGGCAGAAATGAGAGGAATGATGAACAGTAAAAGGGGAGGAGGAAAGAGATAGTTGGATGAAGCAATAGAAGAAGCTGCGAAAACTCCGTTCACTTAAGAGATACAATTAAGAGGAATACCACCGAAGTGCAATTTACCGACATTAACCAGCATTTTCTATGGAACAACTTGTGCGGTAAAGCATATCAAAGCTTATATGAGATGTATACTACAATGGGAGAATCATGATGCTATACTGTGCAAATATTTTGCATCAAGTCTGACAGGAGAAGCTTTGAAATGGTTTGAAGGGCTACCGAAAAATACAATAACATCTTTCAATCACTTGCGAGCTATATTTTTAGGGGCATATATAAGTAATAATTCCTCGCGACAGTGTATTGAAGATGTATTTGGGTTAAAACAAAGGGTTGGTGAAAGTTTGAAGCATCTAACTGTGAGATGAAAGACAATGTGTAGCGAAATGGCTGGCCGAGTGGAGGAGAGATATCTCATCTTATCATTCATTAATGCTATGTTTGTGACAAATCTGCTATATATTCAAATTTTTAGAGTCAAAAATACAATCACAATGACTGAGTTGCGAGAGCTTCAAGAGGAGTATATTGCTCTAGAGGAAAAGCAAAATGAGATGGAATCATACCTGGTCGCGAATACAAGTTCAGGAGCTGCGAATGCAAGTTTGTTACCAAAATTGATAAACAATGTGGCGAGTACCTCGCAAGGTCAACAAGGAGTGAGGATACCAAATGATGGTCAGCAAAAGTTGGTAGCAATGGGAAGTCGCGATCAGGAAGAATTTGAAATAGAAGAAATTTCTACAACCGTGGCGGAAATAATAAAATTCAAAGACTTGATCAACCGCAAGAAACCTATGGAGGACAGAGGCATAATACACAAGAGACTTATGGAGGCCAGAGGCAGAATTATCATAGAGGACAGCGAGGTCATAGAGTCGTATGGGAAGAAATCAAGATGCCACCACTAAATGCTAGCGTGGAGAAGATATAGGAAGCTATAATCCTGATGGAAAACATACCTGCACCATGGAACATGGGGAATGAACCACCTCAGTGAGAAGTCATGAATTTTGTTCTTATCACCATTTTCATGGACACTTAACGAATGATTGTAGGAATATAAAAAGAATCATCCTCAGAATGATAGATCAAGGGAAGCTAAACCAATTCTTAAAATGTGAAGAGAAGACTCAACCATTACCAACATCTCCATAAAATCACAGAGTAAATACGACAAAATAGAAAGAGACATTTGTAGTGGAAGTTGGAGCAAAGGCCAAAAAAAAAAACTCGCAACTCTATAGTACATTCGTGCAGGACAATTGAAGATTTTCATGATAGTATTCTCGAGGGGTTTTCGCAAGAGATGTTGACAATAGAAAAGAAGTAATGAATATCGCGAAGTCATCGCCCTTTGAAAAGAATGGCAAGCGCAGATTATTTCTTTTATCACTGCGGAAAAGTACTGAAGGTGGCGAGTTGCATGATAGTCCATTAGTGGTAAGATTAGAAATTAATCCAAAACCTGTTGATGATGAAAGTGATGGCGCAGAAATTCATGGGCAATAAATAGGATCTTAATTGATACTGGAAGCTCTGTAAACATCCTTTTTTACCACACATACAAGACTATGGGGGGCAAAGATGAAGATTTGATACCTTCAACCTATAAGATTTATGGTTTTAATGGTACTGCTAATAAACCTAAAGGAGAAGCTCGCATGCGCATACCATTGAATGGATTATCAACTGAAATCTTGTTTTGTATAGTCGATGTGGAATCCCTTATAATGCATTAATTGGGCGGCCCTGGTTACATGAGATCTTGGGTGTATCATCAACTTACCACCAATGCATCAAATTTCCTCATCCCAGTGGTGTTGGAGTTATAAAAGGAGATTTGGCTGAGGGACAAAAATGCTATGAAGTTGAAGTGGAGTCTTGCGAGGAAAGGGCTGCTCAAAAGAAGAATTGGAAGAGAAATATCAAAGAAAACCAAAGAAGAGAAAGACTGATGGTGGACACAATAGAAGTGAGAAATGAAGATATCTTGCGAAATCAATGCTTGAGGACAATTGGAAATTGTGATGGTCTCGCAAAAGGGAAAGAAATATCTGGAAATTTGAATGAAGAAACAGAGAACAACGGAGTAAGAAGTGCAAGAAGTAAGTAATTGATTTTAGAGTTGTGTAAAAAAAAATGATGATGACAAAAAAATGTCAAAAATACAAAGAATGTGATGATCGAAGAAGGAGTACACGAGAATCTCGCGATTCATGAATGTAACGAAAGTTTAGTTAAACAAATTACAGCAAGATCACAGCAAATGAAGCAAGATTATATGAAAATTTCACAAAGAAGACGAGAAGAAATAATCAAAAATCAATGAATGATTACAAGAATTGTGAGAAATGAATGAGTGAGTGAATGGGACGAACCTTTATGGCGTACACCTGGAGTTCGCGAATGATATTTCAGAAGAGGCAAATGTAAGACCTAAAGTGCGTCATATAAGGGGTATCTCTTGACATGGCTCGGGGAAAAGGTTACACCGCCCGGAACTGAAGTCATGAAGATTTGGGGCCCATGAAAGCCTATCCTGGGAGATGCCTTGGATTTCCAACTATGTATATAAGGTTATACCCTGGTTGGACGACCGAGGGTCTCTTCCAAGGAGTCAGTGTATGACCAAGGCGCCGAGGTACACGGTTGAGCAAGAGTGCCTGGGGCATTTGAAGTGTATCGGCCATTTTTGCAAGTCTTGGCACATCTTTTCGGCCGAAGAAAACTCCACTTAGGGTGCAGTCTCTTAACCATAAACCCTATAGGTATAAGGGATAAGAGGCTACGAAAACAACTGGTTGTTGTTAAGACCAGATGGGAGGAGCTATTCTTGTATGGCCGATGTACGCCTCCTTGAAGGGGCAACCAGGGAGATGATAAGGGCGGCACCCTCCAATAGGAGCTGATAAGTGTCAAAAGATGCAAATGTCATGAGGCTCTGTTTTCGCAAGAAAATTTAGGCTTGTTATATTTGTGCGATGATCCTGAAGAGGCAATAATACTAATGCGAGGGTAAGACGAGATCAATGGGTCTTTACATGCAAGTGTAAAGACGACCTGCGATTTCGTCGCAAGACGGCAATGTCACGGGACTTCAAGTTCGCGAGAATTTTTAGGCTGTCATATTGTCGCAGCAAAAACATCCTGCAGAGGCAATAATACTAAAGAAATGATAAGACAATATCAATGGGTCGTTACATGAAAGTGTAACGACGTCCTGCGATTTTGTCGCAAAACGGCAATGTCATGGGGCTTTATATTCGTAAGAATATTTAGGCCTGTCATATTGACGCAAAATGAGGGGTGGCAAAATAAGACCTTTAACTAGGAAGGCAAAATAAGACCACAAAAAAACAATGATAAGGCAAGATCAATGGGTCATTACATGAAAATGTAAAGACGTCCTGCAATCTTGTCGCAATGCTAATTCTCAACATAAATGAAGATAAGATAACACAAGAAATTGAGTAAGCAAATAAGCTTGCGAATACGGCTATATTTCTTCATTTATTGGTGGAGAATTAGCAACAGCAGTTGCGAAACTAAGAAGTATTATTATTTAAAGATTATCGACTTAATTTCTCATGTGAAAATAAATAACAGAGGCAAGTATGGGAATGATTAAAGTAAAAACTTGTTATTTATTTTCATATGATAGATTTACAGTAAGATATTACAAAAATGGAAGGCTAGAAGAATAAATGTACAAGCATTACAAGAAGAGAAAAAGGAAAATGGAACAATCTTTCAACTTATTCTTCTTCATCATCAGATTCTTTATCAGATTCCTCTTCTTCGCTTGCATCACTATCAGAGACATCTGAGGAAGGCATATTTTCAGCAATTTCATCAAGAAGACAAGGATATGAAGAAAGAGGAATGTTGTGGTCATTGCAAAGCTTGTCTCAATAGTTTGATTACGAAACAGACAACATCATTATTAAAATTCTCTACAGTAGTTTGTAGTTGCTTCTTCAGCTTAGAATATTTGTCATTGCGAAGAGAAAAGTCTTTTGCAAGTTGTGCTTTCTTAGATTCAAGTTCCTTGTCTTCTCAGATTCTGCGAACAAATGACAATGATTTAGCAACTTAATAGCAGTTTCATAAAAAAGAGGCGATAAAGTAATGAAGAACAGTAAACAACCTTCTCTGTCAGAAATCATATCTTTAACCAAGGCAAAGATGCTCGGATGAAGACTAACGCTAACACCTAAGTTATTTCGGCATTATCTAGAACTTTAGCATCCCAAGCCGAATTCATCATCATTGTTTATGACAAGAAGTGAACGAATTTGATTTTCTCGCTCATTAAGTATGGCATTTTGGCAAAGAGATTCATCTCGTTCAATTTGGACTTCAAGAAGAGTTTTTTGGAATTTCGCTAATGCTTGTGCACCTTGATTAGCAATGCGATCCTTATCATCTATAAGGCTGCTAATTTTCTTCCTTAGAATATTATTATTCGTGGGAGCTAAGATATAAACGTTTAAATCGGTTGGCTAAACCTAAACTAGATCTATGCTCAATTTCTAAGAGATAAAATTTGGTTCGAAGTTCATTTAATGAGAGAGAATTAATCTTGTTTGAAGAACTACTTAAAGATTCATTGAGATGAGCGAGAAGAGCATCATCATCCATAGGTTCAGGGAATGAATGGAGAAGGATGGCTTCGTCGGAAAAGATTATAAATGTCTGCGAAAATGATAAGTCGCAAAGAAAAATAAACGACAAAGTAGAAACGAAGAAAAGAGAAGGGTATTATACCATATAGTTGCTGATTAGCACTTTGAAGAGTAGATATTTTGTTCTTAAGGGTAGAAGACTCAACTTCCAATTGTTGAATTTTTTCGCGAAGAGCGGCAGTCTCACTTTCATCCTTCTTGCGAGATGTCGCAACTTCAACTTCTAGTTCTTTGTTCTTCTCCTTAAGTTGAAGGTTTTTCTTTTCAAGATTGTTGCGCATTTTCTCGAGATCTGAGGCAACAACAAAGGAAGCTCTCCCAGACTATAAAGGAAAGTAGAGAAATTGTTAAGATAAGATTTATATTTCAAATCACAAAGAAATAAAAAAATATGAACATACCAAGGCACTAAGTGCATTTAAGAAACTGGGAGTCATTGTCCTGGAAAATCCACGAAAAGAATCATTATCCGCTAACAGGGTGGCATCGAAGATATTTGCGAGAGCTTCGCATGTGCGAAAAATGATCATCTCCTAAAACTTGCATAGAATCGGAGAAAACACTAGACAGTTGCGCCATGCGATTACTTTGAATGATTCTCCTTCGCAAAAGAAGTGTCAACTTCATCATTATCTTCATCAGAATTTTCGCTAGTTTGGGAATTAGGATGAGAAGAGGGATGGATTTTCCGTTTTTTAGAAGATGGAGCAGAAGATTTATCCTTGCGAAGAGTGATTTTATTCTTGACTTTAGCCTTCGCAACTTCAGGAATGTCAATTTCTTCAACGCCAACCTTTCGCACACGAATGTAGATAAGAAACAGAGGCAACAATATTGTTAAAAATAAGGAAAATATTTCTTACTTCATCCGTGATTGAACGAAGTATCGCCAGAGTACTCGCTTTTTGATTTCTTTTGTAGCTCTTTCTTAATTTGGTGATCGAAAAATTCGTAAGATTAGATATAAGAGGGAGTGAAGATTGTAAAATAAGTAAAAGTTAGGAAGTATACCTCTTTTGCCTTTTCGGGCCAATTAAATACCCAAGGGGTGATAATTTGCGAGATTCGCAGGAAGTATATTGGAACTCGAAATGTAAGGTCCGCTCAAAAATAGTGGAAAGACAGACCACCTCTCATCTTTAGAGTAGCGAGGAACATTGTTCTTGCCAAGAATTCCAGTCAATATCTAGCATGAGTATCTTATCATCCGGAAACGTTCTCTTTTCTTTTCAATCGGGCACCCCAGCGAGATTTATCATTCTTCATGTTTATTACTTCGTAATTTTCAAAAAAAGTTTTCTGATGTACTTTTCAAAGTGACTATCTCTAAGATTGCCAATTAGGATCTTTAACGTTATCGGGATATAGAGATCCCTTACCGGCGCGCGATTGGCGGAATTCAAGCATTAGACGGATGCAATCACCACTTAATTGATAAATAGCTCGCGAGAATTTCTCATGAGCAAGGATTTCTTAGAACAAGGGCAGTTCGGGATTGTACGAGAGGAATGGGAAGACTTGCGAGGATTTGACCTAGCGAGATTATGATTTTCCGATCATCACACCGATGATCAAGAAACAACTTTGCGAAAGAATAGATGAAGATTCTTGATTGGGAATAGTAGATAAGGTGAAACCCTTATCTTGTAATTTCTTTTGAGTTTCATCTAAAAGGGTTTCATATTTACGACCAGGAGGAGCCATTCTTAGAATATAGGAATGATTAGAGAATTGAAGATCAAGAGAAAAAAGAAAAGGAAGATTTACTAATGAGCAGAAACGCAAATTGCGGAGGAAGAGAGTTGAAGAAAAGTTGCGAGAGGGGAAGGTAAAGAGAAGAAGAGGAGGGTGAGAAACTATATATAGAGAGAAGAATTCTCGAGAAAACAAATGCATTTAATGCGAGATGGGACGTGAATGGTCAAAAAAACGGTTGAAAGAGACGTGTCAAGAAAAGAGTGGAAGAAGAAACATGTGTAATAAATTCCGTGTAAAAGTACGTGATTGTAATGAGATAAAGATGAACATTTGCGGCATTTCAAAATATTGGTTCTCATGACATTCTCTTCTTCGCAGAAAGACATGAGAAGAGGCAAGATGTAGGATCGAAATATCGCGACATCAATACTTCGCGGGATCAATAAACAACAACATTGCGAGGGAGTCGCGAAAGAGTAATATAAATGACGCAATGAATGACGCCGGCCAAAACACGAGAAAGGTGTGAAGACCTAGCGAAGTTTAAGAGAGGCTGCGAGAATGAATAATTGTACACTTGCGATATTTCGCAAGTCATTCCCGAAAATAAAGGACAGCGTAGCTGTCATCCATTATATATTACCCTATATAAAGAGTCGAATAAGTCTGTGGTGGGAGAGATCTTTTCCGAGTGTTGGACAAGTTATTAGGAGAGAAAGTTTGTAGTAATTTCTTTAGCCACTTTTCCATTTTATCTTGTAAACATTCAAGGAAATAATCAATAAAATCATTGTTATTCATCTTAAAATGTCTTAGTTATGTGGATTATTGTGAGGGGTGTAGTGTAGGATTTCCTGCAACTACATGTATAGCTAGACTAGGATGAGTCCGAAGGCTCTAAGTCTATCAGGCATCGGTTTCATACTATTTTATATGTGTTTTATCTCGTCTCCCACTTGAATCAATCGAAGTCTGCGAATCTTGTTTGTGTACACGATGATACCATCGTTATTTCTGTGTTCACAATCAAGCGCTAAAAACAGGGACTTTGTCCCGGTAAAAGATTTATCTTATCCTGTGCTTTTACCTATTTTTGGTTCCCAGCGTTATTCTCTAAATAATAGCATTCTGGACAACATGTTATTTATTCTTCTTTTAGAAAAACTCCTTTATGTCAATGTTCTTCATTGCAAAGACTTTTTGGCTCTACGTTCGTTTTTATAATCATCTTCGGATTTAAGCTAATACATTTAAAATCAATTTTTGAAATACTTATACCGTGTGTTTGCTAGCCAGATCTACGTTTTCAAGTTTTCATGTTTAAAAAGTATAGATATGTACTTTCCTTAGAGGATTTTTAAGATCCATGAGTAGATCTATGTTTATAATTATTAGATTTGCCTCTTCGAATCTTTCTTTCTTTCAAATGATCCATCAAAAGCTTTTGGACGAATGATGTGTTTTCTGCCTTCGTATTCGGATTGACTTTACTAACAGATCCCACGTGGATATTATTTCTTCGATACTGATACTGTTTTATTTATGCAGAAAAAGGAATCGAAGATGAAAAAAACAAAGGATGCGGGAAAAGCCAAGGCATCGTCAAAAGAGACACCAAGGACAACTCTGGTTATGACACGCAGCAAACAAAAGGGTGAAAATCTTAAAGTAACCAACAAGAGACAATATGGAGCTGAAAGCACGATGCCATTGGATGCCAGCGCAATAGCAGCAGAAGCATTGAAAGCCGAAGCAACCAAAGCAGGTGCCTCCAAAGTGGCAGCGACAACCCGAGCAAACGAACAGCGTGAAGGAATGGCAGAATCAACAATACAACAACCCCTCTATGGAATGCCACTCACCAACGAGAAGAATCAACCGCTGCCAACAAACTAACCTCTTCTGATAGCAAATCAACCAGTAAAACAACCGATGGAGCTCCAAGCCCCGCACGCTGACCCACCGGTCCCTTTGATACAGACTGTTGATGAAGATCAAACTGTAGCTGCCAGTGGACAGATACAAGTAGGGACTCCGAACCATGGATCGAACCACTCCATCCAGATGATGGCTGATCTCGAGGAGTTGAGGAAGAACCAGGAGGTATATGCAGACGTCGTGGCCCTGCTGGCACAAGAGAACCAACTGCTCAAAGATAGGATCGCTCACAGTATCGAGGTAGAAAACTTACACGATGAGGCTAACTTCAAGGCACCGGTCGCCTAATCAGGACCGAAGGATGGTAGTGGCCAACGTCAATAATCCCGAACCGTTAAATCGAAGTGCTGCCAGAGGAAACCGGTTATCTGATCTGGACTACGTTCAGAGGATTTAGACTATTTTGATAGCGAGGACCAAAGATCACGAAGATCCACAATCAACGATGACCACCATCTTGCAATGGAAAACCTCCGTGTAGAAATGGTGGCTGAAATCAAGCAGTTGAAAACTAGGAAATGAGGAGGAAAACTAGAGGAAGTGATGAGAGAAGCCAACACCACACCGTTGACCTCACGTTTTGCCAAAGTACTCATTCCCCAGAAGTGTCCTGTCCCAGCGTTCGAGTGTTACGACGGATCTAGCGATCCTGCAGCTCATCTTCGATATTACAATAGCATTTTAGCCCGATGTGATCAAGAAGACGCCGTCCTTTGCAGATATTTTCCTTCAAGTTTGAAAGATTCAGCGTTATCATGGTTTGATAACTTACCACCCAACTCCATCGATTCCTACAGCCAGCTCACTGAGAAGTTCTTAGCAACTTACATGTACAACAAGGCCGTTAACGCCGGAATGGACAAGCTCTTCTCATTGGCGATCGCTTACAAGGAAACAATCAGGGAATATACCGATAAGTGGCACAAGATCTGTCAAGCGATAGGGAACGTTGATCCAGTGGTCAGCATCAACTGCTACAAGTGGGGATTAGACAGGATGAGCCCGCTATTTGTCGAGATTCATGGGAGTGTCCCCACGACTGAGGGAGATCTTTGAGTGATCATAGAAAAGCACGCCAGGTTAGAAGAAATCCAGCGGGAAAATCCCAGAGCCCAAACGCACAGACCTCATCGGACTAATTTTGTAGAGCAAGCCAGCGGATCCAAGAGAAAGCAGTATGACTGAGCAACCAAACGAAGATAAGAGGGGACGAAGGGACGATCGTCGGCGTGATGACCGAAAATTCGAAGATCAAGTTTACACGAAGATGAACACCAACTACACTCACATCCTAAGGGAGATCAAGGATCTGGAAAACCTGGAATGGCCGTGGTCCAAAGGAAAGCAGCCCACAAGGTCCGAGAAGTCAAGGGATTACTGCGAGTACCACTGCTTCAACGGGCACTAGACCAAGAAATGCAAAAATCTCAAGATAATGATCCAAAAGTTGATTGACGCTGGTGGCCTCAATCAGTAAATACAGAAGGCAGAAACCGAAGATAAGGCTAAGCGAAGCAAGCAAGTCCAACTACCCGAGGGAAATCGAACACTCAATACCATTTCATGCTCTGAATCCACCGGACCTTCATTGACGGCTCAGATAGGAAAGAGATTGAGAAAGCAGTTCAAAGACTATTGCGAGGTTTTTAAGATCGATGGAGTAGAAGTTGACGAACATGAACAATGGATGGATGCACCTATGACCTTTGATGCTGAAGATGTTGGAGAACACATGGAAGACCACAACGATCCATTAGTTCTTACTTTGCCAATAGCTGGATGCAACATCAAGAAAATTCTGATCGACAGGGGAAGTTCAGTCAACGTTCTATTCTATGATACATTCAAACGAATGGAATTAAATGACGAGCAGCTGATGTCTTCGTACTATACCATCTACGGATTCAACAGTGCACCAACGAAGCCCCTAAGGGACATTGTGTTACAAATAAAGGCAGGTCCGATGAAGGTTGATACCAGATTCAGTGTGGTAGACGCTCCTTCCCCATACAATGCCATTATCGGCCGAAGATGGGTGCACAAAATCAAAGGGGTGGCATCAACGTACCACCAGTATCTTAGATTCCCAACACTTGAAGGGGTAATGGAAATTAAGGGAGATCAAGTCACTGCTCGGGAGTGCCAGGCCCTCCAAAATCAACTCATTAACGAACAAGATAAGCAACGCAAATCCCGAAGAAGCAAAAATAAGGTCGCCGCCAAGGATAAGGCCATCGATCTATATATGGAAGAAATCTCAGGTAAAAGCTTGACGAAGGGTAACTTCGTTCTTACAACCGAAGCAGGTACCTCAACAGCTAAGGGGGCAGAAGAGCCTACCAAATAGCAATTAAAGAACGTCCCTCTCTTGGGAGAACCAGGACCTACATTAACGTCGGTTGAGCCTTCCAAAGAGGTAAACATAGGGACAGAAGAGGACCCCAAGATGATCAAGATAGGGACCCTCATGAAAAAAGATAGGGAAGAAGCCTTAGTCAAATTGCTCAAAGAATACGCATACATTTTTGCATGGAAGCTAGGTGACATGCCCATTAATTTGGGCCTACACTATAGGACAATTTTTTTTTATTAAGAGATGAAACTACCAACTTACATTTTATCAAATACCAATACTACAAATGTGTCCTCATTAAATCATAATCATAAAATTAAAATTAAAATTAAAATCAAAATCATAAAACTTAAATCATAAAATTAAAAACCAAAATCAAAATCAAAATCATAAACCTAAAATCATAAAATTAAAAACTAAAAGCTAAAAGCTAAAATCAAAATCAAAATCAAATTTAAACGTGAACTGAATTCATAACTGCTTAGCCCATAATGTTTTGTGGTTCGAGAAATTTGAACAAAAATCGGTCAATGTTAATGTCCAAATATCCCGATTGTCTACCATTTGAATTCATAACTGCTTAGCCCATAATCGGATTACATTAGCACTTATAAAAACCGAATATTGATGTATAATGCTAGAATCGGATTTTATATGTGTGTTGAGTAAACCGATTGTTGTAAGAAAAAATTCACAATTTTTCTGTGTCTTTTTTTTGTTAGAATCGGATTACATGAGCACTTTTATAAACCGATTCCTGTTGTGCAATGTCAATAATCGGTTTTTATGTGTGTATCGTGTAAACCGATTCTCGTTATACCCAAATTGAAAATGAGTATGAGTATGATTTTACACAATTTCAAAACGAGTATGATTTCATAATCGATCTCAAAATGAGTATATGAATTTATACGTGAACTGAAATCGAGTATGAAATGATACTCATTTTCAGATCGAGTATGATTTAAATTGTGATTTTTTTTTCTTTCCCATAATCGGTTTTTTGTGTACATTTGTAAAAATCGATTCTGTTTTTTTTTTGTGAATTGAAAAAATTAACCCAGAATCGGTTTATGAGAGCACGAACATATACCGATTCTGGTTTGATTCTTTTAAAAAAATAAAAAAAAAATAAAAAAAAATTCACGTTTTGATGAAAAATCAAGATTAGTTAATTTTTAGTTTAATTTGATTAAACATCAATTAATCACCCGATTAGCGCTAATTAATCAAGGGGTAACTTAGCCATTTTTTAAAATAATTGGATAAGGGTGGTTTTTTTTACTTTTCAATGACCTTTTTTGCCCTGTAGTCGTAGGCCCAAATTAATGGGCATAGGTCCCAACTTAGCCAGGTTTTTTTAGAACGCGAAATTGGGGGATATAAAAAGGAATTGGGGGATATAAGAAAAGGACATAAATTGGATCCATATATCAATTCGGGGTCACCCCTTATCTAAGTATTTTTTTAAATCCTAATCTACCCCTCACTAATCAGGTTTAGTGGTTAATAATAATTAGTAAAAATCTTAAGTATTTGTTAAATGATTAGTGTGTATTTGTATTTGGGTGAATGAGATGAGAGTAGAAAGATGGAAAAAAAATTTGAGAGAGAACTTTTTTTGGTGAAAGTGGAGGATGATTGTGAAGAGAGAATTGCTGCTAAGAGGTTGAAAATTTGATTATTTTTTTTTTTTTTTTTGAATCCACTATTGTTGCAGCTGAAAAAGCTTGGTGCCGGCATGGTATTCAACCAAAAAACCATGCCGGCATTTGTTGGAAATTTTCATAAATTGTTTGCCACTGTAAGAGAACTATTATGACTCACAGCAGAAATGCCTACAAAACTTTAGGCTTCTTTTGTTGTGGTAAGTGGCCATTAAACCTGCCCTGTCTTTGGCGGAAACTTAGGATAAAATTCTTTTGTATACCATTATATCAAAACATTGAGGTTCATGAGGCAAGCACATAGCATCACCACCACGTACGACTGCCATCACCACAAAAAAAAATCCCGATAGAATTATAGACAATGTCGTGCCGTCTTAATTATAGAGAGAAGCAAAGTGGTTCCATCTGTCTCCGGGGAGTACTATTCTCATAAAACTAGAGTAGTATTTTATTATTATTTAAATATTATTACATGAAACTAGTTGGAAGCCTAACAAGCTAAGCTTCAACGATATACTACTACATTAATTGAACAGGTTGCTGTGCTAACCTACCAGCGAGCCTCATGGGTAACCTAGCCAAGGGAGCCGAAACGGCGGGAGGGGGCTGAGATTGTGTCACAAGGGGGCAAACTAACACTACCTTCCATGTTAATTCCTGCAATATTACGCCATTGGGGACTCGAACCTGGGATCTCCTGGAGCGCATTAAACTTTGGGGAACGGGGATGACCAGCTGAGCTAGGGGCCCGTTCTAAGGGTTTTTTTTTTCAATATAACGGTGTTTTTGCAATATTCCTGCAATATTATTATTCTCATTATAACGGTGTTTTTTTTTCCCGGTCGGCTCACCACACCGTGGTAGCGATGTTCTAACACTAATTTTGTCCCTTCGGGACATCTGATAGAAAAACTAATACTAATTTTTTAACTCTCATTTACTAACGACCTTTTTTTGTGTTTCTGGAGCTTCAAAATGCAAATCTTCATAGTTGGGTCACTAATAAGTGAATCACACACATGTATCTATTTAATGGACGATGCTACACTGACTGGGGCTGGCACCGTCACATCCATAGTAAAAACCGGAATAGGAAAGAACGCGAAATTGGGGGATATAAGAAAACGACAAAAACTGGATCCAGATATCAATTCGGGGTCAACCCTTATCTAAGTATTTTTTTAAATCCTAATCTACCCCTCACTAATCAGGTTTAGTGGTTAATAATAATTAGTAAAACTCTTAAGTATTTATTAAATGATTAGTGTGTATTTGTATTTGGGTGAATGAGATGAGAGTAGAAAGATGGAAAAAAAAATTTGAGAGGAACTTTTTTTGGTGAAAGTGTTGGATGATTGTGAAGAGAGAATTACTTCTACGAGGTTGAAAATTTGATTTTTTTTCTTTGAATCCACCATTGTTGCAGCTGAAAAAGCTTGGTGACGGCATGGTATTCAACCAAAAAACCATGCCGGCATTTGTTGGAAATTTTCATAAATTGTTGGTACTATCCGGGGGGGTTCGGGGGGTAGCACCCCCGAGGGGCACAAAATTTTTCAGGTTTTGATCTTCAAAACCTATTTTTTCTGGTTTTAATCAGTCTACTTCCGGCACAGTTATCTGATTTTCGAGCATGCGGAACTACTTCCGGCATGGTTTTTGCTTAAATTTCTATGCCGGAACATGATGAAAAGTATCCAGGAAACTTCAATTTTTTTTTCACTTGACTACCGGCATTGATAGATTTCTATCGAGCATGCCGGCATTTTCCCTAGCGTGGTTCTTCACCAATTCCGCATGGTCTTCATCACTTCCCATGATGTAAAAAAATATTCCGTTTGAGTTTTTCCGGTTTTAATCGATTTCTTGGCACAAGTAGTTAATTCTCGAGCATGCCGGCACCGATTTCCGGCATAATATGTTGCTTAAATTTCTATGCCGGCACATGATGAAAAGTATCCAGGTGTTGATGGTGGATTTTCGTTTAAGGTTAAATTTGTAAAAAAATCAGAAAATCATGCGCTGACATCTTGTAAAAGATAAAGCCGTTTATAAGTGACGGATACTCCTCACTTAATTCACCAAGAATGGAGCATGTAGCAACAATCCCATTCTGTGAATACATGAAATTCCTCCAGGTTGGAGCATGCAAAGAACAATCCCTTCCTCGAATTTCATATCAGCCTTGTATTTCCTGTAACCATTATCGGTGTGGCATGACGACCGAGTGTTACTCTTACGAGTAACACGAACCTCCAAGCACTATAATGAATCCATGTACGAAATACCCGCATGCCCAGCCGATTCTCGGTGTGTTATACTAGCCCGAGCCCTCTCGGTGTGTTATACTAGCCCGATTGAGCCCTCTCGGTGTGTTATACTAGCCCGATTGAGCATCCTGACTTGATCGTATCGCCTCTCGGATATGATTCGATCGCAGTCATCCAACTCCACAAGCATGATTGGATGACCACAGATCAATTTCATCACCCCAAGCGGTGTATGGAATACACACGGCCTTAGCTTGCCGTTATGATTCGATCGCAGTCATCCAACTCCACAAGCATGATTGGATGACCACAGATCAATTCCATCACCCCTGCCAATTATGGAATACACAGCCATTGGCTCGCTTGCCAAGAAACCGTCCATACTAAGCATTATGGACGGAAAACCTAAATTAGGGTTTGCGGCATATTACATGTATCGCGAAAACGTCCTCAACCGTCCGTCTTCGCAGCATAGATGGAGGGTGTAGATGTAGACTCAAAGGGCCCGGAGCATGTCGACACAATCACCATGTGACCGCCTACACGCTTGACCAATCGGTCCAAAGCCAACCGTGGTTGGTTACAACAAAACCGTCCGCCCAAAAGAGCATGGTCGCATGGCTTTGAAAGCCAAAATTAGGGTTCAAGCCATCACGCGTCCATCTTCTACGGCACGAATGGAGGGTCACAGATTAGATTAAATGTGTCCGGTCATACCAAAGCATGACCACCGTGGCCCATCTACCTCCTCTTGCGGTCGGCCAAGGCATATCACGCCCGGCCAATCCAAACGCCCGCTCGAACTCTGCGTTGCCACATCTCCAAAATCCTAAATCGATCTCGACCGCTCAACTTCACCTGATGATTTGAGTGGCTTAGATCACGTTTTCATGGGATAATCAGTATAGGTGTGAACACCAACCTACCACCTACACGGTAGTATGATCGACCAAGACCGACCAATGTTGGTCGCCTCCGAAACGCGTGCCCAAACTAGGGATATCACGCCGGTTTCCAACTCCTTTGCGGCAAGGATTGCACGCAAACCGATCTCGACCACTCCTCTTTACCGGTCAAATTGAGTGGCCCAGATCGCGCTTTCATGAGGGAACGGAATACGGCGCCTACACCATCATGCCGTCAACACGCATGTATGGTCGGTCCTGTCCAAAATCCTTCCCATGCTTGGTTTCGACCAAGTCAAGAGTGATGCTTGCGCACCTCTTTAAAAACCTAATTTCATCAACGGCCGCATGAGTGTCTCAAACATCATCTCATCCGTCCGACCTCACCAGCTTGGTTATACAACCCTGGTCGGGAGTTATTTGGTTAATGAGCGTCATTACACATCACTTCACCACACCGTAATGCAAAGACTTTTGCATAAAATACACACGATACTTCACAAGTATCGACTTGTGAATAAAATACACACTTTCTGAATAACGCAGTTATTCAATTCAGCATTACATGCTATCTTTCGTGGATCCACGATCCACATTCCAGACATCAATCATGTCACAAACTCGGGGGATACATACATCACAATTGGTCGGCGGTTTACGGCGTGCGGCGTGCAACGCGCCATCACAAGAACGTGTTAGGAAGTCATGGACGGTTAGAGATGAACAGGAAAAGTGGGCAAGACTGGTCGAGTGTTACCGACACACAACTCCACTACTCCATCATTCCACTACCTCCACTTCCCACGAGAAACGTGAATGAGGCTCAATGACTTGTATAAATAGGTTCTCCGCCCTATTTTCCAAGAACAAGGAAACACAAGCCGAGACAAGACAGGAAAACCAAGTGTTGATACCGTCACATTCAACCATTTTCTGTTACAAGTCATGAGCAAGCCAACACCTTCACAATCTCAACACCTTCTTCGCTTCCCTCCCTAAGATCAACCCCATCTCCTTCACTTTGTGACCGAAACAAGTCCGGAACGGCCATTTCTTGGTTTAGGCCGGACTTGCACAGATTGATCTCTCGAATCTACAAGCACTCACCGCGCAAAGGCATTTGTTGTAGGTTTAAATTCATTCCTCATCACACCCCAAATTACCAAATTCAGCAGAGTAATTTTCACCCATCAACAATTGGCGACCACGGTGGGACATTAATCTCTCGGTCGTAAAATCAATTCCTTTGAAATCCGATTCAATTTCATCAATTTCAAAAAGGGTAGATCTTAGAACCAATTCGATCAAGAATTCATTTCAAGATGGTGGAACTCGTGTCCGGATCAAGAATCAATTCGGACGGAGCTAGCGTGGATAACACTCCCCGGTGTTGACGTGCTGTGCGGTGGAGCTACCGTGCCAAGACATCTCGAGGAACCGTTACCTCTCGTCACCAACACTAGCGGAGCAGGAGACATCCCAGGGTGTAACGCCTCCCATCACTGTGAGCCCAGAGCAGCACGAATCCCGCATCTCTTCGAGCGTAACGCCTCCGGCGGTTACTGCAGCAACAACTTTCACTCCTCCGTCGGGACGAGGAGCCGGGAGACACAAGAGGAAGACCACCGTCTGGGTACCATTGCGTAGACTTGATGGAGAAACAGAAATTCTTGCTAAAACTCAAACAGATATGGTCACGACTCGAAAGAGGTACTCACTTTCCTTAAAACTTTGATCGAACGATTGCCGCAAGATTCACTTCAACCCTCGAGTCGGCAAGAGATGCATTCAAGACACCCGAGCAAAGCGTTTCCACTGGACCTACATGAATGAAGAAACCCGTGTTGCTCCCGAGCGCCAAAGGGAGAGAGACCAGCCTTCCAACTTCATTACGCGTGAGGATCTAGAGCGACTTCTCCAAAATCGAGGAAAAGGGGACCGGACAGATGTACACCAACATCGCCCGTACCCTCGGGATGCAACGGATTCCTCTACCAAGAGGTTACACCTCTCCCCGCCTCCTCTACGACGGCACGGTAATGCTCGTGAACACATTTCTCGATTCTTGAAGCCTTGGGGAACATGAATACAATCGGAGTTTTACGCCTAAAAGAATTCTCAAAATCACTCACGGGAGGGCATACACCGGTACAACAACATTGCGCCTAACAAAGATATCCAATTGGAGCGAGATGGTCGGTGCTTTCTGCGGAGAAAGTATTTCTTCGTGTCCGAACAAATCACATTTTCGGACACCCGAAGAATTCTCAAATGGAATAATGAACATCCCAACGACTTCGTTAAAAGATTCAGAACCCAAGCACTGGATTGTCACGACCCGAATGTCACCGAACGGCAATTGGTGGAATCATGCATCAATGGGATGATACCCATATACCGCGCCCTGTTAGAGAACCTGGGATTTCAAACATTCTCTGAACTCCACGAAGCTGCAAAGCGTTCAACAACAACTGCACCAAAGATTACTAGAAAGAACCCGAGTTGTTCAAGTGAAGATTTGCGTGAAAGTCGAGGAAGCAAAGCGTCTCACAAACAAACAATACAACACCGGCCCTTCTCGTGAGTGTGGTAGCGGAGAGAAAAGAGGAAAGCTTCGATGCTTTAACAACAAACCAAGCGAACATCCTCAAAGCACACAAGACTTCGTCTCGAAAAGGAACATCGACAAAACTCCGGCGCAAAACGCTAAAGACACAGTTTTCCTTTTCCCATGAATGAAGTGATAGAGCTCCTGAAGTGTGGGTCCAAGACGACGCCGTAAAGCCGCCCTCTATCAAAGGTCCTCCGACCAAGGAAGAAATGGCATCCCAGATATCGTTGCTACCACAGTTCGTCCATCATCCAACCAAAGATTGCAACAAAGTTGAAACAAATATTCAGGGGAAAAGGTAGAGACAGGGGAACTCCACTTGGAAACGACATGCCTCATAGAGATCCTCTACCTATCAGAGCCGCATGATTTCCTGGGACTCGTTCGCAAGATCGTGCAATCTATGATGGAGCACATATGTGAAATCTTGTACTTCTCCAAAGGACAGCGTCAAGACATATTTGCGGCGCTCAATCACGTTGTGTCGTGCGGCGTTTGCATCCGTGAGCAGTTCAAGAACCTCGACTCTCCCGCAAGACGCGAGCAAGGGAAACTGTGGACTCCTAACCGTCACTTGTTTAAGGGCGTTAAGTTCGATAGCGTGTTAATTGACACGGTTTCCGAATTTAACATCATTAATCACAAGACCTTGAAAGCGGCAAAGATTTCGAAAGCGTGAAGCTACTCGTCACCCAACCGTGGTCAAAGATTCAGGAGGAGAGCTTAGAGATGCGTATGGATACGTCAATCTTGAAATCAAAATGGGAGACGCCTCGACGCAAGCAAAATTCTACGTGGTCAAAGATCATCCCGCCTACGACATGATCCTAGGACGCTCTTGGATACAGAGGACAACAAAGCCATACCGGAAGTCTGTCCTCTACCGGTCTCGGTACACTGGAAAGAATCTCCAACATGCCCGCAACAGACCACCCGATGACCGTCCGCGCCGCCGCACCAAAGAACTTTCCAACATGACACAACTTCCCGGAGAGAGCCCGTCAAAGATACATTGAAAAGTTCGATCTCAAGTAAGTCTCGTCACGCAACCTTCCTTACAACCTACCGCCCCTCATTCTCGACAAGTCCCCGGGACCGGCTCCAACCAACAAGCCAACCCGGCTAGGAGATGCGAATGGGAGGCCGGCCCTTTCAAACGTTTTTATCAAGAGCATAGAGGCCGTCTTGGTCAAAGACAACAAGGTCAAGGTCCAAGTGTCCGCACGCTCAAACCCATTCGGAATTGGAGATCTGGTGACGAAGATGACTACGTTCAATGTTGGAAGCATGACGGTGAAGATGACCACTCCACCGACTCACCCGCCAAAAGAGAAGATGAACCGCACTGGTAGCAAACATGTTATCCTAGGTGGCTACCGCAAGCTCATCAACGCCTGATAACCCGGAGGGCATAACAGTTCACTCATGATGGCTCAAACCTTACCGCACTTAAGATACTGTGCTATCACTTTCAAAGATCCTCCACACTTTAAAAAAAAACGTGCTATTTTTCCAAATGTGTCTCCTTATTAATTTCGTGTCACACTTGTAATTCCTCCTCCGAAAATGATTGCAATACTTGCATTCATAGTTAGGTTTCAATTTTCAATTCTCAATTCAATTGAAGTATTATTTCCATCCGAGAATCTCTACTCCTAAAGACACAAAGTCCCGAGTCACCTAAATCAACTGGAGCAAAAAGGGAACCCTAAGCAAATATTTCGCGGGAAGAAGGAAATAGGAACGTGTGCGCAAGAAGTGATTTGAGCCATCCGCCCAAGAAAGCTGTGAAGATATTGCATCACAGTCCATGGATATTCCATTATAGTATAACTTCTTTTATTACTAAGGATTACATGTGAAGGCGCTCCTTGCGCCTGAGAAGGTTCGGTTGCAATCTTAGCAAAGGATTGTAAAGGAAAACTTTATTCAAATAATCAAAGAGAAGAAAAACCTTTGAACTCACCGCCATCGAGCACAAGGAAGATGTTCGAGCATGCGAGAATATACTTGGAAAGAAAAACAAAATAAAAGAGGTTTTAATCATCAAGATAGCCGGCTCGCCAACACCACCGTTGGTTTCTTCTCCATCACCCGTCGATGCACCTCCTCCGGATCTCCCTCAACTTCTACACGGGGCCCAAGCAGCACCGGCCAGCCGCACTCCGTCCCAACATCAGCACGGGAGCATCAAAGGGCGCAGCAACACTGTGGGCCGCGCAAATTGCTTTCACATGTTCAGTTCCTCTCGTATCGAATCAAGAATTATCACGCCGTCCCGAACCGGGCAATCACACTTGCCTTCATTCGGGGTCGTTCATGCTCAACTCCGCCTCTTCAATCACGCCGCAAATCTCTCTCGCCCTGCGCTTACTAGTGTCTGCAGCGTTTCCTCGCGCCTCCGCCGCTCCTCCATGTCAATTGCAAACAAAAGTGCATGACACGTCCCCCCGACAATACGAAGGTGGGAGATAGACATCCCCCGTATAGCACAGCCGACTTCACGAAGAGGAAGATCGATCTTAGCCATCACTTCTCCATGCGCATGGTTTTCGTGCTTGTCAACTTCAAAACTTCTTTCGGGAAGAAGCAGAATGAGCGTCTCACCGCTTCCATGATAATCAGAGAGAAGAAGAGGTTATGAGCACAAAAAAAAAAAAAAAAAAAGAGAGAGGATCATCAAAACTATCGATCACCTAATCGAAAATCGAGAAGCAAGACTGATATACCCGGATATAGAATAAACGACCACGTTGAGATGATTCTTTATAATCTCACAAGTCGCCCATAATCCCCGAGAAGGAGAGAAGTCTCTACTTACCACCTATGAAGGCTACTAATTCAGGATAACAATCAACAAGGCTTATCAAATATACCCCGAGGAAGGCCGTGTATAACTAAGGAAGTACACCTGAAGGAGCGGCCGAGCTCATACATGTACAAGAGGCACCAAAGCGACTCACCGGATTAAGTCCCGCTTCCTTCGCATCCTTAATCAAGACCGACCTGGCCTGTGGAAACGCCCGACAATGTGAAACTATCCGGAAATATGTATTCACTCTAGCTTGGTCATTTCTGTATGTCACCATCTCATGCCTACCACACAATAGTGTAACCATTATATGCTAGGCAGGGGACTTAATGTTGATGGTGGATTTTCGTTTAAGGTTAAATTTGTAAAAAACCTGAAAAATCATGCGGCGACATCTTGTAAAAGATAAAGCCGTTTATAAGTGACGGATACTCCTCACTTAATTCACCAAGAATGGAGCATGTAGCAACAATCCCATTCTCGTGAATACATGAAATTCCTCCAGATGGAGCATGCAAGAACAATCCCTTCCCCCGTGAATTTCATATCACCTTGTATTTCGTAACCATTATCGCTGTGGCATGACGATCGAGTGTTACTCTTCTGAAGTAACACGAACCTCCAAGCACTATAATGAATCCATGTACGAAATACCCGTACAGCCGATTCTCGGTGTTATACTAGCCCTGAGCCCCCTCTCAAGTGTTATACTAGCCCGATTGAGCCCTCCTCTCGCAGTGTTATACTAGCCCGATTGAGCATCCGGACTTGACCGTATCGGTCTCCTGATATGATTCGATCGCAGTCATCCAACTCCACAAGCATGATTGGATGACCACAGATCAATTTCATCACCCCAAGGTGTATGGAATACACACGGCCTTAGCTTGCCGCATATGATCCGATCGCAGTCATCCAACTCCACAAGCATGATTGGATGACCACGGATCAATTCCATCACCCCCAAGCGTGTATGGAATACACATTGGCCTCGCTTGCCAAGAAACCGTCCATACCAAGCATTATGGACGGAAAACCCTAAATTAGGGTTTGCGGCATATTACATGTATCGCAAAACGGTCTCAACCGTCCGTCTTCGTGAGCATAGATGGAGGGTGTAGATGTAGACTCAAAGGGCCCTGAGCATGTCGACACAATCACCATGTGACCGCCTACACGCTTGACCAATCGGTCAAAGCCAACCGTGGTTGGTTACAACAAAACCGTCCGCCCAAAAGAGCATGGTCGCGCGGCTTTGAAAGCCAAAATTAGGGTTCAAGCCATCACGCGCGTCCATCTTCTCCGGCACGAATGGAGGGTCACAGATTAGATTAAATGTGTCCAGGTCATACCAGCATGACCACCGTGGGCCCATCTACCTCCTCTTGCGGTCGGCCAAGGCATATCACGCCCGGCCAATCCAAAACGCCCGCTCGAACTCGCGCGTTACATCTCCCAAATCCTAAATCGATCTCGACCGCTCAACTTCACCTGGATGATTTGAGTGGCTTAGATCACGTTTTCATGGGATAATCGTGGTATAGGTGTGAACACCAACCTACCACCTACACCCAGTAGTATGATCGACCAAGACCGACCAATGTTGGTCGCCTCGAAACGCGTGCCCAAACTAGGGATATCACGCCGGTTTCCAACTCCTTGCGGCAAGGGATTGCTGCGAAAACCGATCTCGACCACTCCTCTTTTACCTGGTCAAATTGAGTGGCCCAGTCGCGCTTTCATGAGGGAACGGAATACAGCGCCTACACCATCATGCCGTCAACACGCATGTATGGTCGGTCCCGTCCAAAATCCTTCCCATGCTTGGTTTCGACCAAGTCAAGAGTGATGCTTGCGCACCTCTTTTTTAACCCTAATTTCATCAATCTGGCCGCAGATGAGTGTCTCAAACATCATCTCATCCGTCCGACCTCACCAGCTTGGTTATACAACCCCGGTCGAGTTATTTGGTTAATGAGCAATCATTACACATCACTTCACCACACCGTAATGCAAAGACTCGCATAAAATACACACGATACTTCACAAGTATCGACTTGTGAATAAAATACACACTTTCCGAATAACGCAGTTATTCAATTCAGCATTACATGCTATCTTTCGTGGATCCACGATCCACATTCCGTACATCAATCATGTCACAAACTCGGGGGATACATACCGGGTATTGGTCTCGGGCGGTTTACAAAGGCGTGCGCGTGCAACGCGCCATCACAAGAACGTGTTAGGAAGTCATGGACGGTTAGAGATGAACAGAAAAGTGGGCAAGACCGGTCGAGTGTTACCGACACACAACTCCACTACTCCATCATTCCACTACCTCCACTTCCCACGAGAAACGTGAATGAGGCCTCAATGACTTGTATAAATAGGTTCTCCGCCCTATTTTCCAAGAAAAAAGGGAAACACAAGCCGAGACAAGACAGAAAAACCAAGTGTTGATACCGGCCACATTCAACCATTTTCTTACAAGTCATAAGCAAGCCAACACCTTCACAATCTCAACACCTTCTTCGCTTCCTCCCTAAGATCAACCCCATCTCCTTCACTTTGTGACCGAAACAAGTCCTGAAACTGCCATTTCTTGGTTTAGGCCGGACTCTGCAATGTATTGATCTCTCGAATCTACAAGCACTCACCGCGCAAAGGCATTTGTTGTAGGTTTAAATTCATTCCTCATCACACCCCAAATTACCAAATTCACAGAGTAATTTTCACCCATCAACACCAGAAACTTCAATTTTTTTTTCACTTGACTACCGCATTGAGAAGATTTCTATTAAGCATGCCCAGCACTTAGTTACCAGATTGAATGTTAGTTACCAACCATGCCGGCACCTGCTTCCTGATGGTCTTCATCAATTCCTATGATGGTCTTCATCACTTCCTAATTAAAAAAAAAAAAATTAGTTTCAAAGTGAGGAGCCTAAGAGAAGGAGAAGAGAATTTGAAAGAGAGTGGGAGAGTTTAGAATTTAAAGGGAATGGGGAATATTTTGGTTTCAAAGCTCTAACCCCGAAAGTGATTAATAAGAAGTGGAGATGGAAATGGGGATATGATTTTATTTTTTGATTTTAAGTTTTTTAATTTTTATTTTGAGGAAAGGGTATTTTAGTATTTTCATACCCAAAAATCACCCCTTAGCAGACACCATGGGTTGGGAGAAGTAATCAATATCCCCAATTCCTTTTTATATCCCAATTTCGCGTTCTTTTTTTATTATAAGCCATGGAATGAAAATCAAACGCAAAGAGTATGAGGTTGGAATTTTTGGGAATTCGTGCCACTTGTGTCAGTCAAAGGCATACATAGTCTGCCAACACTTCCTTCTAATGAAAATTTCTTACTCCAATCCAATTTAATGTTAATTTTTTTTTTTATTATATTAGCATCTGTTAATATATCTCCAAAATTCAATCGATTGAAACGCTATTTTTGATAAGATAAACTTATAGCGCATATAGATTTCTATTTAGAAGTTACTTTTTGATTTCTAAAAATCAAAATGTCAGAAGTCAATTTGGCAATAATGTTTCAGAAGGACTTTTGGAAGCAGAAAAGTTAGTTTTTTGTAAAGCGAAATAGCTTTGCTTTTGATTTCTGCTGCAGATTTGCATTCAAACGCACTATTAGGAAGCCGATAATGCACGTAATTTTTTTTTTAAATGATAATAGAAAAGGTTATAGTATCATCCATTATAGTAACTGCTTGAAAAAAAAAAAATCTATTACAACCAGCATATTGGACCATATATGGATTACCACCTCCACATCGCAGATAAAGATCTCCATGAGAAGGGCCAGTACATCGGCAAGTATTGTTGTGGAGCTTTTAAGTGGAACACATCACATGACATACCAAATGAAGTGCCCCCACTTCTTGCACCTAATAAATCAACGCGCCAATGAGTGACAGTTTTGCAACCATAAGGGTCCAATATGAACAAATATAGATATATGCGTAGAGGTCCCAACTGAACAAGAGCAGCTGAGAGAATCAAGTAAATGAAGTAGAATTCTCCGATGGGTGATTATGTTTTTAGTTTACTCCAACTTCTCATAGTACTATTTTAAATAAATAAACCAAATCTACCGGCATGTCCTTTGAAAATAAAAAAGACACTAAAATATTTCAATTAAAAGCTCATTTTAAATAAATAAACCAAGTCTACCAGCATGTCATTCAAAAATAAAGAACACACATTTAGTGCATGTACAACCCTCATGAAAGCCTTTAAATTTGTGATACAAAGAACACTTACTCTTTATCGGTGAAAAATACAGTTTCTTAAGGCACATGTTCACAACACTAGTCAAGTTACCTTTGAGGATTATTGCCATCCACCACCTCAAAGGAGCAACGGTCACAGAGATGCATACATTTTCCTTTTTGGTGTTCTGAGTTCCGGGGTCTAATGTATTGTGCGCTTATGACAAATGAGAGCCCAATAATAAAAAAAAAAAAATGATCGGCAAAGCCCAATAAAAATTGGAGGTGCTCTAACATTGTGGTATCATCCTCCTACATCACTACACGACAGTGTGAAAATGATTTGTTTAATTATTTGATTGCAATATTTCTTTGTGGGAGTCCTGAAAATGAATTAAAAGCTAAATTTTTAAAAATAAAACCAATATCAATACAGTTCCAAGCATTGACATACTGGGTTGATAATCTCAGTGAAATGAAGTGTATGCCTAAGGTAATATTTTCACTCCAAGGACATAGATGAGTTTATGACTGATATTCTTCCACAGGTAAGGATCCGTCGTGAACAGAAATATAGATTTGCATATTATAAATCCTAACGGGACAAGAGCGGTTGAACTCAGAGGTAAATCTCCTGAGAATTAGTTAACAAAGTAAAATACCCAATTTGTTGGCAAAAGCGAAGTCATTAAATTCTACAAAAAATACTTGATGAACCGTGGAAAGTGAATCACGTAAAAACAACACTCTCACAAACAGCCTAAAAAAAGACCTATTTTGTGTCTCAAAGGTTTTTACGTGGTTCACTTTCCACGGTCTTTACGGAACTACTCTAAATTGTGTAGCCATTGGGAAAAGTGACACGAAGAAAAGAAGTTGGAACTAATGATACACCATTTTGTAAGGATTCAAAGTAAAAGATGAAAAATATATATACACCAAGAAGAGTCATTTTTATTGAAGTTCACCTAAGTGATCAGTGTCCCTTATATAAGATCTTCTTAAGTAATTATGGGCCGGCATGAGTCCCCTCTTTTAAGTATCTCACGATCTATAAATATGATCTAAACCATGTTTGATGAAGTGGAATTTCTACGGCACTTACCATAACTTCTTCTGCAAAATGAAGTGCCTCTTTGACATTCTCGTTTTAGTAACATTCATCAGTGGTAATAACAAACCTGTTTTCTGACTCACCTGCTTCTGCTGGTCAATTCATTTCCATAATTTTATATTTTAGTTCACTCCAATTTCTCATACCAATCTTTTGCTTCATAATCTAGTAAAGCAAACGTAGTAAAGCAAATGTCGATAAAAAAGAAATAACAACTATCAAAATGATCCAAATGAAAGCTAATTTACACTAGGGAAAATTTTATATTTGGTCCTAGGCCCATATAGTTGTTTATAATAGGGTCCAACCGGAACTTATAGTTATCCGGAGGTCCAAAGTTAATTAAAATATGAAAATTACTTACCTACCCATAATATTAAGCGTGTGAAAAAACCAATCTCTCTCAACGAGTTATTCATTTCTCTACTTTCTCTTCCCCACAAACACCACTGCTAGAACTAGAAATCAAAAAAAATAGTTTCTCATCGAAATCCTTGTGATCCGGTCAGAGATTCACAAACCAAAAATCTAATTTATGATTTAAGAGAAACCAAAACCAAAACCTAGATTATGATTTACCAACTTGAATCAAGTTTTTTTCTAGATTTATCGAGAATAAAAATCGAGAAAAATTATCACAAAAAAGAGAATTGATAGAAGGATTCAAGAAGAATAAGTAATAGAGGAAGATGGTAGTGCTCCCGCATCAGAAGAACATGATTATGAAGAATAACCAACACCGAAAACCAAATCAGCTAGCAAAAAACAAATTAAAAGAGTATTGAAATCAACGAAGAAAACTATTATATTGTGTTTCATTTCAATTTTGTTTGTAATTTTTGTTTCCAAGACAATGATCCACCAATACATATCTGCCATACCGGTGAAAAACATAGCTTATGCTTGAAAAAATCAAGAGAAATTAACATCTTGCTCGTTATTTTTGTTTCCGAGCCAATGATCAACCAGTACATATCTCTCGTACTGATGCAAAACATAGTTTATGGAAAAATCATGAGAAAGTAACATGCTAGTAGTTAATTTTGTATCCGAGAAAATGATCCACCATTACATATCTATCATACTAATGAAAAACAATTTATTTTTGAAAAATTATTATGTTGCTTGTTATTTTTTGTTTATGTGACAATGATCCACCAGTACATTTCTCTCATACTGATGAAATAAGCATTTTTGGTCCTTTATTTATGACTATATTTGTTTCAGACACTACGAATTTGCAGTACGTAACTCTAATACCGATGAGATAAGCATTGGCATGCTTTCATACTGCAAGCCATTACCAAAGGCACCTATCAATATGTGATAATTTTTCTTTCGACACTCTTAAAGATGATCTTGTCGACCTCCTTGTGCAAACTTACTCAAATTTGATGCTTCCTGTTATGGTGGACATGGTATAAGAGGTTAACTAATTGTCTGGAGATGATATTTATTGACGAACTTCCCCTAAAGCACTGGACAATTGTGGAAGTAAAGATGCTGAGAACCAGATTCTTATGGAAGTAAAGGTGCTCAATACTAGCAGTATATATTAGTTGTACTGTAAAAAATACTACAATGTTTATAAGATGTAGTAAAAAACACATTTAACTTTATTACTCAATGTATGGTGTTCGTTTTGTAGTGTTTACTCAATGTATGTATGTGATAAATTCAGTGTATATATGCTGCACTGATTCAATTAGTTTCAGTATATATTACTTGTACTGGTTTCAATTCAGTACATATTTATTGTACCGCAAAAATAAATACAGTATATATTTGTTGTACTCTAAAAAAATTACAATGTATATTGGTTGTACTACCAAAAAAAAGTGTACGATGAAAAATTCAAAATTATTAATAGTTGGAATGAAATAAATAAATTACATAAGCTTGAGAAAAAACCATTAAGTGTGTTGATTTATTACATACTAATTTTTTAGTACTTCACATACAGGTAAAAAATCGCTACATCTGATACATACTGAGAAAGTGAGTGCATAATGGTTGCACTGAAGAAAAAAATGATAGAAAACACTTTCATTCACTTCTAACTCCAAGTATGAAAGATCGTTCTCCATAATTTTCACAAGTGAACCTTCTATAGTGCCCAGAACCATTAAATTGCTCATTTTATATCCCGATTTGACTTGTTTAGTAGCATCGAAGGTATTTCATGGACAACAACCAACACCAGAGCATTATTCGAAGGTATTTCATGGACAACAACCAACACCAGAGCATTATTTCACGTAAAATTCATCTACTAAAGCAAATAAAAACGGTAAGTTGGCATTCATATAGTACCACAAACAAGTCAAAAATATGACAACTGAGCATAGATGTTTAATAGTACTATTAGGCCCATCATGAGCTCATATACCACAAAAAAGTGTCTACCTAAAATCAGTCAAGATGTAAAAAAAAATGACTGAATGGCAGCCCCATACATACTATTTATACTCATTTTCTATGCTAAAAGCAGGTAGGTAAAGTCCTTTAGCATAACTGTTTAGGCTTTTTAGCATCAATTGCACAATGTGTAGATAAGAAACATTATCTCAATGAATTAGGGAACACAGATAGAATTAAATCGAGAACTCAAGTTATATGATGATGTTAGTAACAGGTTAAGCGGTCAACATGGGCATGTATCAAATAATTTATAGATATCTACAATTGAAGAAACAAATACCTTTCATTTTTTTTCAAAATCCGGATCTAGCACCAAAGTAAAATACAACAACCAGCTAGTAGCCAAGCATTGTTGTGGACTACAACCAAAGCTAACCAGTCTTTTTCTTGCATTCCATACCAGGCAAGGTTAATGGCCTATGCAGGTTCTGGAAGCTCAAAGGGACTTCTATGGCAGAAAAATTGACCTCCCACTACTCACTAGAAAACCCATCTAAGCAATTTTCCTTCTCTGTAGAATACAGTAAAAATTGAGTGATGCAGAACAAGAAACAAATAATAATTACAAAATGGTAGCAAAAGAACAAAACAATAAAGAAGAGTCTAGGAATGATATTACATCAAATATACACTCAATTATTTCTTTTTACATCAGTAAATAAATCCTTGATAATAATTTTATGTATATAACTAGACTAACGAAGACTAATCCTAACCCTGCATAACCATTCACGGAACATAAAAATATGGACAATACATTAAATATACACTCAATACATGGAAGCGTCAACTACATCCCAATCATCTCTTATACTTTCTTAGTTGAAGCATATCTATTCAATGTTGTACTCTCTTAGGGAAATTACGCGGTACAACGTGTATACACTGATTTTCTATGGAGTACAACGTTCACACACTGATAAATGACATGGTATAGCGTTTACGTACTGATTTTCTCAGTGGTGCAACATTTATACACTGTGACTATCTATTAAATTAAAAAAACAAAATAAAAAACATAACGTAAATGGGAGCAGTAGTATCACATGTTCAACAATAAATACAATCCTCAACTGCCAAAAGTCTTGAGCACACAATTGGTATACAACGGATTACATGCCCGAGGATTTTATAAGTTACCTGATTATGACAAATCGTTGTATCATATGCTCAAGAAGTCATGGTGTTTTTCCATATCCAACCACCTCTCGAGATCAATCCTGTTATTTTCTTGCAAGTACACCATGATATACTGATTTTGAATACAATCCTCAAAAACAAATTTGACTGTTGCGAATACACATTTTGAATCCGCAAAAGAGACCCGATATGAAAATCCTAAAAATAACCTAAACAAACAGAAAGAAAATCAATACAATAATTATGTACTGATTAAACTATAAAAAAAAATGAACATAAAATAGGTCCTAAATAATCAAAGAAATCAAATATCCATTCCACATCATACAAACACGTATTAACAAAAAGGAAAAATCTGAAAAATATTGATAAATTAAAACAGGGAACGTTTCCCCCCTCGACCCACATAAACAATAAATTTCAGTCACTGAAAATGATAACAAAAAAATAACATCAATGTTCAAAATAGACCATATGACAATATTAACACAATACAAAAATCAAATCCTCGATACACCAATACATATATAAAACCAGTACATTATATATGCATTATTGGATGATACCCAAATCAACTAAGCAAAAAGAAATAATAATTAAAAAAGAATAATAAGAATAAAAAACTTAAGAACTACCTGCTTGAAAGTGTGATAGTCTCCTATGAATATGAACCGAACACGAACCCAAGTCAAAAACGCCAAAGACCTACAAAAACCAAACTAAAAACAAAGGCTTGCATTAAAAACTAAAATATATATGCACCAAAATGGATAATACACATGTTATAGATACATAACAAGCATATTACTTTCAGTACAATATATGTACTCCTATATCATACCCAAACTCAAGACCAAAAAAAAGAAGCAAATATGAATCAGAAATTTTTTTTTTTAAATAAACTGAAAATACATGACATTCTAAGTAAACTCCACGACAAAAAAAAAAAAAAAAAGAATCGAAAAATTTTAATTCAGTATTTCATACATGTACTGCCAGAATTCAAAATCAAAGCAGTTTTTTCAGTATTCAATATATGTACTGCTGATTCATAAACTAAAAATCAACTGCATGTAAAAATTAAGTAATGAATATACGAACTTGGCAGAATTAAAACAATTATATTTCAGTATTGCATATCTATACTTCCGGATCAAAACAATAAAAAGATAAAACTATGAATATAACAAGTTCAAAGCATTTTTTTTCTTCAGTATGTCATATATGTACTGCCGGATAATACCATCTGAAACAATAACAAGCATGATTTCGAGAGAGAAAAAAATGAAGGAAAATAAAAGATAACCAAATCAAAAGTTAGACTAAGCTGAAAACATAATACTCTAACATAAAATCGAACAATCACAAAGAACATTTATAAATAAAAAAAACTCACGAACATAAAAATAAACAATGTAAATCACAGACATCACTAATGGAGAAAACATCAGTATAAATCGAGTTACCAATCATGAAATCGATCTAATCTTCATGATTCAGTTGTAAATATAACAGGAAAAAAAACGAACATGATAGAGAAGATTAGATAACATACCTGCAAAAAGAGACACAACTTTCAGAAACCCTACGTCGAAATTCACTGGCACCAACAGCAGCAAAAGAAAGTGAAAGGAGAGAAGAAAACAGATCTAAAATTTTTGATCGAGAATATAGAAAATTGAAAACATTATTTGTTAGTGAAGGTTGTTTTAGGAATTTTTGAAATACACAGCTTTGGTCCCGCACGTGTACAGGACCAGGTGATAAGAAATTAGGTCCATTTTTAATTATGGACCTCCGGTTATTGGGCTTTAATGGGTGGACCTGCCACAAACTAAAACCACTATAATAGCACCTATAGGTAATTCCTACTAACACTAATAGAATTACATGAAATGAGTAGATGGGGTGGTGAGTAAATATTTCATGAACACACCTTTAGTGCATGTACCAAGCCTCAATTTCACTCCTCCCAAAACTTCGACGTTGCTGTAACAAACATTTAAGTATTATGTTGAATGTCAAAATCAATTGTTTGACTCGAGGTCCTAATTTTATGTTGAGTTTGAATGAACCATATTGTCAACTAATTGTTGTTTAATACATGGTTTAAGGATTTTTGTCTTGCCTTCTTCTTAATCGGCTCTGGTTCTGGGAATCTATATTTTTGTATTCGTTTTCTCGCAGGAAGGATAAATAGGTTTTGGCCTCCTTTTAGGAATTGTGCGCTCATGACAAATGAAAGCAAAATCAAAATTAGAGGTGTTCGCACGTTTTACTGATAAAAATTTCTTGCAATTTGATCGTAATATTTTTGGGACAATGAAATCAAAATACTTATCCCATATCAAATGATGAAGTATTGTTTAGAAAAAATGTTTGTAATTATAAAAATACCAGTTACAGTTTGGAAATTTATTAGGCCAAGCATTATGGGAGAGGGTATCCCTTCCCTATCCCTTATATGTAGGGAAGGGATAGAAGGTGGAAGGAAACCTCACTATGGTGCCCTCTTTTCCCAAACCTACATGATACGGCTATGGTGCCCTCTTTTCCCTAACCTCACTATGGTGCCCTCTTTTCCCAAGCAAAAGTGTTGTAGATGTACTCCGATGATTTTCAAAGAATTATGAATGATTGAATTCCGGTTTCTTCAAAAGAACATAGTGATCATAAATTGAAAATCCCAATCTCGACAGATGAGAGGCAGAAATCTATGAAACATCGAAGTAGTGTAAGCCAACTTCATTAAATGTATACCGCAGTTTCTAGATTTCCACATGCTAGACAACTTGTAGAAGACTGTGGGTTTAGTTCAATATTCAAGATACATTATCCGAAACTACAAGACAAATGTCTAACTACTGGTATATTTGAAAGGTGGTGGCATACCACCAATACATTTCACTTTCCTAGTTTTGAAATAGGGTTTACCCTTTAGACTTCACTCAAATTACCGGAATTCCAATTGGCCGAGGAAATCGCATATCATTGGAAGAAATTAGTATGGACCAACTGCATGATATTACTCCCCTAACCATAGATTGTTTGCTTCCATATATTAACGCTCACGCTACAACAAGAAGGAGAGGAGGTGATATGGTGATTCTTGGAATATAAGAAGTTAGACAAGAAAATTTAGTCGACTTGAGAGTTGAAGATGCGGATATATGCAAGGGGATCAAGAAAAGTTTGATTAAATTGTTTCTTGACCATAGACTCGGCGTAGAAAACGATGTTCTTGAATAGGAGAATATTGCAAATGGTTTTTGATTTAGTGTTTTGGGAATATCCTTTTCCCAAACAAGAACAATGTTGTTGAGATTAAATGGCTTAGTATAATGAGGGATTTAAATATGCTGACGCATTATGATTGGGGTTCGGCGTTGTACGTTAGTATGCTATGGGGCTTGAATACTGGAGTAATGTGTAACAAGCCTGACTTGCAGTTCTTTTCGTATCCGTTGATGGTAAAAATTCATACCCACTTGTAATATTACTTTTTTTACTTGTTATTTATTGGTGACCGTATAATACAATTAGTTGTTAATAAGAACTAATAATGTTGCATCCTTGGTTTTGGGCATATTTCTGATGTTTATTTCCCTATACAAAGGCGAAGAATGAAAATATGGATCTGTAGCCATCGGGTAGGTTATATGATGGAGACCAAAGAGACTTGAAAAGAGGCGCACAAAGTGATACAGGTACCCATTCAGTGACTCTTGTGCGTTACTAGATTGATAACTTCTGTAGTATGGTCGCCATGGGAGGATAGTCAATGAAACACTAATCCCGAGGTGGTAGAGGCTAAACAGATGTCTGTAACACGGAGGGTCTTTTAAGATCCATTTGGTCACAACGCCTTGTACCTGGGCGAACAGTGTCTCAAACAAGTTCTTGGAATGACATTAATACCATGCAATCTTCCTGATTCAACAGTAGACATCAACAATGCCTATTTGTATGCCAACAGTCAACTTAATTCCTTGCATTATGTTGAAGTAAGCGATCATGAGTATAAGCTGTGGTGGAGGGAGAGGTCGGTTGGTAAGTACTCAGGTGTAATTGTACATGAAGGAAATATGGATTTGTATGGTACGTGGGATAACGATGCTTATGTACGCAAATCAGCACCGCAACGAATAAGCACATACACAGAAGAGTTGGTGCCCATCGATCGTCATCTCTTCCCATATCCAACAAAAAATCTGACAGCTCGAATATGCGGCCCTGATTTTAAAGCGATTGATATATCTATTGGAATGGAGTATTTGGGGAGTATCCCCAACCTAATTATAATGTCAATCAGGATACAGCTGTGAGTATCATGTGTCCATTAATTCTTATATATTCTACTTGTGAAAAAAATATAAACTCGTGTCGGTGTTTACTGTATACAGGAGATGTGGGGTCAGGCATATCAGGATTCGCAACAACAACTCATGGCTCAACAACATTTCTATTTCGACAACACAAAGGAAATGCGATACAAAATCAAATACGGTCCAGAATTCAATCAGAGATATGTGATAGAGTATATACCACCACATACAGGTGAGTCTTCTACACCGGGCCAGTCTCGTGATTCTGGTCCGTCGACGGGTTCTTTTGTTCCAAACAGTCAAGAAAACTACCATCCTTATAATTCGTCAGAGCCACTCAATCAAAGTACAACCACGTACTGGTAGGTCTGTAAAAGAAGATTTCCTACGTCTTAATCTGCAAGTGCACAGTGCCTTAGGAGGCAGTGGCAAGCACATGTCATTCCACAGAGAACTGGGGGGTGTTATGTGATCTAATGGCTCTTAACTGATTTCCTAGTGGATTTGTAACACAATTATGGAGTGAACTTGGTGTCGAGCACATGACCGAGTTGAAGGTTTCAAGGCTAAAAGTAAGATGAAATACAAGTGTTGAAGTTACAGGCACTAGGATTATCAAATCCACCTCTAATTCAAGTTATGTTATTCAACTAGCTTGAATGTTCTTGCTACAGATAAGGAAGTGTGTCAGACTATCACTTATCTAAGGGTTTCACCAAGGAATAGTTCAAGTTATCAGCTAAGGTTTCTAATTCAGAGTACTAGTTGTCTAATTAAGCACAACTAGTCAATGACTAGCAATAGGGATTGAAGTTTGGGCTGAATTACACACAATGCAGAGTTATCCTAACTACAATGGATACATGGCATCCATTGTGAGAGCAAAGCAAAGAAAGTGCTAGAATTGAACTATCTTATCATTTAAGCATGCAATGAACATTTCAAAAATAGTTGAACAACAGAACAAAAGAATTAGGGTTTCATTGTAATCCTAGCAGTTAATTTAGAACATCATAAACATGGTGAAAAACAGATTAAAATTGAAACTAAGTTATGAACCCTAAAAACATGCTAACCCTCTCTCACAACATCAACTTCCCTTTTATACCTCACAATTCTTTCTAACCCTAAAACTAAAATTGAAAGCTTACTCGACAAACCCAATGATCAGAATTGCTTGTTCCCTCTGCCAAATCGCCTCTGCAAGCCATGCATGAGATGTAGGAGTAAACCATAAGTCTATTTATCTCTAACATAGCCTCTGTGGGTTGCGAGAAGAAGCTATGGAGAGATGAACAGAGCTAAGGGTGGCGGAATAGATAACCGTGGTGGCTCATGGTGTCTGGAAAGGACGGTGGTGCTTTTGGTGGTGGCTCGCCGAGCTTGGTCGGGAAGAGGAGAAGGGTAAGGCTTCGCAGTGGTTGTCCGATGCGTGTCGAGGTGCAATCAAATTAATCAATATTTCCACTCAATTAAAAATAATATAATGGAAGTCAAGTTCGTTCCCACGAGGAGCAAGAGATTCTAGTTGTAAAATTGTCACGAAAGGGGGTGTAAAAACAAAAACAAAATAAACAAAGCAATTAAAAGATAAAGTTGAAAGCAATAAGAGAGACAAGATCAAGGAATCCTTCTTCGTTGCAAAACAATGATTAAAGTTATGTTCTTTTCTACTTGTTATTAGTCACAGATTATCACCAACCGTAGGATAGCGGTGTCCGCTAGCTAGCCCCAAAATTCCTAATTTCACCGAGTAAATGTGTCCGCTTTAGTTATCAGATTCTATTCAAAAGAACCACCTTGAGGTTCGCTTACAAGATGTAATTCCTCGAATGCATTAAGATTTATGAATTTAGGTTTAGGACTAGTAGTTAAACTCGGTTCGCTTGGTTCACTTTTCTAGCGTTGTTTTTACACACAATCGCTCCACTAATCCTCCGCAAGGTCTCGTGTTTTCTACTTGTGTAAAGTGTCGAGAACGATTACGTATTCCCTAACTTATACTAGATGTAGATCAATTAACAAATCAATTTAGCGTGCACTCCAAACAATCTATCAATCAATCATGAATGAATAAACATTCCTATTAGTAAAAACAATCGATAATTATGTGAAAAACCTCAAGATAGAATTGAAACAAAACTCAAATCATGTTAAGAACTAGGAATTCATCCTCAATCAATAAGAAAATTAGCTACTCATGTTTTTGAAATTCACACAAATAATAATTAAAAGGAGAATTTTCAAGTTCACACAAATAATTAAGAAGAAAAATCAAAAGCAAACACAAGTGTAGTGTGTGTAGAGAGGTGTGTAAAAGATGTAGAAAACTTCTCTATTTATAGGCTTCAATATTCTCCAAATCTTCCAAGGAATAGAATCCTTTTCCTTTAGCCATTCAATTTCCAAATTCAAGTCTTCCTCAACTCTTCATCTTCTTTTCCAAATTTGAGCCAAATTCTCCATCCAATTCCTAGTCCAAGTCTTCACACCCATGAGAGAAGTCCATAGAAAATTTGAATTTTGGTCGCCGGAAAATCAAAAGTTATGGCCGGAATCCGGCCGAATAGTCACCGCCGCCACCTGAAAACTTTCTCCGTCAATCGGTATATTCGACGGAATATTCCGTCACCCACCGTTAGACTAACCTGGCCAAAGTGGTCAAACCGTCTTACCAACCGTTAGTCAACAGTGGTCAAAGGGAGGTGGAGCCGACACCTGATCACGCTATGAGTCGCTCCCTAGTTGGTCGATCGGTCTTACTCTACCGAGCCGATCGTCTGGATCGGTCATCGGATTCCTGACTTAACTGCTATCGCGGCACCGAGTTAACTCGCCGTAATAAAGAATCTACCAGCTTTTCGTTTATAGACTTCCTCATGAATTTCGTGCCTCTTCTTCCCCGTAATCAAGCCTAAGCATACACCTATCAAGCATCCATTCATATGCAACTCCTTGTTCTTCAACCCCGATCATACTCTTTCCCCGCAATTTCACCACAACCCATTCCATTTTTCTTAATTCGGATCACCTTCCCCCGTGTATCAATGAACAATGGAACTCATCAACACCAGCTCATTTGAACGGTACCCCGTAAACCAAAGACTCCACAAACCCCCCATCTATTCTCATATAACTCATCTATTTCATCGTGATCCATTACAACACCTTCACTAAAGATTCGATTCTCCATCTGCTCTTCATCTCGTTGTATATCGATACAAACCCATCATCTTTACTGCCTCAAATACACAAATAACAAACCCATTCCACCAATCGCTTGATCGCTACTTATTGATTCTTCTCATCTATCGATTTCAAAACCTATGATCCCCTTCTTCCAATTTCTCGATTTCACCGCCACCAACATCACAGATCGAACCCATCTCTTTCGCTTTCCCCCGAGACACAACAAGAAACCCATTTCATCTCTTAATTCTCTTAATCATTACCACCACTTTTCATCATTTTCTTTCTCGATCTCTATCATCTCTCTCGTTTGATTTGATGCAGCTATACATTTCTAATTCATAAATTGCGTTGACTATCGTCTTTCGATCACATCATCACCGCTATAATTTCTCCTTTATTTCAATTCCGTAAACCCTCTCTCGATTCCCAATTTTTCTACTCATCTCGATCTCATTTTCCTCCGCCCGCTTCTCTTTCTTTAGTTTCAGTGAAAATGAATTGAACAAAAGATATTTCTTGCTTTTAGGGTTCGAACATGGGACGATATTTGCACCCCAAAGATAGCCACCCATTGATAATTACAAATTTCTTCTAAATGATAAGGGGTACTCCAAATGATAACCCCTTAACCTTAGCCGGTTTGCGTTTAGTATACCTCCAAGAAGAGTTACCCCTTAACCTTGACTGACTCTGATAGTGCTTTCCCCGTGAAATGACAATTATGCCCTTTTTGCTCAATTTTGGTGATTTCTTCTTTCTTTCCTCCGTGCAACTCCAAAGTAGCTACAAAACTCAAAATAAGCGTAAATACATAATTTACAAGAAAAATAGCAAAGAAAGCATAAACTCAGATAGTAAATACGGTGTATTCTACACCTATCAAATTCCCCCACACTTAGACTTTGCTAGTCCTCGAGCAAATCAAACTAAAACTCACAACTTCAAAGCTGTTCAAGCGTCACAAGCATCCAAAGAGTTATGAGGACATAGAGTTTCGCATGCTAGTAATAAGAAGTTAGAAATACTAAAGAACATATTCTCATTCTTAAATGTTGAGTGAGAAATAACCACACCATAATGAGAGAATGCGTGTTTGAGAAACGATCAATAAGCATTTCGCCTCGACTTCGCCTCACCCAATAGGATTTTATGATAATTGCACTCAAAAAGATGGCTTTTTTATGGTTCTCACATGTGCAGGAGGAATGAAGAGAGAATTCCTGCAACACGTTGAATGGTGGGAAGGACAACTTCCGAAATATTTTTAAAAACCCACATCTTTTAATATTTTGAAAAACCATTTTTCTGACGATCTCTAAGAAAGGAAATCAACGATTTTTATCGAGGATGAGATTACTTACTCACCTTCACGTCCGATCACCAATTATGATAACACCACTCTCACGGCATCCAATAGAAACGTCTTCCGCTCCTCGTCTTGATCTTCTTGGTCTTCGTCTTCGGTTTCAACTATTGATGATAAACTCTCGAATTTCATAAATCCTTGACAATTTGTAACTCTTTTACCTTAAAACCTTGTCGCTTGAAACTTCCTTATAGATTTTTCCTTCCCCACGGCTTATAAAAACAAAACAAATATTTCTCTTGTTTTTTTTTTTTTTTTTAAAACAAGAGAAATAAAATACAAAACAAAAAAAAGTAAACCATGGCCGTGGGAGAAGTATTTTACCACTTGATTCTTCACAACTTGTATCGCCTTGAAATCATAAACTTCAAAAATTCTCACCTTTTAATTTTCTTCGCTTTCATGAATAAGTCTTCATACTTGGATATAAAATTACCTCATTGTATTGTAAGTCTTCAACATATATGTAAAAATCTGCTCTTTGTATGTTGCTTTACTTGTATTTGAAATTTGCTCTTTTTCTCATTCCGTTGCTTGTAAACCTTGAACTTTTTTCCAACTTCCCTTGTAAATTTTGATGTTGCTCCTTGTTGATGATGAGAGTGTTTCTATGGATCCGTTGTTGTCGAGAGAGAGAATGGTGCTAACTGCAAATCGAACTACAAGAAGGAGACTTTCATCTATAGACGTCACCCTTATGATTGACAAAATTAGCACTCAAGAGATCAAAGAGTAGTGCTTCTATTGGTGGGAGGTCAAGCAGCTCACCATTCTACTACCGAATTAACGTACGGTGACACACACTCAAAAGAAGCTCTTTAGTAGATGGAAGATTTCTGGTCGGTGCCTCTCATGATATGAATACGGGTAGTCTCCACTAATGATTGTTTAGCTACCTTCTTAAGTTTCATCTT
>JAJJWW010000327.1:0-387140 GCA_023531295.1 Papaver armeniacum | reverse complement strand
ATACCACATTTGAAGTTCGAATCTACATTGAGCTTCATATTTATCGATTTCAATGATGTATCCTGCTAATTTTGAAGTCAGAACCCTGCCGAAGCTTCTTGGTTCAGTTTGTATGCCGTTATACCACATTTGAAGTTCGAATCGACACTGAGCTTCATATTTATCGATTTCGATGACGTATCATGCTATGTTTGAAGTCAGAACCCTCCTGGAGCTGCTTAGTTCACAGTTTGTATGCTGTTATACCACATATGAAATTCGAATTAATACTGAGCTTCATATTTATCTATTTCGATAATGTATCATGCTAAGTTTCAAGTCAAAACCCTTCTAGACCTTCTTGGTTCATAGTTTGTATGCCGTTATACCAAATTTGAAGTTCGAATTGACACTGAGCTTCATATTTATTGATTTCAGTGATGTATCATGTTAAGTTTGAAGTCGGAACCCTCCCGGAGTTACTTGGTTCACAGTTTGTATGTTGTTATACCACATTTGAACTTCTAATCGATGCTGAGATTCATATTTATCGATTCCGATGATGTGTCATGCTAAGTTTGAAGTCAGAACCCTCCAGGAGCTTCTTGGTTCACAGTTTGTATGTTGTTATACCACATTTGAACTTCTAATCGATACTGAGATTCATATTTATCGATTCCGATGATGTGTCATGCTAAGTTTGAAGTCAGAACCCTCCAGGAGCTTCTTGGTTCACAGTTTGTATGCCGTTATACCACATTTGAAGTTCGAATCAACACTGAGCTTCATATTTATCGATTTCGATGATGTATCATGCTAAGTTTGAAGTCAGAACCCTCTCGGAGCTTCTTGGCTCATAGTTTGTATGATGTTATACCACATTTGAAGTCCGAATCAACACTAAGATTCATATTTATCGATTTTGATGATGTATCCAGCTAAGTTTGAAGTCAGAACCATCCTGAATTTCGTGGTCTATCTCTAGTAATCTTATAACCTGAGTTTACCAGTATGAACTAAAGCTACTTCATGACTTGTATAACTTGTCAAAATTACTTCATGACATATATGACTAGTCGAAATTCAAACCGGAAGCACAAAGAGAAAGCACAAAAACACAAACCAGAAAGCACAAAGAAACACACCAATTATCGAATTCATTTTTCATTTTCTCGATTTATTATTATACATTTTTTGGATTTTTTTATATCAGAATGTCGATAACAATGTGCTAAACTTATTAATATTTTTTTTGGATTTTTTTTCATGTTGAAGGTTGATAATTAATCCGAAAACATGAGTTCGTATTAACACAAAGAGAAAGCACAAAGAAGACACACTTGTCTTGATCTGTATGACACTCTTAACTTAAATCTATACCGTCCAAATATTTTCATAATCCGTATGACCCTATCCTACCACATCTTATCCGTTCAAATTCTTTTAGATAAAACGAATTTTTTTTCTCTCACTTATCTTCATTCACTCACTTTTCTCTCGTATCTCATCTTCCCCTCCCTCAGAAAAAAAAAACCTAACTCAAGTTGCGCCTCCCTCAGAAAAATAACCCTCAGTCAAGATTTGTTTAACCAGTGATTTAACAAAGGAATCAGTTTCAGTATGAAGCAAATCAGAAATCCTACATCCTCATTGTTGAAGAAACGAAACCAAATCTCAAGATATCTTCAAAATGATTCAATTAAAAGTCAGAGAACCCTAACTCTACCAAAAAAAAAAAAAAAAATTCAGAGAAACAAATCGATTTCATCTTCAATTATTTTCTCATCATACGATTCGAAGAATCCTGATCTCTTTTCTTTTCCTTTTGATGCATAACCCTAATTTATCTGCTGAATTTTTTTTTGTTGTTGAGAGAATGAGAGAGATAAGGCTTCATTACCGATCTAAAAAACTGGTGAAGAGATGCAAAAATTCGGATATGAAATTGGTGGAAATAAAACAAGCTGTTGCTGCTAATGGAAAAATCAAGAGATGGGGTTTGGTTGATTAGGGTTTTGGTTCAAATCTGGATCAGCGATGGTTTGTGTTTGACCTAAGAGATGAAATTTAGGGTTTAATTACTGAGAATCGAGAGATGATTGAGAAGAATTAGGTGATGGGTTTCTGTGGTTGTTCTTCAAGGGTGAGAAGACTAAGAACTGGTGTTGTTTTGATGGAGTTGATTTTAGAGACAAAGAGCAGGAATTTGATGGGGGTTGAACTCGATTTCAGAGACAAATAGCAGGAATTCGTTTGTTCAGACTGGAGTCACTGATTCAAACCAATCAACAAGCAGATGGTATTCATCCATAACCACAGGGAGAAGCAATTCTTCTCGCTCAACACCGAAGTTTAGTTTGAGAAATGGATTTTATTTGAGTAACCGTTATGAATCAACCTCTGCAGTAGCATCAGATGCCACAGATTCACCACCTGCTGAAAAAGTTTGAGTACCAAGCAGAGGTAAGACACTTGAATTGTTTTTCTTCTTTCTTTTTTTTAAATAATCTTTTTCTGGGGGCTTATGAAATTTGATATGTTTTGTGTTGACAGGTTAGTCGGTTGATGGATCTCATATTAAAGCTATTATTACTGCATAAGAAGTTCTTCTTTTGAATCCGAAAGATCTTGCTGTGATGCCGTTGTTCAAGAGATTCAACATCGTTTGTTGCGGCTTCATCAAGCTACTAAAATCCAGGTATGTGGGAGATGATGCATTTTTTAGGTTTAATTTTGATTTTTATGATGTGTAAGTGTGGAGTTACTGATTTTGTTGGATTTGGTGATTTGTGTAGGAAGGTAGGGCTAGTGAGGATGAAGAAGAATGGGCAGGTTTGTATGATTTTGGCCTGTTCATGATGTGGCAAGTATGGATTGGAGATTAGGGAGAAACCAAAGGTTCTTCCCTTTGAATTCGTCGTACTAGAAGCTTGTTTAGAGGCAGCATGTAGCTGCTTAGACAATGAAGTAAGAGAATTTCTTATTCAGCTTGATGTTGAATATGATATGGTTAAGAATTGAATGATTTCTCTATTGAAATTTCTGATTTTTGCATGAGGATATCATGTTTGATAAAATGTCTTAGAGTACCTATATCGGTGAGTATTTATGGGAATTTAGCTTGAACATGGGTAGTTGAATGCATATTATCGGGGTGAATCCACTCTTATCCTATGATTTATGATTGTTTGTATTTGAGTTTCAATGTTGGAACTACATAAACTGCAGGTCTGTTTTTCTGACATCTCGAACATAGGTATTGTTGGAATTATTAACTGAAATCTAACCATTATAATTGAGTGAATTTTGAATATGTCATGATACGTTATTTCAGGAATACTCGGTTAAAATTTCAGGATAATCAAGTTAGGAAAAGTGCCAGAAACTGTTGTACTACAGAGAACTGTATCTACAGAATTTGTACAATGTCGCAGAGTTCTTGAAATCAAAATGGGGCACTTAAACTGCATGGATTTGTCTGATTTTTGGATATGAGTGACCCATTTTGGTTATGATTCAGCTGTTAAAATTTCGAAACAAACGGATCATAGGAAGTACCCCAACTAGGGTATTTTCTTAAAAAATGTGGATTCGCTCATATATTTATATCTTAAAATATGTGCACTTTGCAACAATAAAGGAATATTCTTACATATTGTTCTTGTTTGCTTGTTTGTAATTGGTTTATTGTCTTACTACTGTGCTGCTTCTTTTAATTTGAAAATAAGGCAAGGATGCTGGAGCAAGAAGCTCACCCGGCTTTGGATAAGCTGACAACGAAAATTAGTACTCTCAATTTGGAACGAGTCCTGCAAATTAAGAGTCGATTAGTTGCAATCAATGGGCGTGTTCAAAAGGTTGGTCTCACTTTATATTCCTCTAATTGTCTCGTGTTTGACGTACTGTGATGACATTCACTGGTTGACTATGATGTTTTCAAGTTCTTATGATTGAACTATTAATAATTCCTATGCCAGTCACACTGATAGTGGTTAGTTTAAACTACCAGCACTTGGATTTTCTTATTTTGTTTCACTGGGAGGTATTGATTAGCAATGGGTAGTTGCTGGAATGCAACTATTTAAATGATTCCGTACTCATGTTATTATCAATCTTTAAGAGATTTTTTTTTTTTGGAGAAAGAAAAAGGGGACTTGCTATGGTTATCTTAGGATTACTCATTTAAGATTTAGATATCTCGCTGTCGTAGCTTGGTTTGTGGCTTGGTTTCATTGACAGTGATCCTTAAACTTTGTAGTTTCAACCTTAATTTGTGTAGAAATGACGTTTATGGTTTATATTTGGCTTGCTGAGTAGGTTAGTTATACTTCTTCCATCCAGATACATGCTTTTCTGTATTAGATCTTTGTAAGGGTGCCACTAAGAGACTGTTGTTGCTATTTCTTTGGAAATTACAAGGTCAGCACCTTTCATCCGTGTATCAGTGCTTTCATTGTTTCCTTCTGGTTTTGAGATCATATTTTACTGTATCATTATTTTTTATTACTTCATTAAGTGTTATCTTAAGCATATTCCTTCCAGATGTCCAATGTTTTCTTTTAAGTTATGGGGTTGCTAAATAATAGCAGTGGATGGTTATATAAATATCTATTGTCTGACTTGTGGATTTTAAATTTTGTTTGCAGTAAAAGGAACAGAACACAGTCGAAGGATTGATATAGTTGAATTTTGAAAAGTGGGTCGCAAGCATAAGGAAGGAAAGGAACCAAATCTGGGGGTTGTTGAGGCTTTTGTGAGGACTGAAGGGAATTATTCTTTCTTTGTTTATGTGTTCGAATGATATTTTGAATGAATCACTCAAGGTTGTGAATGATCTAAAATTGGTTCATTTGTTTGAATGCTGTCACATTTTGATGATTTACATTTGAATGAATGCTGGTATATTTTGAATGCTGTGACCAATTTCTTTTTTTTTCACGAATTAAAAATAACCACAACTGCTAAGAAAAGTAGTCAAAAAAGTGGCTTACGACTCGAACAAAAGTTGTCGCGGAAATGATGTACAACTCCAATCATAGTTGTCAAAAAATTCACATACAACTCTAACCATAGTTGTCAAGGAATTCACATACAACTCTAACCATAGTTGTCAACGAATTTTCTACAATCCCAACAAGTGTAGTGTAGGAGTTATTTTCACAACCCAAGTAAGGGTTGTGTTAGGCATAAAGAAGAAATTTCAAAAGACATTCACAACTGAGCCAAGCGTAGTACAAAATGGAACGACAACTGTGTCTACGATTATTATTGAAGAGTTGCAGAGAATTGAGGACCTTCCACAACCACCCCCCCACCCCCCTTGTGCAACCTATAGATAAGCGTCGTCGTATATTATACGACAACTATTTTTTGGGGTGGTTATTCGCTATTTTTCCCGTAGTGGATTATTGGTTTGTATGCCCTGAAATATTTACATATGCCCTAAAACAGGGTTCATTATGTTCTCAAGCTGATACTATCTTGGAAATATTTGATGTTGGTCTTGACAAATTAACTAGGAAAAATGAGAGTAGGAAATTAGAAGTTAAAGAGACAATTTTATAATTTTGCAAATTCTCATTTTATACTAAAACTAGGAGAATTACTCTCTTTTTTTTTTCCAGAAAATATGATTAAGGGCATGTTATTTTTTTTTTCTATTTTTTTTTTCTCTTAAAATGTATAAAACCATATTCGTTCATCTAAAGCGGGACGGAGGGTGTATGATTGGACTTATGTAATTAGAACTTATATCTATATTGGATTTGTAATAGAATGTCCAAAAGAATGAAAGATTGTTCCAAAGATTGTGTCTACATCAAAATGCATTTCATTCAAATTGGTAGATGACAAATCCGAAAGTAGTCATAAATTATTACTGTGACGAAACTAATAAGTATTACAAAACCAGGGACCATGTTTGAATTTGTCTTCCATCTTAAAAATAATACTCCCCGACTGTTTCAATCTTTTTCTTATGATCATCATCATTATTATAAAAAAAAAAAACCAAGAACCTACGACCTTAATAACATAAACGGCTTTGTAGCCATATTTCTTCTACCACTATTTCTCTCCGTTTGTAAATTTTTCAGTTTCCTCCGCCATCTCATTCAAAGTTCATTTGTCTAATGTTTAACCTTGCTATATTTTTTGAAAAAAAAATTGTAACCAAACCAGACTTATTTGTTAATATTGCAACTCTGGAAAACTACAAACTTCTGGTCACAAAATTGGCGAAAATATTTCAAATAGATGAATTTATAGGTCAAAAACATGCAATGACTATTTTTATCTTTCAGAATCACATAGAATTCATTGTTCACAAAGTTTGCTTAGGTGACTTGGAAGAAAATTTTGCTCAACTTAGTCACATGCCTCAGTGTGTTATCTAGCCCACAAACCTATAGAATGAAATTGAGTAGCTAAATTACAACAGTATGCTTTTGAATTTCCTCCATCATCTTAACCTTATAATAAGAGTATTAAAGAGAAAAATGTTAGTTTCCAAAGAGATTGTAAGATTGTACAGAGATGAGACTGTATTTTGTAAATCATTGAATGAAACAAAAAATAGAAAATCAAGAAAATTCACTCTCCAGAAAGAAAACAGAATTCCCTAACGCCAACAAAAGGGATACTCTGCAAAAAGAAAAAGAAAACAGAATTCGGCTCTCGAACCATTGACTTGCTTGATTGGACTTGATCACGGGGTTAAAAGTCACGCGCTTTATTACTGAGCTAAGTCGGTTTTGACAATCTGAACTAAGAGGAAAATGGATTTGTAACTCAATGGTATATACTGAGCAAATCAATTTAGTGTTATTGTCATCACCTTGATCGTCTTTTAAGTTCAATGGTATATGCAAGTTGGATGTTCCTCTCTAACGTCTCCCTTGTTTTCCAATAGCCTGACAATGAGACTTATCCTCAGCAAATACTTGAAGCTTGTTTTTTGTGCACAACCCGAATAATAACTAACCACCCCTCGGCCAGTAATAACAAAATGACAGAATTCTATTGTTCGACCACATTAATGTTGCATGATCACAAAGCTAATCATGCTCAAATAGCTTTGTTGGAGAATTAAAAGAATTTGGAATTACTTTGTTGAAGGATGTAGTTTCCATTGGAACTACAATACTTGCATTGCCACAACTATTCAAACTTGGAGCTATGATTGGGGTGATGAGCGGCTTAACCGTATTTGGAACAATCTTCCGGTTGCGATATGGTGGTGCATTTGGAAGGAACGGAATGCAAGGATTTTCAACAACAAAAAGAGAAATTTAACAAGCATAATTAGAGATATCAAGATTCAAGCTTATCTTTGGGCCGAATCAAACAAAAAGATGGTAGGTTTAACGGCTAATATGGTAGTTTGTTTATGGGATTCAAATTTCTATCGTCCTATTTGAGAGGGCATGGAGTAGCAAGAGTATGTGTCTACTCTTTCTCTTTTAAATTTTTTTCTTTCTTTTTGGTGATCGACTCCCATGTCGGTTTCCGTTTTTTGTTTCGGTTGTATTTTTTGGGTTAAGGTACCCCTTAAGTACCTTGTTTTCAATGAATCCTCCTCTTGACCGATCAAAAAAAAAAGAAAATGATGCATCACCCTGGTCAATCACGGTGACAATATTTACTTTCGACCATGGTCACTCAAAGGCTTATCTCTATGGGGTTTCATGTCATGTGAAATCCAAACATTTTAAGAAGAAAGATATACAAAGAAATTAAAAACGCTAAACAATCTTTTCTTTATACACAAAATTGGTTAAAAAGACCAAAATCAAAATTTTCTGGGTGAAATGGACAAATGATTTAGATACTCGTTTAAATGGACAAAAATTTAAAAATAGGTAGGATGTAACCAGCTTCATCCTATTCCATTTTCAAATATTTTTTCTTATTTTTATTTTACACTGATGCATCCAATAAATGCTTCATCTTTACTATTTTTTAAGTTTAAGCCAAGATGAATCCAGTTTCATCCTTGCTAAAAAAAATTTGTCCATTTCACCCATAAAATTTTTTACTCGTCCATTTGAAACGTGTTTTAAATTTTTTTGGACAAATGACCCATTTTCCGTTCTTTATATATAATTCAAATCTTTCTTCTGCTTATCTTCATAAATTGAAAATATAACTCATATTCTATAATCTATTTTGCAGAAGATTAATCTCTTGCAGATCATTTTTTTTGGGTAATCCTGAACATCTTCATAGTACTATCCATCATCATTTTCTCGAAAATATAACTCATATTCTATAATCTATTTTGGTTTTGTAAAAGAATAATCCCAAAGAGTGAAAGGTTGTGCCGCCTTAAAAAGCAAAAAAGGTTGCGTTGGGTATGTCTGTTAGGGTCGGAATAGAAGCAATTTTTATGTACGGTCACCGGTACTAGATCCATTTTTTGGGTAATGGTTCGATTAACTGAACCGAAGTATGAATCTCCGATACAACACTACTATTACTAGATCCATCCTAGGATAATGAGTTTGGATTTTAACACGGCCTCAAGTTTCCAGCAAGTTCTGTATTGGTCTCTACATCCAAATGCAAATGAAGATGGTTACACTAGCATTTGACGACATGACAATATGTTATCAAGAGCTGATAATGTCAAGAGTCGGAGTCATAAATGAAAAATAGTTTCTTTAAAATTGGTAAAAGGTAAACCCGGTAGTAATCATAAATTTAAATCTTTTTACCAAAACGAAACTACTAAATATTACAGAGACTATCATCAGAACTCATCTTCTGAAAAAACATGACTCCCAAGGATTCCAATCTTATTCTTTTGATCATCCTCGTTATTAGAAGACAAGCAGGTCAGCTAACTGTTTGTACCCAAAATTACTATTAGGCACAAAACACAATTGTTTTGATATGATGATGAAGAAGTAAGACAACCATAAAAAATAAATAATGAAGAAAAGAATTTTACGTGGTTCGGCAAATAATGCCTACGTCCACGGATGAATCCCCTTGAGGAGAGAAGTTTTATTGATATAGGTATTACAATGATTTTTCTCTTGGTTAGAAAACATATCTAAGCAAATGAAATGTGGTGAAAATGATAGCACCCTCTCCTCCGGTTGAGATTTTCGTCCTCCCCCTCTGAGTTGGTATTTGTGGCCTCTATTTATAGGCAGAAAGTAGATCTAACTTTAGGGTTTCATAGTTATCTTAATAACTTCCCTTCCTTGTATAAATCTAAGAAAACAAGATTCATGATGAAGTTTGTTATTCCTCTAATATTTATCATAATCCTTATTTATCTTTAATAATTATTATCTTGAATAATAATCATAACCACTTAATATAATTATCCTCTTTCAGTTAGGATTTTGCAATTATCTTAAATAATTATTATCTTGAATAATAATTATAACCACCTAAGATAATTATCGTCTTTCTGTTAGGATTTATCTGAGCTTCCATATTAAGCAAAAATGGGCATAATAAACCAAATGGGCTTCAACAATAAGCCAACTGGGCTTCCAAAATAAGCCAGTTATGCTTCCATAATAAACAAAATGGGCTTCAATAACAAGCCAACTAGGCTTCCAAAATAAGCCTTGGGTTTCTTTAATAAACCGACTGGGCTTCCAAAATAAGCCAACTGGGCTTCTATAATAACCCATGTGGGTTTCTTTAATAAACCGACGGGTTTCCATAATAAACCAAACGGGTTTCTCCAATAAACCATGTTTGTGCACCATTTTAATGGGGGTACAAACACTAACTATAGCGGCTAAAACCACTAATCATAAGAATTTTTAAAGTTTTCAGTTTCCGCTAGCACCTCATTCATTTGTCGTCCAAATTTTCAGCCTACTGTAGCTATATTTTGTCATAAAATTGGCGAAAATATTTCACATGGATGTATTTATAGGTTTAAAACATGCAATAACTATTTCTACCATTCAGCATCACATAGAATAATACATTGTTCATATGAAGTTTGTTTCCATGAGTTAAATGAAAACTTTGCTCAACTATCAGTCATGCCTTAGTCTGTTATCTAATGCACACAACCATGGACGGACCCAAAAATCTTGCTAGGGTAGGGCTAGAATATTAGTAGTTGTCAATGCGGTCGAAGGCCGCGGCAAATTTTTTGCAACGAGTTACATAAATAATGGTTGATTGAAATTTACCTACAAAGTACTAGCTAAATAGGCAAATATGACGTTAAGAACCGCAAAATTTAATTACGAAAAGTGATTGGAGATAGAATTTTATGGATTATAAAAGAAAAATGAGAAAGTAAATGGATGTGACAAAAAAAGTTCTATGTTTTGAATAAGATTTTGGGCTATAAAATTATTTGTGTACAACTACAAGAATTAATCAAAAATAAAGACGGGCTAATTACTAATTTTTGGAAATAAAAATGAGCTAATTTCTAATTTTTGAAAAATTACCCATACAAAAAATTTAACTAGCTAAAAATAGGGACGGGCTATAGCCCGGGTTAGCCCCTTGCTAGGCCCGTCCCTGCACACAACTATTAGAATGAAGGCGAATAGTTTCTAAAGAGATGGTATAAATCATTGAATGAAACAAAAGTTAGAAAACTAAAAGAATCAAGGAAAAGGAAAAAGAATTATGTGACGCCGACTAACTAAGGGGTCAAGGAAAAGGTAAAAGAATTATAGCCTAGTTTGGTAAACTATGATATGTAAAGTGTTGTGGAACCAACAAACTGTAAATTTTGTTCGGTAATTTATCATATTGAAGTGCTTATGATGTGGCTAGTGACGAAAATAAACATGGTTTAAAAATTCTTTTTAAATTACATCTATTAATAATAAAATATTTGTTTATTTTGAATATTATTTAAATAAAGATAAAAAATAATAATAATTCTTATTTACAAAAATATTTATTTAATAATACTACCGGTATTTTAATCATTTAATATTTTAATTTTAGTTTAAGTTTTAATTTCTACCTTTAAATACTATTATTATTGTTGTTGTTATTATTTATAACAAAATTAATAAAATTTGGTTAGTGAAATAATTGTACCTAAATAAATATTTAAGGGTAGATTTTGTCTTTTTAATATAATAACAAGGTTAAAATAGAGAATCAATTAATTAAAATTGAGTGGGTCCATAACTTTAGCTTTTGCTTCTTTTAAAAGCTATTCATGGGTAGCTTTTAAAAGTTGAGTCCAAATTTGTTCACACTCCTCTAACGAGTGTATATTTCACATATTCTTCTGATTGGTTGATTATTTAACTGATAGCCCCATTATCCTCCATGTTTAGAATCACGACCCTCGTTACATAACTCCCTAAATTAAATCAAGGGTGTAGATTGAAATGTGAAATATACACTCGTTAAGGAGTTTGCACGAATTCGGACTCTTAAAAGTTGGCCTAAAACAGAAATGCTTTTGAAGAAAAGCTCTTTAAAAAAAGTTTACCAAACGCTATTTTCCTAAAAAATTTGTTACAAATTGGTTACAAAGTGCATTTGTAGGAAAAAAAATAATCCCAAACGGAGCTTATGTGACGCCGACTAAGGGGATCGAACCCAAAAAGAATTGCCCTCTACCACTGAGCTAAGTCGGCTTTGACAACCTACACTAAAAGGAAAATCTTTTCATTGTGTGAAAAGCAAATTTGTTTTATTTTTTTGACAACAGCAATTTGATTATCTTTTAAGCCTATTGATGTTCATGCTGAACTTTACCACTAATAAAAAAGTGAATTTTTTATGAGCCCTATCAACTTAAGAATTTCTTCTAACCCAATCAACTTAAGCAAGATGGCCGGTGCAAGATAAAAGAATTAAGAGTTGTTGAATGACGCATCTGTTTAACTAAAGCTGTTAATTAGTTAGTGACTAATTGTTGGGTTAGTGATTGCCTTCAGTTGGTTCATTTTGTAAATGGAGGCCATGCTGTAGATAGTTGGCGAAACAGTGATCTGTTGGAGAACTGTCGGAGTTTATTTTCTTTCAGTGGTAATTTCAATCTTGTTTATATTAAGCGTTGTAAGAATGTAATAGCTGATCGACTTGCTCGTCGAGCTAGGAAGTTTAGTTTAAAAGACAGTTGGATCCCCTTTCCTCCCTTTTTGAACTCTTTGTTGAGGAAGGTTCCCCTTTCGGATACCTGTAACTCTCTTTTATATTAATGTATCGGAGTGTTTCTCAAAAAAAAAAAAAAAAAAGACTAATTGTTGGGTTACAATCCATTGACAGTCCATTGACAGTGCCATATTTGCAGATACAACTAGCTAGTTCATTAGTATAAATAGCTAGGCAATAATAAAAAGAATGCCAGAGAGATAAGTTTGGGGACAACAATAAAAAGAATGCCAGAGAAATAAGTTTGCTGAGAAAGTAGAAATAAGTTGCGCATCTCGGGACCATTGTTTATCCTTGCACTTTTAGGGGCGACCCCGAAAGAATTAGGGGCGACTTTTTATTCCCAACCCATATACACCGTTAAGGGATGTCCAAAAACGCGGAGAATACGTTAATGCCCTTACACAATCGGAAGCTATTTTGTTCCCGATTATAACAACGCAATCGGAAGCTTAGTAACTATGTTATACTACCGATTATTATCGATTTTGTGCCGAACTCGTATCTGGGCTTCTATGACAATCGGAAGGGAAATAACCTCACGAGACTACCGATTATAGTAGCTCATAAATTCCCAAAATTGGTGATTTCGCCAAGAAAGAAATTTGGGGTAACTGATAATCGGAAGTCTTATTAACTACCGATTAAATTCTAGTTCCCAAATTCGAAAAAAATGACGTTTCGCAAAACTAAATTTGGGGCAACCGTATAATCGGTAGGTTATTAGCTACCGATTGTTCTAGTTCCCAAATTCGAAAAAATGACATTTCGCAAAAACAAAATTTGGGGCAATCGTATAATCGGTAGGTTATTAGCTACCGATTGTTGTAGTTCCCAAATTCGAAAAAATGACATTTCGCAAAAAACAAAATTTGGGGCAACCGTATAATCGGATGGTTATTAGCTACCGATTGTTCTAGTTCCCAAATTCAAAAAATGACATTTCGCAAAAACAAAATTTGGGCAACCGTATAATCTAAGTTAAAGTACTTCATTTGACTACCGATTATACAGTTGCCCCAACAAAATAAAGCCGTTGGAACTCTAAACTCTATATAAGGATTGTATCCTTTTACTTCTATGGAACACAAATACCTTTAAACTCGCTCCAACATCATCTTCAACATAATGGCCCAACCATTCATTAATCCTACGGAGTTCACGATCGAAGAAGATTTATCTTTATGTAGCGCTATGTTCAATTCTATCCGAGACGAGGAGAAGAACGCAGGCAAGGAGGCATAATGAGTATGAGTTATTTGGGGAAAATTCACGAAAAATTCTGCGACGACACCCCAGAACTCCAAACAACCGTCACTCCGCTGATCTTTTCTGCCGAGTTGGTTCAATAAATGGACACGTCCAAGAATTCATCCATTTAACTTATCTTGTGAATCAATATCGATTGAGGGGTGAAACCAATTATGACGTTATAGAACGATCTCTGGGAATGGCGGAGATGGAAAAGATCAAGCTTCCGTTATGAAGCTCATTTTAGAATCCTTAGGGCGATGGAAAGATTTAATCCGTTTAGGACTCGCTCCAACACGTCCGCGACGCTAATCGCAATACCGTAATAGAATTAAGGGAGTTCAATGTAAAATTATGATGATGTGTAGGTGATATTGTTATGAATTTCAAAATATTTATGAAAATCTAAGTTTTAATTGTTGATATAACTACCGATTATACTCCAACGGTTCGTTCAAAAGAAACTAGCCGTGCCTCGAAAACCAAACACAATCGGTTGATAATACATATTTATAAACCTCCGATTATACTACTCTAATGAAATCTGAACTCATGACAAAACAACCTATAATCGGAAGTATATAACAATACATATTTACCGATTACTCATACTGGATGCTTTGTTAAAACATTTACTACCGATTGTGTGTAATAATTGTACGCAATTTCAGCACAGCTCTTGTAAAAGTACGCATCAACGGCCAAATTATACCCGATTATTAATAATCGGTAGTTATGTTACTAAATTAACTACCGAATATATGTCGTTCATGTCATTCAATGCATGCAGAAATCGAATTTTCACGTTCGAAAACACACACAAACGCACGTAACATGGATAACATGGGTATTAGAGTTTGTTAACAACATACCCGTATGTTTGATGAATCGTTAGCTTCGATCTCGGTGATTCTCCATTTTCTTCCATGAAAGCGTCGTCTAGGTTTCATCTCCATCAAAGTTTGGATCATTCAACATATACCCCAAATCGTCATCTCTAAACGAGTTCAACAACTTCACGTCCTCCTTCTTCGTACCCATCCATGTTTATGGAAGTTGGCAAAAATGGGAAGTTGGCAACATATACCCACTTCGTCTTCTTTTTTTTTCTTCTTCTTCTCTCACTCAATCGGGAGTTACCTCGCAAAGAGTCAAAAAAAATTTCCAAACACTAATATATAGACCCCAGCCTACCGATTACAGAGTTTGCTTCCGATTATTGAGTGAAACTACCGATTATTGTTTTGGCTACCGAATATTATAGTTTTTGTCAAAGGTTGAATCTCGACCACTCATAATCGGTAGGATATAGGTTTTATCATCTACCGATTATGTCGATTGCAAATTAAAGCAAATAAGGATTTTAGAAAAACTCATTTAGGGGCAACCTATAATCGGTATGTTTTGGAACCTATATTCAAGACGATTATGGCTACTTCCAAATCACGAACCACATGGTTATGCCCGGCCTTGTACACTCAAAACCTATGGAATTTGGCAAGGGTTCGATGTGGGGCTCCTTATAATCGGTAGGGTTTTCATTGTTAACTCTACCGATTATGGTAGATTTCAAAATTCATCACATGAATGATTTTAGAAAAAACTCATTTTGGGGCGACCCATAATCGGATGGGTTGGTAATATATTTAACTCCCGATTATGGCTGCATCCAAAACGCAAACCAAGTGGTTAAGGCTGGTCAGTGTGCACTCAAAACCCATGAAATATGGCAAAGGTTGATCCTGGGGCTCGTTATAATCGGCGGGTTATATAATAATATAACCTACCGATTATGGTAGATTTCAAAATTCATTACGTGAAGGATTTTAGAAAAAACTAAATTTGGGGCAACCTATAATCGGTAGGTTGTGGAACCTATTAGGCTGATTATGGCTAGATCCACAGCTCTATCCAAGTGGTTATGGTTGGCTCGCACCCCTCAAAACCTATGGAATTTGGCCAAGGTGAATACGCGAGCTCCTATAATCGGTAGTCTTATAAGTTGGATAAGCTACCGATTATAAAGGGGATTATTAGCCTAAGTATCAACACAATAATCGGTAGGTATAGTTTCAATTTAACCTACCGATTCACCTTTAACCTACCGATTATGGTGTTGGCTACCGATTATATAAGGGCATATTGGCCATTTCAAAAAATCGAAGATAAGGGGTAGCTTAGATTTACGTTTGGGTGACCTTTTTTGTCTTTTAGTGTCGCCCCTAATTCTTTCGGGGTCGCCCCTAAAAATGCAAGGTTGTTTATTTCATTGTATCCCAATTAACCATGCATTACTTCCATGTTAGCATTTTATTTTTTTATACTTGTAGGCTGTAGCTGCTTCCAATGAAACTCTATACAGAATGAATATACATTTCTAAGACGTCAGGCACAGTGAATATACATCTCTAAGAGCAACTCCAGTGGTGCGACTAAACCCAAAGATCAAAGACCAAAAAAAAAGACCAAATTTTAGTTTGGTCCATCGTGTGACGCAGCGGGTGGAAGACTAAATTTGGTGGAGCGTGGATTATACGTTCGCCTGGTGTGGGGCGTGAAGTATACGTTCGCCTGGTGGTGGGGCGTGGATTATACGTTCGCCTGGAGTGGGGGAGATTTCGAAAAAAAAAAAAAAAAAAAAAAAAAAAAAAAACAATGGGGCGGAGGTATAAACCACGCCCCATCAAAACAATTTGAAAAGTTTAGTGGGGCGGAGGTATAAACCTCGCCCCACACAAAATTTTTTTAAAAAAAAAAAAAAAATGACGCGGGGCTATACGTTACTGGGTGTGCGGCGTACACTATACGTTCGCCTGGTGTGGGCGTACACTATACGTTCGCCCGGTGTGGGGCGTACACTATACGTTCGCTCGACTATAATTTGGGTTTAGTCTTTGGTCCCGACCAAATATAATCGCTTACTGTTCATTTAGTCTGGGTTTTGGTCGATGGTACGTCCCGCTACGCCTGGTTCAAAGACCAAATAAATGGGTTTAGTCGCCCACCGCAGTTGCTCTAAAGCATCAGATTTCACATCCATTTATGCACGTCACTATAATAGCAGATCTAACAGTTTAGAAGCGCATAATGATAACAATGTTTCAAGTACAATATTTCCGATAAACTGTTTCAAAGACTAGAATACCGTGTACAAAAGTTGGCTAATATATAAAGAACACGAGTACAACGAAGACTAATAATTAACCAACCCAGTTACCAAGCTACTTTTTGCCCTAAAGCTTCCCACCTATGCCATAAGCTCGCTCGCAAGCCTAAAATTTTGAAAAACTGGATTCCCAAGTCCATTTATTCTTCACATCAACTTCTACCACTATTTATTATAGTTTCGTCCACCATCTCATTCAATGTTCCTTTGTCTAATTTTCAACCTTGTTATAATTTTAACTAGCAAAATCGCACGTGCGATGCACCTGCCACTCCGATTTAAAACCGAAATGCCTCAGTTTGTCGCACTTTGTAATGATTCATATGCCGTTAACTGTGGTGGCCTATGACTCGATTGATGAATCATATGCAATTGGTGTGGAATATTTTTTTTTCTTCATAAAGTTAAGAGTTATATCGATTTAGAATCAGAACGTTAGGGAGGTTACTTGAGATCAAAGATAAATACAATTCCTCCAATTCTTGACTAAGTTTTTAACAGATACAACGATTCCAGGAGACCAGTTTTTTTTTTCTTCGTAGTTGTTACTTAACATCGGTCATTTGGTTAGGCCGAAATCTGTATGAGTCTCGGTGAATTGGTGTGACATTTGAATCACGGATATTAACTTTATTATTTGTTAACCGCATAGAATATGCAGGATGCTTCACACACTTGCACATAGAGAAGAGGAAGGTTTCACCATTATGACATTTTGTTACATCCCCAAAAGAGGATGATTTCACAGAACAACATTAAAAACAGAACAACATTAGTACGATATCATTTCACGTTAGTGTAGTGTATCAGACCAACATTGTAAGAACAACCCATCAAGCAATAATATAAAGTCATCGGACTCATTTTCTTAGGTATTTCTACAAACACATAGACTGAACTACTAAGTATTCCCAGTAACAATCCGACTTCATAAATCAATTCCGAATAAAATTTAAAATTTCCATATTCATTAGTTAGCCTTCTCTGTGTACTCATCCTCTTTTTCTAGTGAATGAGTCTTTCTCCATTGTTCCACCATTGAATAATAGATGGACTTTCTCTTCTTCGTTAAATTCATCTTTCCAACTCATTTGTTAGGGTACCGACCCAACTCGTCATAAGCCCATGGGTAGAACTCAACTCGAAAACCGGTTGATTAGATGAGGGAACCCATTGACTTATAAACTACCCAATTAAGCCCCTTCTAACCAATGTGGGACTAGGATAGGGCTGCACATGGGCGGGTATGGGCGGGTATAAGCTCAAACCAACCTCGCACCCACAGGCTGCGGTTTTTTTTTTTCATAACCAACCCCGTACCCACAAACAGCGGGCGGGTTTTGTTACCCACCCGCTGCGGGTAGGGCGGGTTTGGGTTTAAACCCGCAATAATTAGATATAATCCAAAAATTAGATATACTGATCAGGAGGAGGAGGAGTTCGCTATAATCTGCTGCACCACATTGAAATTTTCAAGATTACAATCCATGGAGTCCGCTTTAATATATTTCATGACGCGTGCGATTAATTATAGTGATAACAAATCGAATACGCTCTGTTTTTATTTTTGATGGTAAAGAAATCTCTCAACGTTAAGAAGGCCGGCTCTTAAATTGGCACCTCAGGATATGTTCACACACAAGACACCAACAACCATTGAAAACGTGAAGTCTCTGAGAAAGGGACAAAAGAGGTGGTCTAGGGAGCGAGCCGAACTTCTCAAGGCCGTGAAAGATTAGTCAGAATCAACGGTGTATATTGAGCGGGTTTTTCGGGGGAGTATGGGCGGGTATGACCTAAAACCAACCTCGCACCCACGTGACACCGGGTTTTTTTTTTCTTAACCAACCCCGCACCCACAACGGCGGGTATGGACAAAAACCCACGGGTTCAGCGGGCCCCTAGACTAGGATCCCAACATCCCACTACGCTTCCAAACCCAACGTCCTCGTTGGCCCACTCTATCGACACTGACCCGACGGTATCCCTTTCCTTATGGCGGATCCACTCGACTATCAGTATTCAATGCGGTGACAACTACGCCCATACATAGATGCCCCTACACCTTAATCCAGCCTATAGGTCACCCCTTCCGTGGAGCGGCCGGGCATGGGTCGTGATGGTTGGCTCTGATACCAAATGTTAGGGTACCGACCCCAACTCGTCATAAGCCCATGGGTAGAACTCAACTCGAAAACTGGTTGACTAGATGAGGGAACCCATTGACTTATAAACTTCCCAATTAAGCCCCTTCTAACTAATGTGGGACTAGGATCTCAACATCATTCAATCAGAATATTAAGTAAGATTAAGGGAAACAAAAACGTATTGTTGGTTTGTGTCGGATTTGGATTTCATCATGATCATCCGTTAGAAAATTTTCATCGGGGTTTTGGCAAGCCGGCAAGGAGCTTTTAAAGGTTGGATTTTTTGTTTAAGAATTTTCTTAGTAATTGATGCTTCTGATTTTGTAAATTTAACATTGATCGGGGTTAAGAAAGATTAGATAACCTGTTTTGGGGTCAGGTTGTTAATGATTTGATTCTGTCTGAATCGTTTTGAGGACGATGAAACATATGGTTAGATTTCTGGTAGTCTGTATTAACCCCACGTTATTTGAAATTCACGGAAAACGTAGAAGAAGTTAAAAAACACGGAGGGGTAGTCTAGGTATTCTCTGTGTCGCGGCCGAAAATAACCCTTTTCTTTATTATAGTATAAGATAAGATAATATTAAATTTGTATCCGAACCGACTTGTTTCTTAACATTGCAACTCTTGTAGAATACAAATTTCTTGTTACGATGGCAAAAATATTTCAAGTATATATGTATTTATAAGTCAAAAACATGCAATGACTATTTTTAGGATCACATAGTATTCATTATTCACAAAGTTTCTTTGAATGACTTGAATGAAAATTTTGCTCAACGGTCATGCCATCCGTCTGTTATCTAGTGCACACAACTGTAGAATGAAACTGAGTGGTTCAATCACAACAATATGCTTTTAAATTTCCTGCGGTCACCTTAACCTTACAAAAGGAGGATTAAAGAGAACAATGTTAGTTCTAAAGAGATTATAAAATTATAGAAATGTGATTGGATTTTGTAAATCACTCGATGCAACAAAAAAAGAAAATCAAGAAAATGGAATTCCATAATTAAAGGTGAGTGACGTTGATTAAGTGGATAGAACCCTTGAAGGTCACGCGCTTTACCACTGAGCTAAGTCGGCTCCGACTTGCCCGAATTAAGAGGACACCAAATAGAAGCATGCGGCAGATGAAATCTTGGAAATACCACTAAATTTCTTTGCTCAGTGTATGTATACCATTGAATTGCAAAATTCATTTTTTTCAGGGAAAAGAACAATGACATGAAATTTATCCATGAAATTTTTATATCGATGTTTATGCTGAACTTTAAGGATTTGCTATTTGATTTGGAAACTATCCCACTAATAAAAATTGAATTTCTTTGAGTCTATCGACTTAAATACCGGGTGCAAAGAGATAATAGAATTCTTGAATGATATGCATTTGTTAACTAAATGAATAATATTAATTTATGATCCACTCACATATATATATTTTTTTCGAAGAGAAGTTTATATTAAAAAGAAAGAAGAAAACCGAGGATCAATCCAAGGTTAATACAACGAAATCTACATACATATTAGAGTATCCCAATAACTCTAAATTAAACTAGGATCAACATAACATACTTAAAAGTATCGTTGTCACAAAACCATAAGACTACCAATTGCTTAACCAAACCAATATTCTCTTGCACACTCTTGTGACGACCTCCAAAAACTCTTCCATTCCTCTCCTTCCACAATATCCAACAAACCGCATAATGTAAGATTTGCCAAACATCCTTGCCTCTCCCTTGCAACAGATTTATAGACCATGCTTCAAACAATTGAAGCAAAGTTCTTGTCAATGGCCAGGCCATCCTAAAGGATTTGATGAAGTAATTCCAAATCTCAAAAGAGTACTTACAATGAATGAACATGTGATTTGCTGACTCCATGTCGTCGTTGCACTAAACACACTGCTCGCTATCAATGTTTACACCCCGATGACACAACATATCCCGGTAGGTAACGAATCATGAAAAGTAGCCCAAATGATTTGCTAGAATACATGAGTTGATGTCTCCTGATTTGCAGCCATGCCATTATTGCACGAGTTACAACTAACTATTTCGCTTACATATCTCACCTTAAGCTCTCCATGGAAAGTAGAAATAAGTTTGGGGACAGAAATATGGTTGCTTAACGAAACAGCCATATCCGAAAGATTCAACGAACAATCATGATCTAATTCCACCCTTCGTTAACCAGACTCATAAATTTCACCAACTTCAATGCTTGCTTGAGATTCCTCTTCCTCAACATTCTCCAAGACAGATCCGTTTGTTGAAGTTGTACCAACATTTTTCAGAGGCTTCCGTCCGACTATTTTCTGGCTATCTTCAGCAGGAGGTCGAAATTTTGCTATAGGCAAGCAGTAAATCTTGCTATGGGTGGGCAACTCCACCCATGCCATAAGCAGGGCTACCAAGTCTGAAACTTTGTAAAACTAGATGATTCCCAAGTCCATTTATCCTTCTCCGCATCTTCTACCACTATTTTTTACAGTTCCTCTACCATCTCATTCAACGTTCCTTTGTCCACTTTTCAACCTTGCTATAATTTTAATTTCGAAAAATGGGTCATTTGTCCAAAAAAATTTAAAACATGGTTCAAATGGACGAGTAAAAATTATTATGGGTGAAATGGACACAAAAAAAAAGCAAGGATGAAACTGGATTCATCCTGGCTTAAACTTAAAAAATAGCGAGGATGAAACTGGATGCATCGTGATGTAAATTAAAAATAAGAAAAAGAATTTGAAAATGGTAGGATGAAACTGGTTATATCCTGGCTATTTTTATATTTTTGTCCATTTAAACAGTATCAAAATCTAAATGTCTTTTTCACCCAGGAATTATTGATTTTGGTCTTTTTAACCAATTTTGTGTTTTAATTAAATTTGTAATCCGAGCCGACTGGTCTGTTAATATTGCAACTCTGGTAGGATACAAATTTCTTGTTACAATAGGTAAAAATCTTTCAAACAGATGTATTTATAAGTCAAGAACATGCAATGACTAATATTAGTACCCAACTGGTAAATGCTTTTGATGTCTAACTCGTAAGAATTTGTGGACGCAACACGCAAGAGGAGAATGATTTGCGTTAATGGCCGGCCTTTGCAGCTTCTGGAACTGTTCAGGACCCTAAAGTAGGGCTTGCTAAATTTCCATAGTTACCAGGAATCCAAGGTGGAATCGAGATCCAATTGTGTGTGAAGCTAATTAGAATTATGGATATCTGTAGTTATACGTGTCGGTCTTACAGCCGGCGTGCGTCTTGTTATTCCGTCATGTGTCACTGCTTTTTGGTGGAGAAATTATTTCGACACATTACTACGTTAGCTAGTCAAACAGTTCTTTTGAATCAAGCGATTATTCAGCCCATATGTAGCCCACTCGAATGGAGCTATTGTAATCTCAAATTACCTCAGCCCAATGAGAAGCCATTGAAGCTTCAATTATGTCTCAAGTTGTTCTTCTGCTGGTGATACTGTCTTGGATATATTTGATGTTGATTTTGACAAATTAACCTGGGAAGATGAGTAGGAAATTAGGTGGATTAAAGAGACAATTTGATAATTTTTGCAACTTCTCGTCTTATACTAAAACTAGGAGAATTACTTTTTTTTTTTCTTAGAAAATATGATTAAGGGCATGTAATTTATTTATTTTTCTCTTTTCCGTTCATCTAAAGCCGGATAGAGGGTGTATGATTGCACTTGTGATACAAAATTAGAACTCATATTCTATATTGGTTATGTAATAGAACTAGAAATAACCCGTGCCATGACAGGCACGCGTTGTAAAATTTATCTTCAATCCCCTAAACCTAACAAAATTACCTATAATATGGTGTTAATGTTAGGTAAAAAGATTTAAAAAAATAGTTTATTTAATTTAATTATTGCTTCTAGTGAAAATATAGTTGGCCTCTAATATAGCCTCAAAATATGGTCAGGCTGAATCTCACACATTTCGTATTAATATTTTATGACATTTTTTTTAGGATTAATTAGGATGGTCTGTACATGTATATACAATTACATATCCTTCCGCTTTCCCTATCATTTTAAAATAAAAATAAAAATGTGAAAAATTAGAAGAAAAAAAAGGTCTGCACAGAAGGTATTAAAATAAATACGATATTCCAGCCCAAAATAAATGCGAGTATATATTTTCTAAAATTATTGATTTTCTCAAAACTAATAACTTCCCTCAAATATTCATCGATCTCCGCTACGTATTTGGTTTTCACTTCAGATAAGTTAGTAAACCCTTCAAATTCTCAGGGGATGAAGATCAACTGAACGGATTTTAAATTCATCCTTTGATTTTCCATCTCATATCTACTAAATTTTTTGGAAATGGCGATTTAATGATTTCATATATCAGATTTGTGGTGTGTACGTGGTCGAGGAGAAAACATATAAAACTCGTTATGTAAATATGATTCTTTGTACATGTTTATTAATTGAAGGGTTTGATTCATAGGAATGTAAATGTTAGTTGTGATTCTTTGCACCAAACGTATTCATATCACCAAGGTCATTTACAAACAATTTTGTGCTTTGATTTGTTTCTTTGTTTCTAGGTATGCTATAGGATTTTGTTATTTATAAATGATTTGTAAATTATTTTTCTTTTTGATGCATGATTTAACAAAAAAAAAAAAAAAAAAAAAAAAAAAAAAAAAAAAAAAAAACTGGTTATCATGGATTTTCTCTATAATTGGTTTTTTATGCACAATCCTTCAATAGCCAGAGAATAACTTAGTTTTCATTTAATTTTGTGGATTTAATTAAAAAAAATTATTGGTAATGTTGAGAAATTATTTGGTTATTCATTTATTTATTTATATGTAGATGGAGAATACACTGGAAAAAAAATTGAATAATGACATAATTAAAGCCAAAAGTCTTAATCATTTTTGTTTAATTGAATTTAATTTTTATTTATGATCCTAATAATTATGACACAACCCAATTAATGTATATTCATAATGATTATAGGTTACAACTCTTGCATCCGTCAGATGTCTTTCGCTAAGATGAGACTGGGATGGTCGGATGCAACGTTTGTCTTTGAAAATGTTATCCGGACGTCCAAGCTTAAAAACTCCTTCTGTTTTGTATTATAAATGTCCTAAACAATGAAAGATTGTTCACGTTAAAGGGTCAAAGGTTATGGTGTGTCATTGAGTATCTAAGTGCAGATAAATGTGATCTTTATGTTCAGACATCCTCTAAGTAGTTACACTGACATTTGATGACATGACAATAATAAGTTATCAAGGATCGTACCACAAATCAAAACGAACCAAAGAGTCTCCGCACGAAACTAATAAATATTACAAAACTGTAAGCTATGTTTGAACTTGTCTTCATCAGAAGCGATAGTATTCACATACTTGTTAATTCTTTTTCTTATGATCATCATTGTCATCATGCTCTATACTCATGCTTCTTCTACCACTGTTTATTTCTCTTGGTAAATTTTTCAGTTTCTCCGCCATCTCCTTCGAAGTTCATTTATCTAATGGTAAACCTTGTAATATTATTTTAAAAAAACTGTAACAAAATCAGACTTATTTGTTAATATTGCAACTCTGGTACAGTACCAATTTCTGGTCACAAAATTGGCGAAAATATTTCAAATAGATGTATTTACAGGTCAAATACATGCAATGACTGTTTCTATCTTTAAGGATCACATACTATTCATTATTCACAAAACTTGTTTGGGTGACTTAAATGGAAATTTTGCTCACTATTAGTCACATGCCTCAATGTGTTATCTAGCCCACAAACCTATAGAATGAAATTGAGCGGCTAAATTACAACATTATGCTTTTGAATTTCCACCATTATCTTATAACCTTATAATCGGAGTATTAAAGAGAAAAATGTTACTCCCTCTGTCCATTTTTATCTGTCCTAATTTCTACTTTGGTGTGTCCATTTTTATCTGTCCGCTCTGTTTATAGACATACTTTTCCCTTAAACTATCAAATATACCCTTTCTTTTTTATAATTATAAAATCATTTTTAATATAAACTTAATTCAAAATCATAAATATCATCACCATATATAAGGACAAAATCCATTCAATATTTTTTTATATTAATTGCCATTCCTTTTTTAAATAAAAACATTTATGGGTAGTTACAAAATTCCTAATATTTCTATTTATTCTTACATGGCAAAGAATCAAAAAAATTTATGACAAAATCTCAAATTCATGGTAGAGTATATCTAAAGAGGAAATAATCCACAATTTCAATTTTTTTTCCCTCTCAAATAAAAATTCCAAAGGCTCCAAAGTTTTAGTGCGGGAAACCAAAATCAAATGGAGGAAATAAAAAATTCTTAAATTTTGGAGTATAAGTTTGCTTTTATTTCTTTACAATATTTCTTAAAACAATAATACTATCCAAATTAGAATTTTTAACACTAATAATTTTAATTTTGGTAATAACGTAATATTAAATATGCAAGTTAAGGGATAGTCATGACATTTTATAGGATTTCCTTAATATCTTGACAAAGTCAAAACGGACTCTTAAAAATGGACGGAGGGAGTAGTTTCCAAAGAAATTGTACAGAGTCATACTTTCCACCATCTTCACTCAAAGACTTATCTCCATGGGCTTTGTATATCATGTGAAATCCAAGTCCCTTACATTTTAAGAAGAAAGATATAACCAGAGATTAAAAACACTAAACATTCTTTTCTTTATATTTCAAATTTTCAAATCTTCCTTTTGATTACTAAATTGAGTAGATTCATCTTTTGAATCACTCTCATATATCATACTATTCATCATCACTTTCTATTGCTTTCAAGCATGCAACTTGCGAAGTCTTCCCTCTTATACTGCTGTTGTTTACTCTTATTCTTGCCAACAACTTTTTTCCACCATCAATCGAGTTGTGTATTAATTGAGGTTCTGTTGGAGAAACTGAAGTGATTCAGAAACATAAACATGTAGCAGAGAATTCTCTTCTCTGGTAGTTACCATACCAGGATTCCAAAGTAGAATGGAGTTGCAATAACTATTTGTTCATTTAAAGTGGGATGGAGGGTGTATAACTATTGGTTTTGTAAAAGAATGTCACAAAGAGTTGTAGGTTGTGCGCCTTTAAAAAAAATGTTGTATGTGTCATTGGGTATGTCTTTTAAGTGCGAAGTAGATGCTTTTTTTTTCTTTTTATGTTCGGACACTATTACTAGATCGATTATTAGGGTAGTGGTTTGATTAACTGAAGTATGAATTGTCGATACAACACCATTACTAGATCCATTTTAGTATAATGAAGTTGGGATTTTAAATAGTCTCACATTTCCGGCAAGTGTTTAAACCGGTCTCTACATCCAAATGAATATGCTTACACTTGCGTTTGACGACATGAGAATATATTATCAAGAGCTCATAATGTTAAAACGAACGGAAGAGTCTACATTTTAAATGAAGACTAGCTTCTTTAAACTTACTAAAAGGTAAACCTGGTAGTAATCATAAACTAATACCATTACTAAACTACTAAATATTACAAAACCAGATAATTTCATCAAAAGTTATCTTCCACATGAAACAATACTCCCGAGTGTTTCAGTCTTACTCTCATGATGAGCATCCAGTTTAGACAGGCAGGAGAATTAGCAATAGCGGCTCAAACCACTAATTATTATAATTTCTAAAGTTTTCAGTTTCCTCTAGCACCTCATTGGAGTTCTTTTGTCCAATTTTCAACCTACTCCAACTATAGATTTTAAGAAAATTTGCATCACCATGCAGTCCATGCCTACTTAGTTTGTTAATATTGCAACTCTGCTACAATATAAATTTCTTTGTTATAAAATTGGCGAAAATATTTCAAATGGATGTATTTATAGGATAAAAACATGCAACAACTATTCCTACCTTTTAGGAACACATATAATTCATTGTTCGCAAAGTTTTTTTTGATGACTTGAATGAAAATTGTGCTCAACTATTAGTCTCAGCCTGTTATGAATCAAAAACTAAAAAAATCAAGGAAATAAAAAAGGAGAGAGATTTGGGTACGCCGACTAAGGGGATCGAATCGAACCCTTGACTACGGGATTAAAAGTAACGCGCTCTACCACTGAGCTAAGTCGGCTTTGACACCTAAAACTAAGAGGATATTATTTGTATAGTATATACTGAGCGGAGCATTTTTGTGGTAGCCATCACTTTGATTGTCTTTTAAGCCTATTGAGTATTGATGTTTATGTTGAACTTTACCACTAATAAGAAAGTGAATTTCTTTGAGCCATATATACTTTAGATTTTCTCAAAGCCCATCAGCTTAAGCAAGGTGGCCGGTGCGAGATAAAAGAATTAAGAATTATTGAATGATGCATTTGTTTAACTTAAAGCCTTTAATTAGGTGGTGACTATTATAGTCAGGTTATAATCCATTCAAGTATTGACTATTGAGTATTGATGTTTATGTTGAACTTTACTTTGTGCTTTACTAAAAAGCTAAGAAAGTAAACGTGCCGTCTTTTCTTTGAGCCAATTTGAAATCACTTAATGTACACATTAAGTACTTATCACAAGAATTTAATTAGACAACATATCATTTGAAATTATTTCAAGTAAAATTAATAAGTTTATTCAATAAAAAGAAATAACCCATCAAATATAAAATTGGATTATTGTCATGTAAATTAATGTTCTAGTTAAATATAGGTGACGACATTATAACAACGATATTGAAATATATTTCCAAATATTAAGGTATTAAATAAATAAGAATAATATGTTAAAAACTAGCTAGAATAGTGACTTTTTTGAAAATATACAAAAATGTGATGTATTTGCCTTGTTATATGGTGTATTTGTACATGTTATGAAGCTCTTTAATTAGGTGGTGACTATTATCCGTGTCGCGTCTTATAATCCATTCAAACCCAAAGACATCCCATTTAACTAACGTGTTGTGCCAGTAAGTCACATGTTTGAGTCAAATTTTATGTTGTGGTCGTTTACACCTCTAGATGTTGTGGTCGTGCCATTATTGCATGCATTACTTACATTATTGCGTGCATTACTTCATTTTATTTTTTTATACCTTTAGCGGCTTCCAATATAACTCTGTACGCAGTGGATATACATTTCTAAGACGTTGGACACAATGAGTATGCGTCTCTAAAGCATCATATTTCACATCCATTTGTGCACAGAAGTGCACATTTATTATACACTAATGTACAAGACGATGGTTTTGGTACCGCCTTTCCGATATATGGTTTTAAGGTTTAGAATACCGTGAAAAATTATAGCTAATATATAAAATATACGAATCCAACAACATTAATAATTAATTAACATGGTTACCGAGCTAATTTTTGCCTTAAAGCTGCCCACCTATGCCATAAGCTCGCACCCCAAGCCTAAAATTTTGAAAAACTGGATTCCCAAGTCCATTCATCCTTCACATCAGCTTCTAACACTTTTTTTTCGAAATATTAATGAAAAACCAAAGACAGTACAAAGAGTTACACACCGGACCAACAAATTCCTTACACAATATCAGCTTCTAACACTATTTATTACAGTTTCCTCCACAATTTCATTCAATGTTCCTTTGGCCAATTTTCAGCCTTGCTATAATTTGAATTAAATTTGTATTTGAACCGACTTTGTTTCTTAACATTGCAACTCCTGTAAAATACAAATTTCTTATTACGATATTGGCAAAATTATTATTTCAAGTAGATATGTATTTATATTTATAAGTCAAAAACATGCAATGACTATTTTCAGGATCACATAGTATTCATTATTCACGAAGTTATTTTGGATGACTTGAATGAAATTTTGGTAAACAGTTAGTCATGCCTCATCAGTTTGTTATCTAGTGCACACAACTATAGAATGAAACTGAGTGGTTTAATCACGACAGTATGCTTTTAAAATTTCCTCCAGCACGTCAGAGCATCTCCAACAAAGGGTGGGAGTTTTATTCTTTTGACACATAGGATTTGAGACCCTCATTTAGATTAAATCCATCTCCAACAGTAGGTCCTATAAAGTAGGAAAAGTGTTAAAATAAATATGAAGGTCTTAGAGAAAGTCTTATTTAGACCTTGAGAATGACCTCCATGTCATCTTTTTTATTATTTTTTTAATTATTATTTTTAAATAAATTTTTCTAAACCAATAGGAAAAAAGGAATCACTTTTATCTTTATCCAAAAAAATTAATCCTAAAACTAAGACTCCATACTCTTTTTGATACATATATATAACCCCACAAATAAAAATCTAAACTAGAACACCCCTGCCACGGTGGGGAGGGTCGACCGAAGAAAAACGAAAAAAATAACAATTACCGCCGGGTAGTCATATACTACTTCCGTTTCAGGAAAACCAATATTTTCATTGTTTCATTTTTGCCTAATAATAGGCCAAATTGATAAAGTGAAAGTATCACTTTTCCTGAAACAGGGGGAATTGAAAAGGTGAAAGTATCACTTTTCTTGAAATGAAGTGAAAGTATCTCTTTTGCTGAAACGGAGTGAAAGTATCATTTTTCCTGAAATGGAAAATTAGTCGATGCATAAACCAAAATATGGCTGCATAATTTGTTATGCATCCTTTGTGGTGGTTTCCATAATGTGAATTTTCGAAAACCATGTCTAAAGTGAAAGTATCACTTTTCCTGAAACGGAGGGAGTACATCGTTTTATTAGTTGCAACGGAAAATTAGATGTATAAACCAAAATATGGCAACATAAAGTATTATGTATCCTTTGTGGTGGTTTTCATAATGGATATACATATAATTTTCTAAAATTGTGCCTAAAATGATAAATACCTCCGAATTTTTCGTATAAACTCTAAATTTGATATTGTTGTTTGTACTCATTGCGTAGATTTTTTTATAACCTTTCCAACGAGATAAAATTTGTAAAATTCCAAGGCACGAATTTTTAGATATGTTATATTAAAGTTTGGTTGCCAATTATACCCCTAAAAAATAGGATACACAAGAAGTTATCGTAATTGGACTAAAAGGGAGGGATATTTTGGTATTATCAAGTGCACACTACCAAAATCTTTTTATGAAATTACAAATTTATATGAGGTTTCAATTTACAAAAAAGTGGCCATAAAAGGAACTCCCTCCCTTCGGGCCCTCCGGTCGGTCGGCCCAATAAAAACTCCACATATGATTTGTAGCACCCATTGTTGGAGATGCTCTTAACCTTATAATATAAGAGGATTGAAGAGACCAATGCTAGTTTTGAAGAGACGGTAAAACTAACGAAATGTGATTGGATTTTGTGAATCTTTGTTTGAAACAAAAAAGAAAATAATAAAAAAAAAAGAATTACATAGTTAAAGGTGAGTGACGCTGACCCTTGAAAGTCAGGCGCTCTACCACTGAGCTAAGTCGGCTCGACCGCCTGAATTAATAGAACAACGAATTTATTTATTTTTTTTTTATCGGAAGAGAGATTTTTATTAAGAAAAGAAAAATATACAAAGTACTAAAAGAGATAGTATTAGAAAGAAAAAAATTAGACAAAAACAAGACTCTAGTTATAGATTGTGCATGTAAAACTCAAAAGAATCTTATTGCCAAAAGCGGCAGCCCAAGTGAGTACTAGAGAATTTGCCTCACTGCACAACTCTTCTTCCGTTTTGTAAGAGTAGTTTTATTCAAAAATGCGACAGTTTCTTTCCCTCCGTAAGACACATACAACTGCTGCTAGAATGATATCCCAAACCACTTTACCATTGCAAGAAAGGTGATTGTTGGACCAACCAAACCACTTTACCATTGCAAGAAAGGTGATTGTTGGACCAAGTTCTGGGAAGATTAATCATTGAGTCTGGAAAACCTAGGCCCATTTTTCCTTATGAGTAATAGAAGACCAAACCTTCTAAGCAATTAACTTTGCAGTGGATTAAAATGTGAATTCGGGACTATCACCTCATAAACAACAAGAGCTGTGGAAGTCAATCCCTTTGTTTTGCATCATATTTTGAGAGTTAAGTCTTCCATAGACATCACACCATAATAAGAAGTTGACTCTAGGAGGTATACCAGATACCCAGACGAATTTATGAGGGAAGTTGTCAATTCCATCATCACTGACCATCTTAGCATATAAAGATTTAACTAAGAAAATTCCTTCTTGGTTTAACGACCATCCTTTGGTGTCAGGTAAATCATCAAGAGTGGGTGGGGTAGAACCAATGATATCTAAAAGAGCATCAAAAGAGTTTTCTTCATCATCTGAGAGTATTAATTTAAAAATCAAACTTCCATGAACCATCTACTATGGTATGCTCAGCTATGCTTGGATATACTTTAATCTTTCAAGCTTGTATAAGTTGTTGAAGGAGTCCATAAAGCACAACTCCCCCTCCATCTATCATGCCAAAAAGAGATTTGTGTACCTGAATGAAGGCTGGGAGAATAATTTGATGTGACAAGAGTGCTAGCTTCAACAATAGTCCTTCAGCATGAGACTCCATGAGAAGATTGAACCATACATGGAGTCCAAGAACAACGAATAGAAGCATACAACAGATGAAATCTTGGCAATACCACTAATTGCGTTCTCAGCATATACCATTGAATTGCAAATGCACTTTTTCAAGGAAAAAAACAATGACATGAACTTTATCTATAGTCATGAAAGGTTCAGCAGGGGGTTTCCAGCATATAGAGGACATTGGTAAACTTTGTACAGCAGAAATATATGTCTCTCTCTAGCTATTGAGTCTACCCAATATAATTTGCAAAGTTTATTGCTCTCCTAGCAGTAGCTCTAGGATCAACTTTTTTGTTTTCAAAAAGGACTTCACATATCTCTTTCCAGATGCTCCAAGAAGTCACCAGATTTAGCAATCATTTTGAGAGTCTTGCTGAGCATCTTGGATGAAGTATATTTCAAACATAGCAGCAATTGTGATGTAACCACCAGATATGACACTATTTCCTCCTAGTACCTCCATCCAAACAGCTCTTGATAAAGGATGAGAGAGGAGTATATGCATTGTTTATTCCTCATGTTGATTGCAAAGAGGGCATAACGGATTTATACATCGCACACCCTTGAGAGCCATTCTTTAGTAGGAAGAATGTCTAAAAGGCATTTCCAGAAGAAAAAAAATATTTAACTCACGCGGATAAGTTTTAATACTCCATGTGAAAAAGCGTGGGTCAAACAACCACACCCAATATTTCGCTTAGAAATCTGTATGGACAAACTCCAATATACTTTCGAGAGAATCAGCTAGACAGTCAGACTCAATCTCAAGAAAAGTATATCCAAGAGTTGTATCTCTATTTCACAATGTAATCAGCAAATCAAACAAATATAAATCCGTGAGCCTGATTATTATGTGAAACAACTTGACCGGTACCACAGACCAATGTTCAAGTGTCCATCAATTTATATCAACAACTAAAGGTTGGATTATCTAATTCATTGAACTACGCACAACCTATGATATTTCTATTATATAAAAAAATATAATGCGGAAAAGAAATAACACAGACACCAGAAATTTTGTTAACGAGGACACCGCAAATGTAGAAATACCCCGGGACCTAGTATAGATTTGAAAACCACAGTGTATTAAGCCGCTACAGACACTAGCCTACTCCAAGTTAACTTCGGACTGGAATGTAGTTGAGCCCTAACCAATCTCACATTGATCATGGTACAGTTGCGCTCCTTACGTCTCTGAATCCCAGCAGGACTCTACGCACTTGATTCCCTTAGCTGATCTCACCCTCAACTAAGAGTTGCTACAACCCAAAGTCGAAGACTTGATAAACAAATCGGTCTCACACAGAAAAGTCTATTGTATAGATAAATCTGTCTCCCAAAGTTAAACCTATGAGTTTTGTTTCGTCTTTTGATAAATCAAGGTGAACATGAACCAATTGATATACCAGAGTTATATTAACGAAGAAAGGCCTAGAAATATCAATCACCTCATAATAATCTTAATCGTACAGCAGCGAAGCAAGATATTGTGGAATCACAAACGATGAGACGAACATGTTTGTGACTACTTTTTATCTTCCCTATTGGGGATTAAATATCGAGCAAATCTTAGAGAAGATAATACTCAATACGATAGAAACAACAAGATCAGAACACTCAACTACAGAAAAAATAGTTCGGTCTGGCTTCGCAATCCCAATGAATTCTTCAAGTTGTTAACCTAAAGGGTTTCGTGAAAAAACTAAGGTTAAAGGAGAATCGACTGTAGTCGCAACTAGTATCACACAGGATGTGTAGGGATTAGGTTTCCCAGTTGCTAGAGTTCTCCTACATATAGTCTTCAAATTAGGGTTTGTAATCAATGTTACCTTGGTAACAAAGCATTCAATACTCACCGTTAGATGAAAACCTGATTAGACTGAAGCTAATATCTTTCAACCGTTAAATCGAACTTAGCTTGTTACACACAAATGAAAAGTGACTTCATTTAGATATGAGTAACCGTACCTAAACGTGTGCTCCTTGTTGGCTCAACAATAGTTAACCGAAGTTAGACATATGAACACTTTCATATCAACCTTATTCATCTTAACCATAACTAGTTCAAATGACTCAAATGAAACTAGTTCTAGAGTTGTTCAATTGTTTATATTCTCATAGAAGTATACAAGATACAATTGAATCAAAATCTATTTTGATTCGCATGAACCAAGTCATGAACATTATATCCACGGTTTGCAAAAGATTGCATTCCTTAATATATAAATGTATCAGTTCATGAACAAACGATTTTAGAACATTATCCACTTAGGTATGCATACAGGTACGTGTACCTAAATGGGTCGGACCAAGTTTGGGTTTTGCCAGTACGCGAACTCGTACGCATACCATCCAAACTCAGCAGAAATTCCCGGACCTGAACCTTACGCCAGTACACGTACCGGTACGCATACCAGGTTCCCGGAATTCCTCAAACCAACTAGTACGCATACGGGTATGCATACCATGGTTCCCGGACATGGATTACATATATGCAAGTACACACACTGTACTTATATCCAATTGTTTTAAACTCTCATTTCAACCATTGAAACATTCTTGGAAGACGGCAATACCTGTCTCACACAAACTATTAGCTTCAAAGCAATTTTCAAGTGATCGAATGATCAATACGAAACATTCTAAGTCTACATCAAATGACTATCTCACACAAACTATTACCAGACGATTTTCACATGATCATCTTTTGACTTTTTTGTTAAGAATATAAGATGAACTTGGTTAAAGCGAAAGCTTACCAACACATATTTCGAATAATATGTAAGCGAGTTAAACTCAGCTCGAAATATCAAATGTGTATAATTGAAGTCTATTTAGCTATACGACTTTTGTCTCAAATAGGAGATAGAGTAGATAGACTTTTGAGTGATAGATGAGTTCAAGTGTCCACATACCTTTTTTTGATGAAGTTCTACAAGCTCCCCTTAGTAGTTCCTCATCTTCAATTGATGAACGCCGTGAAGTCTAATGCTCAACTACACTTTCTATCCTAATTTGAGACTTAGCTATAAGTAGACTAGAAATCAAGACTTATAGTTTTGACAACTAAACTTGACAACAAGCTTGAGATAGCGACGCTTGCGAGTTCGACCAGGCAGTGCTCTTACACCATGGATCCTGGATTTCAGTTGAACTTGTAGATCCCCCAAACTGTTTTCATATAGTTCGTTATAAGCAAATTTGAGTGTGAAAATCCCATTTTTTTGTGAGCTTCCAAATGAGTTTTTCTTCAAAGGGCATAAAGTATTCTCATTCTTATATCGATGTTTATGCTGAACTTTAAGGATTTGCTATTCGATTCGAACCTATCCCACTAATAAAAATTAAATTTCTTTGAGTCTATCAACTTAAGAAAATACCATCTGGGTGCAGTTGTCTTTTCCTATGTCAGTTGGATCTCATCCTCTCCGTCCATTTTGAACTTATCTTGGGATCAGGTAAAGTATGATTCATGGGATGATATTATGCTTCGTAGGTGACATTCTGCTTGTACTCCTTGGGTCTTAGTCCATTAGATATGATCCTTGATGGCCACGTGGCTAACAATGAGTCATGGTTGTTGGTGTTGTTTAGGTGTGCCACATGCTATCCTTGCTCGATGTCCTTTAGTGTCATGGCTTCCACGTGGTTACAGTGAGGGACACATGGAAAGTGGTGATTAGGTATTCACAGATGTGTAAAACTATATTCGTTCATCTAAAATGGGATGGAGGGTGCTTTATTGAACTTGTGTTTCGAAATTACAACTCATATTCTATATTAGTTTTTCCAAAGAATGAAAGATCGTTCCTCTTAAAGAGACAAAGGTTGTGGTATGTCATTTAGTATGTAGGTGCGAATAGATGTGATTTTTTATATTTAGACATTCTCAGTTACACTAATATTTGATGACATGGCAATAATAAGTTATCAAGGCTTATACCACAAATCAAAATGAGCCAAAGAGTCTCTGCATCAAAATGCATTTCAATCAAATGGGTAGATGATAAATCAGGTTGTGATAGCCATTTTGTAGTTATACAACAACATAGATCTAAACCGTAAACCTAAATCAAGAGATATGATATATAAAACTTACATAAATTATAAAGATATGGCATGGAAGAGTAGATGAACACAAGGTTTTTAGTGGTTTGGTATTATTACCTACGTCCACTTTAAATCTAAAGCTTTATTAATAAACAAGAACACAACAAAAAATTAAGGGAAAAATACTTATAACTAACTCTAGCAGGGATCCCCTCACACTTTTATTATCACACTATCTCACACGTTCGATGTCATTTTTGCGAATAAAAACCAAACTATAACGGATTTGAAGCTAATATTTTGGAGATATTTTACTATTACATAGATCTACGTTTCTACTGAAAATGAGCGTATTCCGAGACGTATAACACCACCATCTACTACTTTTAAAATGAGCAGTTGAAAATCAACGGATTTCTGGCTGGCGAAATTAAGACCGGTAGATTGTGAGGTTTTATATTTCGGAATGTGCTCATTTTTTGTAGGCATATAAAAACTTGGTAAGAGGAACATATCCTCAAAATATTAGCTTTAAATCCATTAGGGTTTGGGTTTTATTCACAAACATGATGTCCAACGTGTGAGATAGTGTGATAATAAAAATATGAAGGGATCCTTCCTCTGTATCTATAGGCTACATGATTATAAATCATCTTTTGCTATCTCTGGATACATCCAACTTGATACATCGACCTATGTGGCATTATTATCCATTCTTTACGATTATACACATACAACACATGTATCTCCCTTCAGTGTCGCTCCTTTCCTTGGTCGGAGGCACATGTTGCGGGTATGGGCGGTCATAGTGATTGATTCGCTTATATCTTCAATATTCGCCTCTAGATTTGTCCTTATGTTTCACTTTCTTCTGACAAACCTAGTCTTACATGCATATTTTTCGCAGTATAAGCACCATCTCTTCATTCAAACTTGTCCGTTGATTTGACTTGCAGCTTTGGCCTACTCTGATGAATACGGTAGATGTCTTGGTTTATGTGAAGTAACTTTGCGATCTTTTATTTTTTGTGTCTCATCACCATGTTTCTGAGGCATTTAAGCCTGGTGGTGACTCCGCCTAGCTTCTAGATATTTTATTATCACACGGGTAGTAGTCATAAATTCTTACATTGACGAAGCTAATAAATATTATAAAATTACAGACTATGTTTAAACTTGTCTTTCATCTGAAAAAATAATACTCCAATCTATTTCATTCGTTTTCCTATGATCATCATATTCGTCAACAATGACACCACATACCTACAAACTTGACATGAACATACTCATGTTTCTTCTTTTCATTTTTGTTTGTAAATTTTTCAGTTTCCTCCACCATCTCATTCAAAGTTCATTTGTCTAATGTTTAATCTTGCTATATTTAAAAAAAAATTGTAACCAAACCAAACTTATTTGTTAATATTGCAACTCTGGTAGAATACAAATTTCTGGTCACAAAATTGGCGAAAATATTTCAGATACATGTATTTATAGGCCAAAAAATGCAACAGCTATCAGGTCACATAGAATTCATTATTCACAAAGTTTTTTTGGGTGACTTAAATAAAAAAAATTCTCAAACTATTAATCACATGCCTCAGTGTGTTATCTATCTAGCCCACAAACCTATAAAACGAAATTGAGTGGCTAAATTACAACAATATGCTTTTGAATTTTCTCCACCATCTTAACTTTATAATAGGAGTATTAAAGAGAAAAATGTTAGGACGTTCGACCACATCGCTGCATGATCACCAACCTAATCACGCCCAAAAAAGAAATTGATGCGTCACTTGGTCAATCCATATATACTTTGGACCATGGTCACAAACCACTCTAAAACTTATCTCTATGGGATTTCATGTCATGTGAAATCCAAGTCCCTCACATTTTAAGAAGAAACATATAAACAGAAATTAAAAACATTAAACATTCTTTTCGTGATGATTCAAATCTCTTTTTTGCTTGATTACTAAAGTGAGTAGATCATCACTTGCATCGATCCAAGACTCGAGAGAGTGTCTCGAGAGAAGGTAGCAAGACTCGAGAGAGTGTCTCGAGAGAAGGTAGCAAGACTCGCAAGAGTGTCTCGAGAGAAGGTAGCAAGACTCGCGAGAGTGTCTCGAGAGAAGGTAGCAGGGCTCGCGAGAATGCCTCGAGAGAAGGTAGCGAGAGCCTGCGAAATCATCAAAGAGCTCGCGAGAATATGAGCTGTATGTGAGTTGTCATCCACTATGTAAACACCTATATAAAGAGGAGAGCAGGAGAGAGAAAGGAGGAATAATTTGGGGAAGGACACTTTTTAGGAGGAGAGAGATATTTTTTAGAGAGAGATTTATTTTCTTTATCATCTTCTTCCCCAAATAATTAGATCTAGAGCTCTACAAATTATTCATTAATGGAGATTGTAAATGTAATTCTTATGTAACCTCAACAATCATAGTGAGAACCGTGGATGTAGATCACATTGATCGAACCACGTAAAAATCCTTGTGTCTATTTAAATTTCTAGCACTTATATTTTGAGATTTAGATAATTAATAAGATTTAGATCTACGAAATTGAGTAAGGGGTGTAGTGTGGGATTTCCTGCCACTACATATGCGCTAGAAACAGGGACCTAATCTTGTTGGTTCAAGAAAGTTTAGAAAAAACGGCTACTGTTGGTGATGAATTCAATTGGATCTATAAACTTTAAGGGGAAAAACAGAAATTTCCAAGAGATAATTTAAATCTTCAAGCAACGGATGCAATCAGCTAAGTCCGCGTCTCAGCTAGTTTAAATCAACGAAGAAAGATGAAGTTATGCGAAGTATCATAGCTAACACCTGCAGTCCACTGGAATTAACGATAAGAGAGGAACTAGCTAATTATCCATCATTTCTTGTTTTTGCTGCTCACTGAGATCGAGATTTAATGCAGACGCAATTAAAGGAGTTGGTGCAGTAGCCATATAACATGAAGTTATATCTATGTATGTGGGATCCACGAAAAATGGAAACTTGATTTCATTTCCAATTATACAGTGAAGGTACAGGACTTGAGTGCGGTGTCAGTTGAAGTCTTTTTATGGTGATGAGATAATATGGACCACATTGCATAAGGACGATCAACGGATCAGTTCGCATCATAAGAATTAAAGTTCGTGCATACGGAGAATTAAAGTATATACTTCGCAATCCACCTATCAATTTATATACGAAGTCCCACCAAATCACAGGAAGAGCTCTTGCTACATCACCTAATATAATATAATTCAAAGTAGTTCGCAAACAAAAAACTGAGCTCGTGGAACATTACTATTCGCAAACATTTTCAGCACAAGCATTTCCTTCCTGCAAGCATTTATTTCAAAAAGAAGAAAATGGGAGATTATTTCGCAGATATATTTCGTAAGAGAGGGTTAGAACAATTGGATGCTAGCTTCGCAAGAAAACCATATACTTCGTAAGAGACAACAACAACAACAAACCACAAAAGCTAAGTACCACTTTCCTTAAACATTTTACTTACAAAAAATAAAAGATTTTTGATTTGATTTACAAAATGCGATACAATCGCAGAATTACAAAGATTTCACGATTACAATAATTCGAGAACAATATCTCGCACAGATCAATTTATATATTTCCTTAAATATTTGATTTGTTTCAAATGAGAATGATATCCAACATGGAGAGTAGTAGCGGGCAAACCTTTATGGCGTACACCTAGTTCGCTAATTTACCTTATGATTTCGCAAGAGGCAATGTACCTAAAGTGCGTCATATAAGGGGGTACCTATTAGGATCATTTACATGAAGGATGTTTTATCGGATGAAACGAAACGAGTTATACAAAGGAAATCAAAACAAAGAAAAACGATTTGAACTTGCAAATAAATGAATATTTTTGATAAAAGAAATGTTGAATACTAATCTAAATTTTTATTTGCATTACAGATAAAGCATGAGGCAAAAGAACATGGAGCGAGAGTTTCACATGATGGATTCGCAATACTTCTTATATTTAGAGGATTAAGTACTTCTTATACTTCTCAAAGGATACTTCATACTTTTTATATATATTTCGAGGATTAAGTACTTCATATACTTCTTCAAGGATACTTCATACTTCGCATACTTCAAGAAACGATACTTCATATATACTTCTCAAAGCTTCGGAACTTCGCAAAAGAATAGAGGCAAGTACGTACTTTTCAAGTCCAGTATTCTTCCGCTCGTTCCTTCATCAACAAAGACCAAAGATTACTACAACAACAGATTTTTCCTTAAAGATCGCTCTTCAAGCAATATTCAAGGAAAAAGAGGCAAGATGTAGGACTCAAATATCGCACAACATATTTTCTTAGCGTGCGAGATTCAATTATTTTCTTAACTCGCGAGAGTGTCTCGAGAGAAGGTAGCAAGACTCGAGAGAGTGTCTCGAGAGAAGGTAGCAAGACTCGAGAGAGTGTCTCGAGAGAAGGTAGCAAGACTCGCAAGAGTGTCTCGAGAGAAGGTAGCAAGACTCGCGAGAGTGTCTCGAGAGAAGGTAGCAGGGCTCGCGAGAATGCCTCGAGAGAAGGTAGCGAGAGCCTGCGAAATCATCAAAGAGCTCGCGAGAATATGAGCTGTATGTGAGTTTTCATCCACTATGTAAACACCTATATAAAGAGGAGAGCAGGAGAGAGAAAGGAGGAATAATTTTGGGAGGACACTTTTAGGAGGAGAGAGATATTTTTAGAGAGATTTATTTTCTTTATCATCTTCTTCCCAAATAATTAGATCTAGAGCTCTACAAATTATCCATTAATGGAGATTGTAAATGTAATTCTTATGTAACCTCAACAATCATAGTGAGAACCGTGGATGTAGATCACATTGATCGAACCACGTAAAAAATCCTTGTGTCTATTTAAATTTCTAGCACTTATATTTTGAGATTTAGATAATTAATAAGATTTAGATCTACGAAATTGAGTAAGGGGTGTAGTGTGGGATTTCCTGCCACTACAGTCCCAAACATTAGAAACACTAACTATTACTAGATCGATTTTAGGGTAGTGGTTTGATTAACTGAAGTATGAATTGCCGATGCAACACTATTAGTAGATCCATTTTAGTATAATCAAGTTTGGATTTTAAATAGCCTCACATTTCCAGCAAGTGTTGAAACTGGTTTCTATATCCAAATGAAGATGCTTACACTAGCATTTGACGACATGACAACATATTATCAAGATCCAATAATTTCAAAACGAACGGAAGAGTCTCTACATTTTAAATGAATACTAGCTTCTTCAAAATTACTAAAAGGTAAACCGGATAGTAATCATAAACTAATACCATTACTAAACTACTAAGTATTACAAAACCAGATAATTTCGTCAAAAGTTGTCTTCCACATGAAACAGTCCTCCTAAGTGTTTCAATCTTACTCTCATGATCATCCAGTTTAGACAGGCAGGAGAATTAGCAATAGCAGCTCAAACCACTGATTATTACAATTTCTAAAGTTTTTATTTTCCTATACCACCTCATTCAGTGTTCTTTTGTCCAATTTTTTAGCTACTATAGCTATATCTTTTAAGAAAATTTGTATCACCATACAGTCCATGCCTACTTTGTTTGTTAATATTGCAACTCTGCTGCAATATAAATTTCTTTGTTACAAAATTGGCGAAAATATTTCAAATGGATGTATTTATAGGATAAAAACACGCAACAATTGTTCATACCTTTTAGGAATACATAGAATTCATTGTTCGAAAAGTTTGTTTTGAGGACTTGAATGAAAATTGTGCTCAACTATTATTCTCAGCCTGTTATGAATCAAAAACTAAAAAAATCGAGGAAATAAAAAGGGAGAGAGATTTTGGTACGCCGACTAAGGGGATCGAACCCTTGACCACGGGATTAAAAGTCACGTGCTCTAGCACTGAGATAAGTCAGATTTGAAATTCAAAGCTAAGAGAAAATTATTTGTATAGTATATACTGAGCGAAGAATTTTGTGGTATACAGGCATAGCCATCACCTTGATCGTCTTTTAAGCCTATTGAGTATTGATGTTTATGCTGAACTTTACCACTAATAAGAAAGTGAATTTCTTTGAACCCTATATACTTGAGATTTTTTCAATCCCCATCAGCTTAAGCAAGGTGGCCGGTGTGAGATAAAAGAATTAAGAATTGTTGAATGATGCATTTGTGTAACTTAAAGCCTTTAATTAGGTGGTGACTATTATAGTCGGGTTACAATCCATTCACGTATTAACAGTACCAGTAGACGAGTTGATGTTGACATGCTGTGGTCGTGCCATTATTGCATGCATTACTTCCATTATTTTATTTTATTTTGATTGCAAAAGAATTTTGGAGCTCGTGAGTTTCGAACTCAGGTCATTAGTATCATCACCCAATGACTTTACCACTGTACTATAGTGACACCGGCTCATTATTGCGTGCATTACTTCATTTTTTTATACCTTTAGCTGCTTCCAATATAACTCTGTACACAGTGGATATACATTTCTAAGACGTGGATACGCAATTCTAAGACGTCAGACACAATGAGTATGCGTCTATAAAGCATCATATTTCACATCCATTTGTGCACAGAAGCATACTTATTATACACTGATGCACATGATAACGATGGTTTTGGTACTTCCTTTCCGATAAATGGTTTTAAGGCTTAGAATACCGTGAAAAATTATAGGTAATATATAAAAAATATGAATCCAACAACATTAATAATTAATTAACATGGATACCGAGCTGATTTTTGCCTTAAAGCTGCCCACCTATGCCATAAGCTCGCACCCCAAGCATAAAATTTTGAAAAAATGGATTCCCAAGTCCATTCATCCTTCACATCAGCTTCTAACACTTTTTTTTCGAAAATAAAAAGTTTATATTAAAGAAAAACCAAAGACAGTTAAAGAGTTATAGACCGGACCAACACATTCCTCCCACAATATCAGCTTCTAACACTATTTATTACAGTTTCCTCCACCATTTCATTCAATGTTCCTTTGACCAATTTTCAGCCTTGCTATAATTTGAATTAAATTTGTATCTGAACCGACTTTGTTTCTTAACATTGCAACTCTTGTAGAATACAAATTTCTTATTACGATATTGGCAAAATTATTGTTTCAAGTAAATATGTATTTATATTTATAAGTAAAAAACATGCAATGACTATTTTCAGGATCACATAATATTCATTATTCACGAAGTTATTTTGGATGACTTGAATGAAAATTTTGGTCAACAGTTAGTCATGTCTCATCAGTCTGTTATCTAGTGCACACAACTATAGAAGGAAACTGAGTGGTTTAATCACGACAGTATGCTTTTAAAATTTCCTCCAGCACGTTAGAGCATCTCCAACAAAGGGTGGGAGTTTTATTTTCTTTTGACACATAGGATTTGAGACCCTCATTTAAATTAAATCCTTCTCCAATAATAGGTCCTATAAAGTAGGAAGGGTGTCAAAATAAATATGAAGGTCTTAGAGAAATTCTTATTTAGACCATGGGAATGACCTCCATGTCATCTTTTTGACTATTTCTTTAATTATTATTTTTAAATAAATTTTTCCAAACCAATAGGAAAAAATGAATCACTTTTATCTTTATCCAAAAAAATAAATCCTAAAACTAAGACTCCATACCACTGGAGATGGTTCATGAGAAAAACATTACTCTTTTTGATACATATATATAACCCCACAAATAAGGATCTAAATAAAAACTCCACATAGGATTTGTAGCACCCACTGTTGGAGATGCTCTTAACCTTATAATATAGGAGGATTAAAGAGACCAATGCTAGTTTTGAAGAGACAAAGTAAAACTAACGAAATGTGATTGGATTTTGTGAATCTTTGTTTGAAACAAAAAAAAAAAAAAAAAAAAAAAAAAAAAAAGTGGAATTACATAGTTAAAGGTGAGTGACGCTGACCCTTGCAAGTCAGGCGCTATACCACTGAGCTAAGTCGGCTCGACCGCCTGAATTAATAGAACAACGAATTTATTTATTTTTTGGTTGGAAGAGAGATTTTTATTAATAAAATAAAAATGTACAAAGTACTAACAAGACTCTAGTTATAGACTTTGTTAGAGCATTGCTCGGTTGAACCCACTAGCGTTGGTATGTCACGTTAGTTTTCAATTTTAGTTGCCAAAATGCATTCTTGATTTAGTATACTAAAGATAGTTTCAGACTAGATTAAGTCTAAGAAGTAGAATTGAAGTTATACTTGAAGGATGAAGTTTGAAGACTACAAGAAGACATCAACAAGGACTTCATCAACAAAGGTATGTGGTTATTGATTTGATTTGGATTCTTGTTCAATTATACCGTTTTAATCTATCGAAACAAATGCTCACTCTTTGGAACAATTCCTATGACGGTAAATGTACATTTATGTATATATACTCGAGATTATTTGAGCCACGACTTTTGTGAAAATAACCTTTATCCCTGGAAAGGTTCTCATGTTGTAGTGTATGAGTTTACGAATTCAACGAGCCAAGAATCACTCAATTCCAAGTTATAACGATGAAGTTATGAGTTATTTATTAAAGTAACAATTATAAGTGTTGCTATAATTGTTACAGTTCGTTAGTAGGAAACAATCCTGAACCTGTTTGTAGCAGTTCCCTGGACTTGAGCCCAATAACGTGACTAGAAGTCTTTTTTAGTCAAGTTTTTGATGTTTCCTTATCTAGGCAAGATGGCTATTAATCCAAACATATTTGATTACCATATTAAAGTGTTTGTGATAACTTTTAATTCCTTCCTAAGTTAAAATGTGATTTATTCACATAAATACAATATATGTTAATAATTATTTATGCAAAATATTTATAACACTAATGGAAAAAAGCCGTTTTAAGATAGTTGGTGTAGTGGCAGGAAATCCCACACTACACCCCTTACTCAATTTCGTAGATCTAAATCTTATTAATTATCTAAATCTCAAAATATAAGTGCTAGAAATTTAAATAGACACAAGGATTTTTTACGTGGTTCGATCAATGTGATCTACATCCACGGTTCTCACTATGATTGTTGAGGTTACATAAGAATTACATTTACAATCTCCATTAATGGATAATTTGTAGAGCTCTAGATCTAATTATTTGGGGAAGAAGATGATAAAGAAAATAAATCTCTCTCTAAATATCTCTCCTCCTAAAAGTGTCCTCCCAAAATTATTCCTCCCTTTCTCTCTCCGCTCTCCTCTTTATATAGGTGTTTACATAGTGGATGACAACTCACATACAGCTCATATTCTCGAGAGCTCTTTGATGATTTCGCAGCTCGCTACCTTCTCTCGAGACATTCTCGCGAGCCCTTTAATGATTTCTGCAGCTCTATGTTGTGCGCTACCTTCTCTCGAGACACTCTCTCGAGTCTTGCCCACATACCTTCTCTCGAGTCTTGCTACCTTCTCTCGAGACACTCTCGCGAGTCTTGCTACCTTCTCTCAAGACACTCTCGCGAGTCTTGCTACCTTCTCTCGAGACACTCTCTCGAGTTAAGAAAATAATTGAATCTCGCACGCTAAGAAAATATGTTGTGCGATATTTGAATCCTACATCTTGCCTCTTTTTCCTTGAATATTGCTTGAAGAGCGATCTTTAAGGAAAAATCTCGTTGTTGTAGTAATCTTTGGTCTTTGTTGATGAAGGAACGAGCTAAGAATACTGACTTGAAAAATACGTGCTTGCCTCTATTCTTTTGCAAGTTCGAAGCTTTGCTAAGTTCAAGCTTTGAGAAGTATATATGAAGTATTATCTCTTGAAGTATGCGAAGTATGAAGTATCCTTGAAGAAGTATATGAAGTACTTAATCCTCGAATATATAAGAAGGATGAAGTATCCTTTGAGAAGTATAAGAAGTACTTAATCTCTAAATATAAGAAGTATTGCGAATCCATCGTGCGAAACTCTCGCTCCATGTTCTTTGCCTCATGCTATGCTCTATTCTTTCGCGAAGTTCAAACTTTGCGAAGTGGATAAGAAATATTAATCCTTGAAGTATAAGAAGTATTGCCTCTGTTCATGCGGTCATTATTCCGTTTTGGTGAGGATTCTTGTTGTTCATTGGTAAACATCTTCTTTGAAATGATTTCTTGCCGAGAAAATAAAGAACATAAAATGTTTTTTTCTGAATCCATTGTTGCCTCTGTTCTTTATCTACGAAGGTAGAATCGTTGAAAAAGTGTTGAATGAGTGAGTTATTTCTTCATTCTTATCTTTCCTCTATCTCCTGCGTTGTGCTCATGCGATATATAATCTCTTCATTGCTTTACGTTGAATTTTATCATTGCGACAAGATCGCAGGATGTCTTTACATTTTCACGTAATGACCCATTGATCTTGCCTTATCATCTTTGTGTGGTCTTCCAAGTTAGACCTCCCCTAATTGAGGTCTTCCCCTCGCCACCTTTCATCGCGACAAGATCGCAGGACGTCTTAACACTTGCATGTAAAGACCCATTGATCTTGCCTTATCATTTTCCAAGTATTTTTGCCTCTCAGGATGTTTTAGTTGCGATAATATGACAGGTCTAGATATTCTTGCGAACATAAAAGCCCCATGACATTGCCGTCTTGCGACGAAATCGCAGGACGTCCGTACACTATCGTGTAAAGACCCATTGATCTCGCCTTACCCTCGCGTTAGTATTATTGCCTCTGCAGGATCATTGCACAAATATGACAAGCCTAAATTCTCTTGCGAAACATAGCCTTATGACATTTGCGTCTTTTTTGACACTCCCCTAATGGAGAGCGTCGTCCTTATCATCTCCCTGGTTGCCCCTTCAAGGAGGCGAAACATCGGCCATACAAGACTAGCTCCTCCCATCCTGGTCTTAACAACAACTGTTGTTTTCGGACCCTCTTATCCCTTATACCTATAGGGTTTATGGTTACGAGACCGCACCCTAAGTGGAGTTTTCTTCGGGCGAGTGCAACATATGCCAAGACTTGCCAAGAATGGCCAGGGTAGGTTCATCCATCCTGGGCACTGCTCAACCAGTGTACCTCGGCGCCTTGAGCATACATCGACTCCTTGGAAGAGACCCTCGGTCGCCCAACCAGGGTATAACCTACATATATAGTTGGGAATCCAAGGTACCTCTTCCCGGATAGGCTTTCATGGGCCCCAAATTTTCATGACTCGCTTCGGGAGCGGTGTAACCTTCCCCCGAGCCATGTCGAGAGATACCCCCTTATATGACGCACTTTAGGTCTTACATTTGCCTCTTATGAAATGTTATTCGCGAACTAGGTGTACGCCATAAAGGTTCGTCCCATTCTTTGTTATTTTATTGATTCTTCTACGCATATAAGCTCTTTTTGTAATTTCGCCGATATTTGATAATCTCTTGTCATTTTCTCATGCGAAATTTTTGCATGTCTTCATTCTTTCATTCATTCTTCCATTCTTTTCTTCATTTCGATCATCTCTTTCATTCATTCTTTCATTCTCATATTTAGATTTTGTGGTTTGCTGTTGTTGTCTCTTATGAAGTAATGATTTGCTTGCGAAGCTCTTATAGTCCAAAAATAAAAATTCGCGGGAGATATGAGTTGAACCCGCGTCCTCAAGTTCATTGTCTTTGCCTCTAACCAACTTTCCTGGTTCTTGTTTGTGAAAGAATTTGACCATATCGTTCTTTTAATGTGATCTTTGTCTCTAGCATTTCAAGTAAAAAACATGCAAAAAGTCTGCGAAGGTTGGGATTCGATCCTGCGAACATGAAAGCGTACTCGCTCACTTCACCATCTCGTGCCAATCTTCTGTTTGTGTCGGTGCGGTAAGATTCTCATAGATCATTATTTTGTTGTCTCCTTTACATTTCTATATCTGAAGTTTGTTTTCTCTCTTATTCAACTTGACTATCATTTATTTTCCGTCGTGCGTTTTTTCTTCTTTGTCGATTTGTTGACTTTTGTGATATTTGGGTTTTGTTGATGCGCCTTATGTCCATTTTTTAACCGACCGTGTTGATATTTCCGTATTTCTGCGCTTTGATCCTTCATCTTCTTAAATTTTTCTTTTCTCTGTTTGGTGTTCACTGTCATGAAAATTCCATTATTCCTGTCATTGGCTAAGTTGCTCGCACCCTTTCTCTTGTTATGTTGCTGGTGTATTTCTTACTTATCATTCTTACTAACATATACTACATGTACTACCCAAATTTTTTACTTCACTTGGAACCAAATGTGTTATCGGATATCTGCGAAAGAATAGTGTTATTCCCTGACCTATTCTCTTATTACCCTCTTTTGTGTATTCTTTCTTCATCTTTTCTTCTCCTTTCTTTTCCTTCGCTGGAGTTTTGATTTAACTTTTAACTTGCTCTCTTTGTACTTGCGTTTGGCTCGTTTTTCTTTTCCTTCTCTTTTAGCTTTTCCTTCGCAGCTTCATTGTCCTCTTCGCCTAGTTTTTCCCTTCGTCATTATTGAATTGCAATCATCCCTTTCTTCGCAAGTGATGGCGTTGTGTGTATTCTCTGCTAGTCAAAAGTTTCTGCTTTGTTGATAGAATTTGCCTGGTTCGAACTTTTTTTTTACGAGTCGGTTAACTGAAAAATATTGTTGATCGGGTTAACTATCTTCCTCGAGTAGTATGTATTCTCGCTGTATCTCCGTTTGTTCTTCTCTAGCGCCAGTTGTGAATAGTAAGCTTGTTTGAGAATAGTCAATAGAAATCTGGCGTCTCCAATCTTCTACAAAGTGGGATTTCATCTTTGCCTATTAAGTCTTAACTAAGATTAACTCATTCCTTGCTGATTGTTGGTAAAGCGGAGTTGCGAATAGCTGATGAAGGTCTGATTTACCGAAGTGAACTGACGAGATAATCAACACATTGCTGATTTACTTTGCTGTTTTGCTGGTCTTAATTATTTGCTTGGAGATAACCTTCGTGGGGGTGACAATAGTTTGTCTTTGCTGATGGTATTTCTCCTCAGAAGTCTTCGTGAGAAGCTTTATCCTTAATGTTATGTTTTATTTCTTTATGCTGTGAACCATAAAATACCATGAGCTGCGGCCTTGTTCCCCTTCTCCTTACTGCCGACCTAATGAGATATGCAAATTTCAAGAGTTGCGGCTTCCATCGCGGAGAGGACCTTTATCTTCGCGTATGCTACGAATTTTACTACTGGAACTCTTGACTTTTTCGCATACATGAATATGATGTCTTCGCATACATGTATTTCTATGAAGTTTTCTTTGTTCTTTGTTTTAGGGTATTGCTTGCGAACTAACTGGTGTCTATGGCTGAGCTTGTCTCTTTTGTCTTTGCCGGAATGGTTGGTTGACAAAATGAATTGGTTAGCTGTTACTCTCCTCGTAGAAACTCTTCCTCGCAGAATTGGTTGGCTGAGCATTAATCTTTGCTGGAACTATCATCAATGCTCTGAAAAGTTTCAATTCTCTTAGATTAAATCCGACCAACTCTTCTTCCATAATCTCTTTTGCTCCAAGCGTGCTCTTCTTCTTCCTGTAAGTTTTGGTCATGGTTGGTTAACTCTTGCCATTCCTTATGCTTTTTCCTCTGCCGCTAGCTTCAAATTTGGTACCTTCTGTCTTGTCACTCTATTTCTTCATGAAGCTTTTCCACTCTGTTTCTTCGCAGGAGCTCTCTTCTCAATCTGTTCGTCACTGTTTGTGTTGAAACAAATTCCTAGTTTTTCTTTATGTGAGCTTCCCTTTCGTCCCTGCTTTACCTTAATTCATCAGAATTCTTTCTTTTATGTCCACATGCATCAAGTCCTTTCCTTCGTCTAAACTCTCTCTTCGTTATCTTTGGATGTTCCTGATTATTTTTCCCTGACGTCTCCTCAGTAATTTCCATGAACAACTTTATGTTGCGCGTTTCTTCGCAACAGTCATTGATGATGACTTTTTTTCCCGTGTACGTACTTTGTGAGAATAGTTTTGCCACAAACAGTTTTTTCTTTATAAGCCGGTAAAATCTTTAACATAAAATAGATTCGCGAAATATAAACCCAAAAACTCTCTTAGCCTTTCTTTGTGTTGTTGATGAAGTTCTTAATGAATAAATCATTAATCTTCTTCCTTTATCGACCGAGCCGTCTTCGCCTAAAGCGATGCTATTGACAAGCAATGACATTCTTTGTCTTAGTCCTTTGTTGTTTCTCCTCTGTTGGTATCCTAGTTTAAGAGAAATTTCACTGGAGCTTTTGATTCCTTCATGTTGCTAATGGATTTTAATATTCTTTTACTTCTTTGTTTTCTCCTTTTCTTATTTGGTTACTCCTCAACGAATGACTTTAGTTTTGCTTCACTATTTTCTCCTTCGAGATAAAATTTTGACGAGGTAAGCTAAAACTTGGCATCTTCTTGCTTCGCTATTCTTGTATTGACATGACGTTCTCGTCCATCCCTCTTTGTGTCTTCAATAATTTTGCTTTCTCCCAAAATAATGGGTGTAAACCACCCGGATCTAAGATTTTAAAAAGAAAAATTAAAGAAATAGGAAGGGAATTGATCTCCGTGTTAAGTTTATAGATCCAATTTAATTCTTCACCAACAATAGCCGATTTTTCTAAACTTTCTTGAACCAACAAGATTAGGTCCCTGTTTCTAGCGCATATGTAGTGGCAGGAAATCCCACACTACACCCCTTATTCAATTTCGTAGATCTAAATCTTATTAATTATCTAAATCTCAAAATATAAGTGCTAGAAATTTAAATAGACACAAGGATTTTTTACGTGGTTCGATCAATGTGATCTACATCCACGATTCTCACTATGATTGTTGAGGTTACATAAGAATTACATTTACAATCTCCATTAATGGATAATTTGTAGAGCTCTAGATCTAATTATTTGGGGAAGAAGATGATAAAGAAAATAAATCTCTCTCTAAAAATATCTCTCTCCTCCTAAAAGTGTCCTCCCAAAATTATTCCTCCCTTTCTATCTCCTGCTCTCCTCTTTATATAGGTGTTTACATAGTGGATGACAGCTCACATACAGCTCATATTCTCGAGAGCTCTTTGATGATTTCGCAGGCTCTCGCTACCTTCTCTCGAGACATTCTCGCGAGCCCTTTAATGATTTCGCAGGCTCTCGCTACCTTCTCTCGAGTCTTGCTACCTTCTCTCGAGACACTCTCTCGAGTCTTGCTACCTTCTCTCGAGACACTCTCGCGAGTCTTGCTACCTTCTCTCGAGACACTCTGAAAAATAATGAATCTCTCGAGACACTCTCTCGAGTTAAGAAAATAATTGAATCTCGCACGCTAAGAAAATATGTTGTGCGATATTTGAATCCTACAGTTGGAAAGTGTCGTATTAGGGTGTTATACGATATTTTAGAAGTGCGGCTGAAAGTGCCGTAGATTCAGTGTCTTATTCTGGAACGACACTTTCAGGTTGACTCAGAATAAATCTGATTTACGATACTTTATAGATGTCTCTAGGTACGACAATTAGCTTACGTCGTAGATTTAATTTTTAATATAAAAAAATAAAAATCTCTGGTGATCGATTCAACTATCATCCATTGAGATGATTTATAATTAAATTCGAACTTAAATAAACTCAAATTACACTAAAATCGTACTGGATTTATAAATTCAAATAGAAGTTTACACCAATTCATGACACTTCATAACTGATTCATACTTGGATTCAAAATCACAAAAAAAAAAGTAAGTATTCAACTATAATGAATTCATACATTTAAGTAGCATTTCTGGATTCGGAGTTGTAGTAATACGATTTTCCGCCATTGGCTGGAAAAGGGTGCCATAAGAAAACTACAATGAAAACCACAATGTCCAAGTTTCTTCTCCCACTATGATTTTCCTGCAATAGAAACTATCTTGTATTAGCGAACATAGCAAGCCTATACATAAGACACCGACATTGCAGAACTTTACACGATTCAGAGAAACAAGAATTAAAGATTGTATACGATGCCAACACTTTTAAGTATTCAAGGGTTATCACAGATCTTCAACATTCTCGGGCAGTCTTGAATCCCAATTTAACATTCTTACATGATCTCAGGAAATTACCATCAGTTGCAAAGAGAGAAACACCCACTTTATTGTCTAACTGAAAATTAACTGCAACAAATCAAACCAAATGGTCATTTCAAGCAGATATATATATATATATAAAATAACAACACCCACTTCATGAAACAATTATGAAACCAAAACAATGTATTCACTCGAGCTGTTAGTCATCAATGACAATGAAGTATCCAACTTCACAACACCAGCCTGCACATATAAGAAAAAAACCATGGTGTATTCACCGATAGAGAATATAACAATGGAGTATGTACACAAAAACATAAAATAACATTGAGGTTGCATCACCTCTTTTTTTGTCTGGCAACATATCCCACAGTGGAAGTCATATATGACAGACATACCTCGGGTATTTAGGAACACTTGTTCGAGAAATAAAGATCAAATCTTGGATAAGATGAGTGTAGAGCCACATGCTTTCCACCATTTTACGGGAACACCACCAAGCCTCGATACCTAGTGCCGCCTCAAAAAGGGTCTTCGAACAAGTTTCCGAGCAAGTCCTACATTAAGCAAAGAAATAAATGTACCATTGATTTTGGCAATCATTGCACATTTTCACTTAACATATATGGGAAAAACATTGTAAGGTGCGGATACAAGCGAAGAAACCAAACCAAATTAGTGTTGAAAGGAGTTTTCATTTCTTACTATTACCTACAGGCAACTGCTTCTTATCAGATATATACCAGGGATTAGAAATGGATCATCCATGTTCCATGTTGCATGTTTCTTGAACCCTTGAACCTGCAACTCATACCATAAACATTTTACTCACGATATCCTCATAAAAAAGTGGCTCAAAATCTTAAAAGACTTGTAACTCTTATGGTTTAAAACAACATTTTTATACGCATTACTAGGTTCAATCTAACTTCCTCTAATATTGTGCGGTTAGGGTGTAAATGCAAATACCAAACATGCTGCATCATTATGATCTCACGGTCATAGAATATAATATGAAAAATGAACTTTGGACTTTGGCCTCTCAAAACAATTGGAACAATCAGATTAAGAAATTGACATGACATTAGCATATATTGAACTTCATTTTCTCAAATTAAAAACAGAAAGATATACTATCTAGTACTAGTAAAACAACAAATTCTATGACATCGGCTTATTATTGATGCTTGAGGATGCTGTTTGGTCATTGAATTTCCTTACATTAACAAACTATTTACTAGCAGTACAATTTTCATTTTAGTTAGCAACTAGGAAAAAAATAAAAAAAATTCATTTAACACCCGAGGATCTTTCTTTTCTCCAGTGCACGGATAAGGGTAAAAAACTTACTATAGCAATCCAATACTCCAACAACATTTTGCGTTTGGAGGATATTGTACCATTGAGTCGATATTTCTAACGAAATGCGTCTTTGGATACACTCCAAGTACCTTTTCAGAGGTCGGCGGAGCCTTAAAAACCTGACATCACTATTAAGGTTCCTCGGATGAAAGTCTCCAAACTGCAAAAGTAACCAATGGCTAGATATTACAATCAATCTTACGAGTAAACAAACTGACATCAACGTAGAAATGTTTAACCAAGTCATCTGTTAGTTAACCGAACCAATAGTTGGTCAATGAAGTACCCACTTAGAGATTAGACTTTAGTGATCAGTAATCATTTCCTTGTGAACTATATATGAATCATTAGAAAACTAATTATTAAGAAATAAAACTCATGTAAAAAATATACTGAGAACGAAACATTTCAATATGTAATAATCGCAAATTACTCCAAGCATGAATTTGTGTTGCGTAGTCAATTGCATGCATGCTACAAAGTACCGATAATAAGATAAGACATGCAAAAGAATGTTTCATTGTGATCAAATTGCTCCTCCAAACCACAAAAAAAGTATCAAGTGCAAAATCAAGGTAGAAATTGGCCCTAAGATACATAATATAATCTCTGCAGTTAAAAGGCAGAAATAGCAGAGATCCATACGAGTATCCATATAACTATCTTTTTCTCCTTTCACCATTACTCTGTGTTTGTTGCATGCATTCTTCCATTGCTCCAAGCCTGCAAAGTAAAAATCAATAGTAGTCAGCCTTCTTCACATGATACATGGTCTCAAGCAATGATATTGAAAATAACCTAACCACAATCTAAAAAATTCCCAATTGTTCAAATAACCATTCATGATACTCAACCAAAATATCCCTTTGTAAAATCAACATTCAAGTACCATTTACAACTACAACCCTTCTTTTCCTCACTGAATCAGTGTTACACTTTACAGTAATATACAAGATCCAACTAAGTTAAAATTCACAACACCCAATTCCAGAATATCTAGATTCACATTAGAACGAGCAGTATACACACAAAATATCCTCAAAGATATGATTCTCACCAACAAAACTTAAAAATCAATGGTATGGAGAAGAAATTTTATGATTCTTACCGGCAGTTATTAGATTCCTCGTGTGAGCTCTACCTCTAGGCTGGTTTTCTTGTCTAGTTTAGCTATATTTTTCCCTCTAACCTTTCCATCACTAGCTAAAGATCCGTTAACCTTACCTGCAACAAAATCACAAATAACCAGTTATTGGATTCTCAAAAACACAGATTCAAAATTATATAATAGTGGTAGAACTGAGAAAAGGATTGAGATTGAAACTGAGAGATGTCTGAAATCAAAACCACAAATAACTAGTTATTAGTTTACCTAAACAGATGTCCTATCTGAAATTTGGGGTGTTTGAAACTAAAATCAAAACAAAAACTAGTTAGGATTTACAATTGAATCAGAAATCTAACGAAACATTTACTTAGGGTTTGGAAAGTTATAGAAGAAAATCAAAATAAGTAGTTTTCAGAAAAAAATCGAACCCTATCTACCCAAATTCAAATTTCGATTTTTACTTTAACGCTATCGGAAGACAAAAATACGAACGAATAAATCAAATACCAAAAGATTCTCCTCAGCGAAAAAACAGATTCAATTATATCGAATTGAAATCAGTTCAAATTACAGAAAGAAAATCATCTTGCAAAAAGTACGTTAAGGTGGAGAAACGGCTAGGGTTTTTATCTCTGAAAAATCACAAGTGAAAGATCGGTAGATCAGGGTTGTTTAATTATCAAGTTTAGAGTCATCGGCTCACTTGACTTCATAGAAAGAGTTGAGTGATGATGGTAAGTGGTGAGGAGAAAGAGGGATTTTTTCTTGCGGTGGTGTTTTGGTGAGAGATGAAATAATTGAAGTAAGAGATAACTGCAGAAGCATTGGTATTAAAGAAGTCTGTTTTTTTCATCTGAGCCGGTCCTATAACCAAACTAAATCTTAACCATTGAAAATTCCACAGAAACAATATACATGTATACGTCGTAGTATAAGTCAACATCAGCGTTGCTTTGACTTTAGTCAATGACTACACATGAAGTATCGTTGTGTAAGTCAACAAAAGTCCTTACACAACGACGGTTTTACTTTGGTCAATGAAACTTTCCAAATGTGGTTATTTGGCAACAACCGTTGTGTGTCGTTTCATTGTGTCTCGGATAGCTGTTTTTCCACTAGTGTAACTTAGGAAAGACTCCCATGATTAGGAGAATCTTGAAAAAGGAAAATAGCATAAACCCTAGCTTAGCTTTCAAGCTAACTTATTCACTATAAATAAAGAGTTCGTGAATGATAAACCTTTTTTAATCCCCTTTGGAAAATTGCTGTAAGCTTCATAAGGTTGTTTTCCATGTCTTCTGTTTTTCGTGAACAGGAGTGAGATAAAAGTCTTTGTATTGGGGAAAGCCGAGTTGGATTTAATCTTCGTGATTGATTATACAACTTGTAATCTAGGTTTTCACTTCTTGTTTATTCTAAGGTTTTCTCTTCTGATATAAAACCATTCAAGAGTTGTTGATCATAAACCCTAGGTTTTGATAGATTTCAGTTTCTAATCGTATACCAACACTTGTTAGTCGAAATCGGAAGCTAGAAAGAAAACTTCGATTAAGGTATCTCGTAAAAATCCTTAAGAAGTTTTAAAACAAGATATCTCTAGAGTTATTCTAGTGGTTCTTGTGGTAGAATTGTTAGGATTTTCTTAACTTGGAAATTGCTCTTTGGAATCGCCCAAGTTTACTTATGAAAATCATGTTCACGGACTCCTTGTGTGTACGCATACTGATTGTAAGTCAAAACCCTAATCTACAAGTTTGTTTCGGTATCTCTACTTATATCTGGTAGTTGTTCGAAACAAACACAAGATTTCAAAACCTTGATTTACATCTAAAGGGAAATCGATTCGGTATTTTGTGAAAATAAAAGATCGAAAAATATCAACCGTGTTGTTGTATCTTTTGAAGAGAACTTTGTTCTGCCAGAAGATTTTCTGGAATAACTTATAAACATAATTTGTGTTATGCTAGAAGTTATACGAGAAGAATTCCTAAAGAGAATCGGTGTTCTACTAGTAGTTCTATAAGTGCTTGAATACAAGCTTTGAAGGGTATTACATCTAGTCCGAATAGGTAGTAGAAAATTGGTGTAACAACTTTTAATCAGTGTGTGTTTATTCTGGACTAGGTCCCGGGGTTTTTCTGCATTTGCGGTTTCCTCGTTAAAAAAATTTTGGTGTCTGTGTTATTTCTTTTTCGCATTACAGGTTGTATGTTAATCAATTATAGTTGTTAAATACAAACTTGTTTGTTGGATAAGACTTGATTGATCTTAGACACTTGACTTTGTCTTTTTCACATTGTTAGACCGAGTCTAGACTAACCCCTGTTTTAAGCACCGTGTTGAAATATTCCTTTAGTGATTGTTGCTTAAAGAGGTTTATACACGGTGGGTCTTAAATAGGTTGTGATAAAAACAAAAGATATTGGTTTGATACCGTCCAAGAACTCACACACTATAATCAGGTTTACGGACTTGTTTCTGTTTAACTCTGATTGTGTTGAGAGAGATATATAACTCTTGGATGTACTTTTCTTTGATTGAGTCTGACTGTCTAGTTGATTCTCTTGAAAGTATATTGGAGTTAGTCCATTCAGATTGCCAAACAAAATATTGGGTGTGGTTGTTAGACCCTCGCTTTTTCAATTGGTATCAGAGCAGGCAAACACGCTAAGACCTTATAAGTCTGTGTTTGAAGCAATCTGATTGTTATGGACAGAAGTGTTATCTCTATAAAGGTACCACCCGATCTTTGATGGCACAAACTATTTATGGTGGAAAATTATTATGCGTGCTATTATACAAGCGCGAGATTTTCAATCATGGGTTCATATTGTTAATGTCTATAATACTCCATTAGTTACAGTAGACGGTGTAACTGTTACAAAGGATATTGGTGATCATAATGATCTTGAGATTCTTGCTGCAAAGAAAAATTCAGAAAGCTTAATGCTATCATCCATGCCTTTACCCCAGATCTTCAGCACCAGTGACTACGTGTAATAAGTCTAAAGATGCTTGGGATATCTTAGAAACCGTATTCGAAGGGAATGCCGCGGAGAAAGAAGCAAGGCTTGAAAATATAGCTTACATTGGGGAAAACCTTCGCATGTCGATGATGAAACCTTTGATGAGTTTAACCAAAGACTTTCTCAAATAGTTAACTCCTCATATTCATTAGGAAGAACTATTCCGGAGAAAGTTATTGTGTGCAAAATTCTCAGGTCACTACCATCAAGATACGAGTTGTAGTTGCAGGAAATCCTACAATACACCCCTCACTATAATTCACTTAACTAATCCATTGAAAGATGAATAACTAAGAATGTTTATTAATTATCTTCTTCAAGTTTACACAGGAAAACAGAATTGTACTTAAGAAATAACAAACACTCTCCAAGTTTCTCTCTCCTAATGACTTATTTTTCCATTCCAAAAACCTCTCTTCAACAGACTTACTCATCCCTTTATATAGGGTAAATACATAATGAATGACAGCTAGACTGTCCTTTATTTTCGGGAGTGTCTCGCGAAGTGTCGCGAATGTACAAGTATTCATACTCGCGACACTTCTTAGCCCTCGCCAGACTTCACATCTTCCATGTCGTCATCCAATCGTCATTCCTCTTGATTCCTTGCGACTCCTTGCGATCGTTGTTTATTATCCTCGCGAGTTTTGTACGTTGCGATATAATGATCCTACATCTTGCCTCTTCTCATGTCTTCTCTGCGAAGGAGAGAATGTCATGAGAATCAATATTTTGAATTCCGCAACCGCTTATCTATACCGCTTCGATCCCACATTTTCACACGGACTTTATTACAGATGTCCATTCTTCCATTATCTTCACGACACGTCTCTTTCAACCGCTATTCTTGAACACTCACGTCCCCTCTCGCATTAAATGCCCTCGTTTTACTCGAGGATTTTTCTCTTTATATATAATTTTCATATCCTTCTCTTTTCCTCTTTCGCTTTCACTCGCAACTTTTCTTTAATTCTCTCCTTCCAATTCGCGTCATATTGTGCAAATCTTCAATCTTTTTCTTAATCTTCGATTCTTTTCTCATTCCCATACTAACAATGGCTTCACTTAGTCGTATGTACAAACCTCGTTTTAATGAGATTCAACAGAAGTTGCAAGATAAAGGTTTCACTTTATCTACTATTCCTGATCAAGAACCTTCATCTATTCTCACTTTGCAAAGTTGTTTTCGATCATCAATGTGATGATCAAAGAATTATAGTCTCGCTTGGTCAACTCCTCGCAGGACTTCCCATTCCTTTGTATGATCTGAGATGCCACTCTTTTATGAAATTCTTTCCCATCCAAACTTCTCGCGAGCTGTCTATCGATCAGCGGCGATTGTATCCGCCTAATGCTTGAGTTTGTCAATCGTGGCGGCTGGCAAAGGATCTTTATACCCTAACAATGTCGACACCCCAATTGCATAAACTTAGAAATAATCCACGAAAAATACACTGCGAGAGAACTTTTTTGAGAATTATGAAGTAATAGGTATGAGAAATAAGAAGTCTCGTTTGGGCGCTCGGTTGAAAAGAAAAGATAATGTCCCCGAAGATAAATTACTCATGCATGATATCGATCGGCATTCGGGCAATATACTACTCCTCGCCAGTCCAAAGATGAGAAGTGGTGGGTTGTACCCTTGTTTTTAAGCGGATCTTACATAGCCGGTTCCCATGTACTCCCGAGAATCTCGCAAGCTACAATCCTTGGGAATTTAAATGCCCGAGAAGGCAAAAGAGGTATGTCTTCAAATTTTGTTTTTGCAATCTCTCTTTCCTTCGTACTCATTGAGTTTGTAAAATTTTCGTATTGACAAGGCGAGGGAAAAGCTTCAAGATAAATCCATTGGCAAGTACCACTGGCAATACTTCGATCGCTTACGGATGAAGTAAGAAATATCCCTTTTGTTACTTAACAATATTGTTGCCTCTATTTCTTATCTTCATTTGTATGCGAAGGTCGACTGTTGAGGAAATGGAACTTGCGAAGATTAAAAGCAAAACTAAAGCCAATACTCGCAAGGATAAGTCTTCGCTCCATCATCTAAGAAAGCGAAAAACTCAACCTTCTTCTCATCTTAGCTCAAGTTCCGGATCTTCCGATGAGGATGATAATGACAATGACATGAATTCATCTTTCCAACAAGAATCTCAATCGTCCAATTCTCCTATGGATCATTTTGTTCGAGATCTTCTCGGATTCTCTTCAAGAAATAGGAGATACTCGCCCTAACGTCCATATGCGATACTCTCGCCAAAGTGTGCAATGCTACATTCTTTGGATGGCAATGACTCTTTCCATGGGGTTTCTAGATCTGTATCCCCTAGTTTTTTAAATGCACTCAATTCGTTGGTATGTATGAACTCATATTTCTCTTCCAATTTCGAGTTTTTAATTTATATTTTAATGACCTTTTTATCTTCCCTCGCAGATTTGGAAAAACTTCTTTTGTAGTTGCCTCAGATCTTGAAAGGAGGTATAACATTCAATTGAAAAAGAATACCCAATTTTGCACAAGGATCAAAGAGTTAGAAGTTGAATCTGCGAGATCTCGCGAGAGAATCCAACAATTGGAGGCGAGTTTTTACGCTTGAAGGACAAAGTTACCACTCTTGAACGCTAATCAGAACTTTATGGTATGCAATTTTCTTTTCTTATAATTTTTAGTTTATCGGTTGCTGTTGCTACGACTTATCACTTTCGTGAGATATATATAACCTTTCCGAAGAAGCTATTCTTCTCCACTCATTTCCTGAGCCTATGGATAATGACATTCTTCTTGCTCATCTCAACAATTCTTTAAGTAGTTCGTCGAACAGAATTAATTCCCTTTCATTAAATGAACTCCAAACCAAATATCGCCTCTTAGCAATTAAGCACGATCTAGCTTAAGTGCAGCCAATCAATTTAAACTAATGTACCTCGAGTCTCATGAGGAAACCAAAATTTTAAGGAAGAAAATTAGCGATCACATAGATGACAAAGATCGTATTGCTAATAATGGTGCCCATGCATTAGCAACATTTCAAAAGTCCCTTCTCGAAGTACAAACGGAGGCGAGATGAATTGCTTCGTCGAGAATTCCTTACTTAGTGAGCGAGAGAATCAAATTCGTTCACTTCTTATTATAAATAATGATGATGAATTCGCTTGGGCTGCGAAAGTCTTAGATAACGCCGGGAATAATTTAGGTGTTGATGTTAGCCTTCATGCAGAGCATACTTCCTTGGTTAAAGATATGATATCCGACGAGAGAAGGTTATTTATTATACCTTCTTGTTTCTTATCTACTGTAGTATTCTTTGTCAAGTTGTTAACTTTTCGTTGTTTATTTGTAGAATCCGAAAAAGATTTCAAGCAAGGATTGAAAGAACTTGAATTCGAGAAAGCACAACTCGCAAATAACCTCACCCTTCGAGAGAACGGATACTCCAAGTTGAAGAAACAATTTCAAACTACAGTGGCGAACTTTAATAACGATCTTTGTTCGTTTTTCGCAATCAAGCCATGGAGTACGTTTGCAATGATCACAAAATCCCTCTTTGTTCATATCCTTGGCTTTGAAGAAGTTCCCGAGCTGTCTCGGACGTTTCGATAGTGAGGCCAGCGAAGAAAGAAGAAGGCGCGATGAGAATAATAGAATTGAAGAATCATATAAAGAAGAAGAATCACCACGAAATAATTCCTTTTGTTTCTTTCATCACTATAATATCTATACATTTACGCATCTCTTTATTGTAAGTTTCTTGGATTGTCGATCTTCATTTCCTTTTCTTCTTGCGTTCTTCTTTGTAATATAATTGGCTAGCGTTATTGATGTATAGCTCTTTCATTAGAAGATGAATAACAATATGTCATCTTTCTCATTCCCATACTTGCCTCTTTGTTATTCATCTCTATATGAAAGATTTTACTTAGTTATTTTTGAGGAATGAAACTTCCGAAATTCGCTCTTATCATTTTGAAATTTATCATCGCGACGAGATCGCAAGATATCTCCATGAAGGAATCATTGATCTCGCCTTATCATTTGTGGTGGTCTTCTAAGCGCGACCTTCCTAGTTAAAGGTCTTGCTCGCCACCCTTTTTGCACAAGGTCGCGGGACGTCTTTACACTTGCATGTAAAAACCCATTGACCTTGCCTTATCATTTTTCAAGTATTTTTGCCTCTGCAGGATATTTTGTTTGCAACAATATGACAGGCCTAAACTTTCTTGCGAAAATAAAGCCCCATGACATTGTCGTCTTGCGACAAAATCGCAGACGTCCGCACACTTTCATGTACGGACCCATTGATCTCGCCTTACCCTCGCGTTAGTATTGTTGCCTCTTAGGGATCATTGCACAAATATGACAAGCCTAAGTTTCCTTGCGAAAACAGAGCCTCATGACATTTGCGTCTGTTTTGACACTCTCCCTAATGGAGGGTGTCGCCCTTATCATCTCCCCGATGCCCCTTCAAGGAGGCGTACATCGACCATACAAGGCTATCTCCTCCCATCCGGTCTTAACAACAACCGGTTGTTTTCGCAGCCTCTTATCCCTTATACCTATAGGGTTTATGGTTACAAGGCTGCACCCTAAGTGGAGTTTTCTTGGGCGAGTGCGGCATGCGCCAAGACTTGTCAAGAGTGGTAAGAAAGTTCCATGCTCCCCGAACTCTTGACTCAACCGTGTACCTCGGCGCCTTGATCATACGCGGCCGACTCCTTGGAAGAGACCCTCGGTCGCCCAACCAGGGTATAACCTTATATATATAGTTGGGAATCCAAGGTACCTCTCCCGGATAGGCTTTCATGGGCCCCAAGTCTACATGACCCGAGGTTCCGGGGCGGTGTAACCTTTTCACCGAGCCATGTTAAGAGATACCCCCTTATATGACGCACTTTAGGTCTTACATTTGCCTCTTACGAAATATCATTCGCGAACTAGGGTGTGTACGCCATAAAGGTTCGTCCCATTCATTTACTCATTCAATCATTTAATTGCTTCAATCATTCTTAATTGCTTCTTGACATTCATCATTTAGTTGTTTCAATCATTCAATCATTCATATTTAATTGCTTGCTTCAATCATTCAATCATTCTTATTTAATTGCTTTTCGACATTTATCTTTGCGAAGCCTTCGCAAAATTCCCTCTTTTGACATTTAGATTCTCGCACACTCCTTTTTGTTTGCAACATTCTCGCGAATCAATTCTTCTTTATCTTGCCTTATATATCTTGTCGATTATTTACTTCTTATGCCTTTTACTCATTGCATTCTTTGCCTCATCGATATCCCGTCCTTGAAGTGCTCCTTTCCATCATAACAATTGTTTACTTGGCGCACTCACTTGCGATTCTTCGCGATGTTTCTTCATTTCTTATCTCTATGACATCCACCATCAGCTTCTCTTTTCTCTGTTCATCTTTCACATTCTTTCCAACCTTTCCTTTTGGCATTTCTTTCTTCGCAGCTTTCTACATCAACCTCGTAACACTTCTGTCCTTCCTCCCAATCTCCTTTTATAATTCCAATACCATTTGGATGAGGGAATTTTATACACTGATGGTATGTTGACGCTACTCCCAAGATTTCGTGCAACCACGGCCGCCCAATCAATGCATTATAGGGCGATTCCACGTCAACCACATGAGAATAAAATATCGGTGACAATCCTTGTAAAGGTATTCTCATGTGAACCTCTCCTTTAGGTTTATTCATTTGTGCCGTTAAAACCATATATTTTGTATGTCGAGGGATCAAATTTTCCTATTCTCCTCCCATAGTCTTATAAGTATGGTAGAAAAGAATATTCACCGAACTTCCGGTATCGATTAGGATTCTATTGATCGCCCAACAATTTTACGCTTCATCATCTTCCCCATCAACTGGTTTTGGATTAATGTCCAAATTTACCACCAACGGGCTATCATGTACTTCTCTTCCTTTGGGTACTTCATCTGCAAGAGAAAGAGATAATCCGCAATCGCCACCCTTTCAATTGCGGCGTTCTCGCCATGATTCATTACTTCTTTATCATTAACATCTCTCGCATAGACTCTCTTGAGCACGTTATCGTGAAAATCTTCAATTGTGCGATATGAATGAACGATAGAGTTGCAAAACAGTTTTTTAGCCTTTGTTCCCTTCTATTACAAATGCCTCTTTTCCCTTTCTTGAAACTGTTCTTTGCATTTCGATGGTGATCTTTGTTAGTACTTTCTTTCCTTTCTCTTCATCTTTTAGAAAATGATTCAATTTCCCGATCAATCATTAGAGAATGATTCTCTTTATGTTTCATGCAGGTCATTCGTTAAATGCCCATGAAACGGTGGTAAGAACAATATTCCGACTCCTGTCACCCGGTGGTGGTTCACTCCTCGCATTCCATGGTGTTTGGTATATCTTCCATTACAAGTATAGCTTCCCAAATCTTTTCCACACTAGCATTTAGTGGTGGCATTTTGATCTCTTCCCATACCACTCTGCGCTTTCTCTGCTCTCCCATGATTATTACGCTTCGTCCTCCATAAGTTTCTTGCGTATGATCTAATCTCCGAATTTTATTGTTGTTGCCGCGATTGTAATAGTTTCTTTCTCTCTCAAACTCCTCCCCGATCTCGACTTCCCATAGCCACTATTTTCTGCTGTCCTTCATCAACTCTCTTTTCCGGTTGCCCTTGCGAAGTGCTCGCCACTGTGTTTAAGAATTTCGGTAACAAACTTGCATTCGCAACACTCGAATTTGTATTCGCAACCGGATAAGATTCCATTTCATTTTGTCTTTCTTCTAAGGCAATATAGTCTTCCTGGAGTTCTCGCAATTCAGCCATCGTAATCGTATTTTTAATTCTAAAAATCTGAATGTATAACAAGCCCGGTTTAACAGACGTTTACAAATGATAAAATGAGATATCTTTCTTCTACCCTTCCCGACCATTTCGTTTGCACATTGTCCTCCATCTCATTGTCGGATGTCTTAAACTCTCGCCAACTCTTTGTTTTAATCCAAATACATCCTCAATTCACGGGTCGCGAGGTATTGTTACTTATATACGCTCCCAAGAAAGTAGCTTGTAAATGGTTGAATGACGAGATTGTGTTTTGGGTAACCCTTCAAACCATTTCAATGCTTCTCCCACTAAGCTTGATGCAAAGTATTTGCACAATATGGCATCATGATTCTCCCATTGCAACATACATCTCATATAAGCCTTGATGTGTTGTATCGCACAGGTTGTTCCATCAAAAATTTTGGTTAACGCAGCGATTGCACTTAGGAGGTATTCCTCCCATTTGTACTTCTAGTGTAAAGGGTTCTTCGCGGCTCTGCGATGGCTTCATCCAATTGTCTTCTTCCTCCTTCCTTTCTACTATTCATCAACTCTCTCATCTCTCTAGTTCTTTCAAGATTTGCTTTGATTTGCCTCGAACTTTGTTACGCGTTGGTCTTTTAGCTCGCTTCTCTCCTCTGCGCTCATGCCTCGTTTTGACCTTCTTGTTCGTTATTTTCTTCTCTCCTTTCTGGTAGGCCTCAAGATGTGTATATAAATTATGGCCTACGGGTTATACCGCAAGTGCACGGTGTCTTGGTTGTAGAACTGGGCACGTACGAGTCGATCCACAGAGACGAGGGGTGCTTTGATGTGTGATCTAAGGCTGCTTCACTGAGTTCTAATGTGACAGAGTAACAAGAGATTGTAACATAGATATTTTTGAGCCGAAACGGCTGATATTGAAGAATGAACCTAAACTAAGGTAAAAACAGTGATAGAATGGTGATACTAGGGTCTTTGAATCCACCTTCACCTACACTATGTTCTCAGCTCACAATATTACTCTTGTTGTTTATGACAAATAGGGGAGAGGTGTCAACTCTGCTCTATGTCTAAGATGTTTCTCCATTTGCTAGATTAATCACAACTAATGTATCTTTCCCAAGTATTACCCGTCTGTTTGAAGTCAAACTAATCCGAGGATTGAATCAATCTAATTAGGTTTGAGTTGCAACATAATCACCACGGGGGTATTCTAACTACGATGCATCCATGGCATTGGCATGCACCTTTGTGAGAGCAAAGCAATGACATGCTTAGATTAAAATCTATCGAGGAAATATTTAAGCATTCAAGAATAATACATGAGCATGAAAAACACGGTTGCAAGTTAGGGTTTCATCTCAAACCCTAGCAACTAAATTAAAACATGAAAAAAGAAATTAAATCTAATTGACAAGACCTTGGCTAATCCGGGCGTACCAATTTCACTCTCTACTCCTCCCTATTTATACAAGCAACTCCTCAAACAAGAAACCCTAATTTCATTTAAAAACATGAAATTAATTGGAAACTTCTCTCACCCATGTCGCTCCAATCTGCTCCCTCTTCTCAATCGGCTCTGCATCGACTACTCTAGCTTCCCCTGATTTCTCAATGAAACCCTAACCTATCTCTGTCTAGTTCTCTTTTAGCTTCTAGGAGAGAAGCTATAAAAGGACTAAATAGCAATAGGTAGGTGGAGTGTCAGGAGATGATGTAGTTGGTAGCGGTATGGGTGAAGAAGGTGGAGGAAACTTGGCGTGGCGAGGAGATGGTCGGGGAGGGGGTTTTGCGAGAGGTGAGGGCGACGGGTGGAGAGGAGAAAAGAAGAGAAATGAGTTAGGGTTAGGTTTTAGGAGTTTATATAGGTGTTGTGGTGTTGAGCGGGTACATCGAAGATCGATGGGACCCGGCCTAGCGAGCGTAGGATTGGCTGGAGAAGATCTTAACTACCGTGAGAGAGGTAGCCGGTTTTGGTGTGATATGGTGTTGTGCGAAGTATCGAACATCGATGCTAGTGGGGGCAGCGACCGTAGGATGTAGAAGATCGAAATCTCGACGGCTTGGAGTGGACGGGCTCGGATCCGGGTCTCGGGTAGCTCTAGCCCATGTCTTGTAGATGTTGGGTTGCAAGCATTCAAGCGCGCGAGCTTTGGCTTTCACTCCATAGATGCTCGATTCCAATTCTTCGCTCTTTAGCTCCTCGAGGATTCTCCGAGCTTTATTTATTACCTAAAAACACAAAATTAATTAATACAAATATTTATTCTTGAAAACAAAGAAAACACGAGAACGGGATAATATCTCGATTCTTGAGCACAAAAGATGAGTAAAATGCCAATAAAAAGGTGTATAAATATGCACTATTTGGCACTCATCAAATACCCCCAAACCTGAATTTTACTTGTCCTCAAGTGAAACAGAAATTAGGAAATCCTAACTATACCCCCGTCGCAGTCTCTCGAATGCATTTAGCGTATGCACTAAGCCTTTAAACCCCTAGGTGTCCCTAGTGGACGAGTTGTAGTCTCGTGAGGGTTTACCAAAGGTGTACCCACAAAACCTTCTCCAACTTCGAGTGTAAAAGAGTCTCAAGCCTCCAAGAAGCTATGAGTATATAGAGTTTACGCATGCTAGTAATGTGGTTAGAACTATCGAAGAACGCATTCTCATCCTTAAGTCTTTGAGCGAGAAGTAACCATACCATATGAAAGAATTCGGATTCGATTGTGATCATAAGTCTCAACTTCTGCCTCACCATTAGGGTTTTATGATAATTGCACTCAAAAAGATCGCTTTTTTAGTCTCTCATGTGTGCGGCGGGAATAAAGAGAGAAATCCTGCACACGTTGTAGGTAAGAAGGATAACCTTCTCGAAATAAAATCTGGAGACTCCACGATGTGTGGACAAAAGAATCTTTTTCGATGATCTCTAAGGAAGGAAATCAACCATTAGCAAGGGTGGGAGTACTCACTCACTTCTCACCCGATCGGCAATTAATATCACTCTCTCATAAGAAACCATAAAACGTCTTCAATCTTCGGTCTTCTGTCTTGATCCTTCAACTATTGATGACGAACTTCTGAACTTCACAAAAACTTAATAATAATTTTTTTTTTTTTTTTTTTTTTTTTTTTGGTTACAATAAAAACGATAAACTCAATTTTTCACAAACTTCATTAATTCTCATCTTATTTTCTTTTCTTTGTTGCACATAAACCTTGGACTATATCAATTTTTCTTTCAATATTCTCGATTCTCATTCCTAGGTTCTTGACGATGATGTGTTTCTATGGGTCTTGCTGATTGAGAGAGAGAGAGATGCTAACGCAAATCGATATTTAGAAGGAGTTTTCATCTTTAGACGTCACCCTCATGATTGACGGAATTAGCACTCAAGAGATCAAAAAGTAGTGCGGAGTTGGGTAGCTCACCATTCCTACCCGAATTGACGTACGGTGACACACACTCTAAAAGCTTTTCTGAAAGTCACAAAGAGTGAAGGTCGGTACCTCGCTTGATGTAAAATGGGTAGTCTCCACTATGGGTGATCACAATTCTACTCACCGAATATCTAAACAACACCTAATTAAGCCCTCCGGTATGGTTAAATCCAACTTTAACGCTCTAATCAACTAAGAAACCCGATTGTGTTCTCCGGTACTTCCAATTTCGTTATTTCAGTCGATTCTCTATGTAAACATAGCTAGAAGCATGCTAGTGACTCTAAAATCTCTAAAAGTTGGAGGTTTTTATTTGCAAAAGTTTTTGAATTTTGAATTTTTGAATTTTTTTTTTTTTTTTTTTTTTAAATGAAAATAAAAGATTAAAAAGACTAAAAACTCTAAATGCAAATGCACCCCCAAACCTAAATCAAACATTGTCCTCAATGTGTCAACAGATAGGAAAAATTTAAACAGTCACATACCATGAGAACTATGCTGAAAAGAGAAAAGGGAAGAGATTACCGGATGTCGGCGGAAGCAAGGTTGAGCTTCATTCGTCAAGGCTATAATCCAATATTCTCAACGGAGATCATATCGGATTAGCATAATATATGTGCAAGAAGACTCAACCGAATCAAGAAAAGAAAAATTTAACAAGTCCTCCGGATATATACAATGAAAATGCACCATAAACCAACAATCTAAAGAGTTGAGGATCAACCCAAAAGGCGATATGTACAACCATCAACAATCTTACACAAATATAATATGAGAGTGCAAGTAAGATCTGCAAAATGAGAATGAGTTTCCCCCAAACCTAAACTTGTGAACAAGTGTGTTTGTGAGAACAAAATCTTGCAATTTTAAAGGTACATCATGCAAAAGGTCTAACTCAAAATGAGTTTTGCTAATTACAAAAGTGACATACACATTCCAACCGTGGCTCCTTAAGAGTGTTATACTTTGATGCAAAATAGTCCAAGAGGACTTGGGAAGCACAAAGCTCTAGGCCTAAGTTAGGCATTTTCGGAAAAGTTGGTTTTGCAATTTTGTGACAAACTACACCTAGGTTGGGTGAAGGAGTTTCAATTTGTGACTCGGGAGAGAGGTTAGGTACATCTAGGTTGTTTTCATTTTTAAAATCATTTGTACAATCACACACTTTCCTAAAGTCAAAAGAGGGTAAATCATGTTCATTTTCACAGGATAATTGCACAGGTTCCACGTCAATATCACATGCATGAATATCGGAAGAAGCATCATTCATAGGGTTCACGGGAGAGACACTTAATGTCTCGAACCTAAAGATTATATTACATTTTCAAAATACACATGCTCTTCATATTCATCATCATCATCATCATCATAGCAAAAATCCATCTCTCATTCAAAATTGTAGTATTTTTAGTGTACTCATCTACCTCTAGATTAGGTTCATATTCAATGTTAGTTGCATGAGTAAGACTAGAAACACTATTTTCAATCCTATCATTTTGTAACTCAATCAGGTTCCTTTGAAGAATCATCTTGAGTTGTTCCATTGAAGGAGAGTCTTCACTAGTGGGTATGCATTCCTCATATGGATATTCATTGTATGGTTGTGCATGAAGTTCACTAGAGAAGGTAAATTCAGCACATGTTGCTATATGGATGGTCATGCATTGCATTCATTTCAAGCCTAGCATTTAGCTCCATGAGTGTATCCATTGTTGATTGCAAACTAGGAGTTGGGGAGTATAAAATTGTTCATCTCCCCCTTTGTGGTGAATGATGCATGTGTGCAGGTTGATTATGGTCCCAATAGTCACTTCTAGACACTTCGTTCATTGGATTATCATGGTTTTCCCTAGGCTTGTCTAAAATCATGCAAGATATAACAAAGTATTCAACAGGTGGTCTAAGCCACCACATAAGGTGCAAGCATGCATTTCATATTGCCTAGGGGAATTAGATTTGACAGATTGCCTTTTTTAAGCGAGATAGTCGAGCTTCTAATTGATCTAAAAGTGATGACCGGGTATGAGGAGAGTGTTCATTCTCAACTTTGTGATGGATGATACATGTGCTCATAGTGATTAGGGTATGTGAGGTCGGGGCCCCGAGAGGGCGCATAAAATTCCCTAAAGTCACTATGGTATGTGGGGGGTTCATCCTGTGAAGCGTGCCCGTAAGCACGCTCTCTAAGGGATTTGTTTGAATCCCCAGATGCGGACCAAAATCCTGACATGATTTAGTGCTCAAATTGAACTCAAAGTCTAGTTTGGTTTATGTGGGTTTTGTTTGGTTTAAATGGGCTCATTTTTGTTTTTGTAAACTTTGGTTTATGTGGGAAGCCCAGGTTGCTTTGGGCTCAAATTAGTTTTGGTTTGTTTGGGATTTCTTTGTTTGAAGCCCAAAATTTTTGAATCTGCCACCCGATTGTGTTGAAAAAAATGTAGCCCGGAGGATATGGGCTCGGTGTGTGTAATAAGCCCGAGGAGATGGTTAGGTTCAGTTGTGTGCACAAACCCAGCTATGAAGGTTGGTTATGTGGGCAGCCTAGTGATGTTGTGGGCTCGGTTGTTTGCAAAGCCCAGTTGATGGCTAGAACGAGCCCCGGGTATACAGAGTGCAGGCTATGTGGGCTTTGTTTGCGGCCCGGTTTGTGAGTTTCTGTTTACCCAGAGTGTGTGCAGGTTTTGGGAGAGAAGAGCAATGCAATGCAATGCAATGCAACTCACAGAAAATGTTGCAGCACTGGTTAGGCTAAGCAAAGATTGAGTTGCACAGGCTTTGTGCACAGCACAGAAATTGCAGGTCAGATGGTTACAGCCAAGCTCAGGGTTTGCTCAAACTTGTAGCTTCAGGGGATAGCAAGTTAATAGAGTAGAGCAAAATTCTTGGGTGAGCTCAGGTTTTGCACAAAATGTTGGCAAAACAACAATTCAGCCAGCAATTGTAAAGGGCAATCAATTCCAGAGAATAAGAATACTCATGCGATTCCACGCGGGGGCTTGGAGAATAACTTCACGAGGCTAGCACATTCGGGGTTGTGCTTAGCGGTCTTACACGTGCACAGTGTCACAACACACAATAAAGATTGGCGGCTCACACTCAAGCACAAGGTTATGTGCTTAGTTTGGTCGAGCCAAGTTGCAACAAAGCCCCACGGCTCTGGGGGCCGGAGTGTGGCTCAACAGGGAGTACACGGAGATCGGAAGGCTCACGGGCTTAGGGCTCATGCAAATGGCAGATGGCTCACGGGACGTATGTGTTGCACAATGGTTAAACAACACAAATGCTCAAAATGCACGAGATGGTTCACACATTCACAAACAAGGATGCTCGGTCAAGATCACATCAACGATGCGAGTTGATGTCAACTATCTCGGTTGACTTCAACTCGGATTTTCACAAGCTAGTTTCGGGGGCTAGCAGGAAGTTTCACGAGCAAGTTAGCTCAACGAGTAATGGTTATTTGGGAAGAGTATGCTAAGTGTTCGGTTGGCTAGGTCGATGGTTTTTGCGGGTCGGTTCAAGGTTGATAACTAACACAAAATCTCATGTAAGCTTTCAGCCAACTAGGCTATCCAAGTCATGGCTTACGACATGCGGCTTGGGGCTTGCGGCTAAGCACGGATGCACACGATTTAGCGATGCAATTGGTCTATCGTGGCATTCATGGGATGTTTTAGGCTTACCTCACTCTCATAGCAATGCAAGGGTCAATTATAGTTCAATCACGAGGCTAAGCTCAAGCTTGAGCTTTTCCTTGCCTTCCTTTGGTTGGCTCGGTAGCTCGGCAGACCACACAAAGATAGGTACTGTTCACTCGGCAAGCAATTTTCGGTTCCCGAAGGTGCAATTTAAAGCAAAGAGATCGGTATTTGAACCGACGAGGATTTGATAGGCTAAGCTATACTAACACAAGGCTAGAGTTAACAATGCAAGGTGTAAAATGAATATGTACATGGTGAACTGAGCTGCAGCTATAATGCAAATTAGAATGAAAATTATACTAAGTTACACAAGAAAAGGAAAGTTACAGATGAATGATGCTTTAACAGATGGAATGAAAGGTTGAAAAATTAACAACAGATGCAAGTAACAAAAATAGATGCAAGTAATAACGAGTTAAAAATAACAATGCAAGGCGTATATACGAGGGGTAGTAAAGAAAAGACAAATGGAAAGGGTTACAAGCTAAATGCGGATGTAAAGAAATTTCAGCTAAAATGCAATGATGGAGTAACAATATACTAAGTTACACTAAAACAAAGGTTACAAGCAAAAATTTAAAGTGATTATGTACAAGGGAGGACTGGAAAACAGTGAAACAAGCCGTTAATCGACAGGGCACACGCCAAGTCCCCGGCAGCGGCGCCAAAAACTTGGTAGGCCTCTAAGAGTGTATAAATTTATGGCCTACGGGTTATACCGCAAGTGCACGGCGTCTATTGGAGACGCGGCAAGTACGGGTCGATCCCACAAGGACTTGTGGTGCTCTAAGGTGATCTAAGGCTTTCTTCAACCGAATCCCAGTGACATTGTGACAAACAGGTGGTAAATAAGATGTTTTGCCGATACTGACTTAGTAGTGAAATGTAATAAACTTAAACTAAAGTAAAAGACAAAGGAGAAAAGGGTGCTAAGGTCTGCAAATCCGCCACTAACTTCTATTGTGCTTTCAACTAAGTTAAATGTCTTGTTCCTATAGTAGCTAAGGGTAGTGTGTCAATTCTGCCACTTAACTAAGGAGTTTCTCCATGTAAACTTCAATTACCAGCTAAGGGTACTAAACCCAGAGCATTAGTTATCTAATCAAGTATAACTAATCAAAGGAATTAGCATTTATATCTAAGGTTGAGCTGCAATACACTCAACACATTTATGATGACGACTACAAAGGTATCCATGGCGTTGGTATACACTTTGTGAAAGAAAAGCATTGGGTATTTGTAATTGAAGACAATTGATAATATTAAGCATACAAGATCAATCCAACAGAGTTTAAGCACAAATTGGAATCAGGGTTTCATCTCAAACCCTAGCTCTTGAAATTAAAACATAATGAAACAACAAAGAACAAAATAAATCCTAATTGACTGCCCTGGCTAATCCAGGCGTGCCCTCTATCAACACAACTCGTCCCTATTTATACATGCAACTCCTCAAAATGCAAACCCTAATTTCATTTAAAAACGAAATTAATTGGAAACTTCTCTCACCCATGTCGCTCCAATCGCTCCCTCTTCACAATCGGCTCTGCATCGACTACTCTAGCTTCCCCGATTTCTCAATGAAACCCTAACCTATCTCTTTGTCTAGTTCTCTTTTAGCTTCTAGGAGAGAAGCTATAAAAGGACTAAATAGCAATAGGTAGGTGGAGTGTCGAGGAGATGATGGAGTTGGTAGCGTATGGGTGAAGAAGGTGGAGGAAACGGGTGGCGGGGGAGATGGTCGGGGGGAGGGGGTTTTGCAGAGGTGAGGGCGACGGGTGGAGAGGAGAAAAGAAGAGAAAATGAGTTAGGGTTAGGTTTTAGGAGTTTATATAGGTGTTGTGGTGTTGAGCAGGTACATCGAAGATCGATGGGACTGGCCTAGCGAGCGTAGGATTGGCTGGAGAAGATCTTAACGGCTGAGAGAGGTAGCCGGTTTTGGTGTGATATGGTGTTGTGCGAAGTATCGAACATCGATGCTAGTGGGGGCAGCGACCGTAGGATGTAGAAGATCGAAATCTCGACGGCTTGGAGTGGACGGGCTCGGATCCGGGTCGCGGGTAGCTCTAGCCCATGTCTTGTAGATGTTGGGTTGCAACTGTTGCGCGCGCGGGCTTTGGCTTTCTGCTCCATAGATGCTCGATTCCAATTCTTCGCTCTTTAGCTCCTCAGATTCTCCAAGCTTTATTTATTACCTAAAAACACAAAATTAATTAATACAAATATTTATTCTTGAAAACAAAGAAAACACAGAATCTGGGATAATATCTGATTCTTGAGCACAAAAGATGAGTAAAATGCCAATAAAAAGGTGTATAAATATGCACTATTTGGCACTCATCACTTTCCCTGCGACTTTCTCCTTCATCTCTTTCATCAATTCGCACACCATTATACCTATTATTCTCTCTTCTGGGCTGCCTATCAGCTCCCCTCTGTATCCTCTCGTATTCTTCATTAATCTTTCTATTGACACGATTTTGTTCTCGTCTCCTTTCTCGGTTGTCGTGATTATTCCGTCGGATTGCTTCTTCCAATTCTCGATTCTCCACTTCGCTCTTGCTCTCTCCCTCTCGCGAGCTAAGCGTGCTTGTTCAACATAATGTCTCTCAATGTCATCCTCAATCTCCTTTTTCCTTCTCAGTGCTTCTCTTCCATGCAATATTACTCTTCCTTCAACCCATTTGGATCATTCGTCCCCGAAATCGCCTAATTCCTTGATTTTCCTCATTCTCGCTCCTCTTGGAAATTCTCGGGATGTGGAACATAACGATCTTCTGGTTTCCTCTCTTCTTTCATGATGTTCTGAACTTGGACTTTGTGTTTCTCGTTGATTTTCTACCTCGGCATTTTCTGTTGGTAAGACTCTCCTTCTTTCTTCCCTAGTTGATCTTGAACTCGATCTCGCAATGCTTCTCGATCTTCTACTTTGCAATCTCATATTCTCCATCCTTAATTCATGATTCTGTCTTGTCAAATTTGCTCGCTCCTCTGCCTCTAGTCGCCTCTCTTTCATGTATCGTTTGTCTCAATGTTTCCGGTCTTTGTGATTTCTTCATTTCCCGGATTCATTTCCCCATTCATTCTTTGATCTCCTTCTCCTTGTCCATTGTTTACCAATTGTTGCTCTTCTTCCCTTTCATCCTCATAATCCGTCCTCCAAGTGTGCACACTTACTCTATCGTAATCCACGCTTTCATTTGCTATCGGTGGAATTAAAGCTTGGACATGATTCTCTTCATCATTCCTCATATTCATCCTTGACGATTCTCCTCTTTCATTTCTCCTTTCTCCAAAGAAGTCTTCCACTTCTTCTCACCGGGTTGTTCAAGTACATTTATTCTTCTAGCCATTTCTCTTTTAGTAAATTTTTTGAAAATTATCTCAAATTTCTTTCTTGTTAATTCAAATTTTTCCAAATCTCTACGCCAATCTCTTCTTTTAATGCTGTTCAAAGCCTGTTTCTAGCGCCAATATGTAGTTGCAGGAAATCCTACAATACACCCCTCACTATAATTCACTTAACTAATCCATTGAAAGATGAATAACTAAGAATGTTTATTAATTATCTTCTTCAAGTTTACACAGGAAAACAGAATTGTACTTAAGAAATAACAAACACTCTCCAAGTTTCTCTCTCCTAATGACTTATTTCTCAATTTCAAAAAGCCTTTCTTACAATAGACTTACTCATCCCTTTATATAGGGTAAATACATAGTGAATGACAGCTAGACTGTCCTTTATTTTCGGGAGTGTCTCGCGAAGTGTCGCGAATGTACAAGTATTCATACTCGCGACACTTCTTAACCCTCGCCAGACTTCACATCTTCCTGTCGTAATCCAATGCATCATTCCTCTTGATTCCTTGCGACTCCTTCGCAGTACTGTTGTTTATTATCCTCGCGAGTTTTGTACGTTGCGATATAATGATCCTACACGAGTCTGAGAAACATGCTATTGAAGAAGCAAACGATATTTCTACACTCTCCAGAAATACTCTTGTTGGAAAGTTAAATATCTTTGATAACGAACACCGGTCTGGAAAAGAGGTGATTTCTTTTAAAGCTGCAAACAATTATGAATCCTCTAAGGATAAATCTGGTTCGCCAGATACTAAGGATGTTACTCCACGACAATTTAGAAAACTCTTGAGAGACAGGAAAAAGAGTTTTTCTAAAGTTACAACATCTTCTAATAATGATGTACAATGATATAACTGTCGTGGTTTTGGCCACTTTTCTTCGGATTGTCCTAGTTGGATCCGTAAACAATGGACATATGCAGCAGCTTTGCTTACTCTTGATGATGGAATTGAAAATTATGATCACTAAGAGTACGCAGCCGAGGTTGCATTAGCTTCTGGAAAAATTCTTTTGGATACTGATTCCGATTCTGACGAAGAAGTGTTCCATGTAGATCCAGTTGCTAATAATCTTCTTAAGGAATATCATCATAAACTCTCGGAAGATGAAAGCACCATTTTCAGTGAGAAAGTTAAATATGACAGACTTCGTAGTCGGAATAAAGACTTGCAAGACCAACTTGATTCTATTGGTGCAAGAGATTATCTCAACGAAATACGAAAGCTTAAAGAAGAAATTGCCGGAGGTCGAGATCGGGAAGTTTTTCTTCAAGCAAAGCTAGATAACTTGGAGAACATTAAGATGAAATTGTTATTTGATTCAGAACGAGAGGATCTCAAAGTTCAATGTGAATCATCCAAGAATGATCTAGTTATTGCGCTTGAAAAGGTCAAAAGGTTGGAAGAACAAAACTCGAGCTTAAAAGAGAGTTTGTCTAGAAATAGCAGCTCAGATAAATTAACCTCAATATTGGGAGCATGTAGAATTCATCGTGATACACGAGGATTGGGCTATGAAGGAATAGATGCTCCTAGTATTCGCAAAGAGGTAAAATTTGTCAGAGCTAAAGATTCTTCTCAACCAAAACCTTCCATGGTTGATGTAAGTAATTAAAGTATCTCTACCAACTCACGATGGCGAAAAGAAGAAATTTTGTCAAGCTCCAAAGCAAGCACATACACATTCAGGTAACACTAAACATCACTTTTTCCATTCTACTAAAAATTGCTTTTATTGTGGAAAACCTTGTCACTTGCAAAGGAATTGCAGATTTCTTAAAAAGATAAAACCAGATCTGATTCTGTTAAGAAGCCAAGATCTGATGTTCCAAACCGGAGAAAACCGAGTCTCATAATTTCAGTTCTTCTAGTATTCTCTCCAAGAAGTTTCATAATTATATTGGGGAGAAAAAGAAATCCGTTGCGCCAAAAGCTGCTCAGAAATGGGTACAAAGAAGATAAATAAAGCGACGAGTACTATTAAGAAGGATATCCCAGACAAGAGTTCGACAAGGGATAACATCTTAAAAGGTATGGAACAGTTATTGAAAGTTTCAAGGAAGTTGTTAAATTCCTAGAGTCCATGCATGATTTTGTTTCAAATACCTGTGGTGAGCAAGATTTTGTTCACCTCAACACAACCTGATTGTGTTGAAAGTGCATCCTCACCAAGAAGCCCTAGTAAATTCGGCGAGGATTGCAAAAGAATAGGGGCGCACATATTGTGTTGGGTAATTTTTGAATTTGCTTAACAATTTATTGTTTCGAGATGAGTCTAACTCGCTTACATATTTCTCGAAATATGTGTTGGTAAGCTTTCGCTTCAACCAAGTTCATCTTTACTCGTGACGAAAGTCATGTTGATTATTTCAATAACTTGAAAATCTCTTTGATAAAAATTGTAGTTGCAGGAATTCCCACACTACACCCCTCACTCAAATCTGTTTAATCAATCCATTTGGAGATGAACAATGATGTGTTTTATTAATTGTTTCTCGAAAGGTTTACAAAGAAATATAGAGCAAAACTAAAGAAATTACAATCTCTCTTTCGTTTCTCTCTCCTAATGACTTGTTTTCCAATTCAAAGAGACCTCTCCACAACAGACTTACTCATCCCTTTATATAGGGCAAATACATAGTGAATGACAGCTAGGCTGTCCTTTATTTTCGGGAGTGTCTCGCGAAGTGTCGCGAATGTACAAGTATTCATACTCGCGACACTTCTTATCCCTCGCCAGACTTCACATCTTCCTGTCGTCATCAAATGCGTCATTCCTTTTGATTCCTTGCGACTCCCTCGCAGTACTGTTGTTTATTATCCTCGCGAGTTTTGTACGTTGCGATATAATGATCCTACATCTTGCCTCTTCTCATGCCTTCTCTGCGAAGGAGAGAATGTCATGAGAATCAATATTTTGAATTGCCGCAACTGCTTATCTATACCGCTTCGATCCCACATTTTCACACGGACTTTATTACGTATGTCCATTCTTCCATTATCTTCCCGACACGTCTCTTTCCACCGCTTATTCTTGACCACTCACGTCCCCTCTCGCATTAAATGCCCTCGTTTTACTCGAGGATTTTTCTTATATATAATTTTCATATCTTTCTCTTTTCCTCTTTCGCTTTCACTCGCAACTTTTCTTTAATTCTCTCCTTCAAAGAATTCGCGCTTACGTTATTGCAAATCTTCAATCTTTTTCTTAATCTTCGATTCTTTTTTCATTCCCATACTAACAATGGCTTTACTTAGTCGTATGTACAAACCTCGTTTTAATGAGATTCAACGAAGTTGCAAGACAAAGGTTTCATTTTATCTACTATTCCCGATCAAGAACCTTCATCTATTCTCACCGCAAAGTTGTTTTCCGATCATCAATGTGATGATCAAAAAATTATAGTCTCGCTTGGTCAACTCCTCGCAGACTTCCCATTCCTTTATATGATCCCGAGATGCCACTCTTTTATGAAATTCTTTCCCATCCAAACTTCTCGCGAGCCGTCTATCGCTAAGCGGTGATTGTATCCGCCTAATGCTTGAGTTTGCCAATCGTGGCGCCGGCAAAGGATCTTTATACCCTAACAATGTCGACACCCCAATTGCATAAACTTAGAAATAATCCCTGAAAAATACACCGCAGAGAACTTTTTTGAGAATTATGAAGTAATAGGTATGAGAAATAAGAAGTCTTGCTGGGGCGCTCGGTTGAAAAGAAAAGATAATGTCCCCGAAGATAAATTACTCATGCATGATATCGACTGGCATTCGGGCACATTACTACCTCGCCAGTCCAAAGATGAGAAGTGGTGGGTTGTACCCTTGTTTTTAAGCGGATCTTACATAGCCGGTTCGCATGTACTCCCCGAGAATCTCGCACGCTACAATCCTTGGGAATTTAAATGGCCCGAGAAAGCAAAAGAGGTATGTCTTCAAATTTTGTCGTTTCAATCTCTCTTTCCCTGGCAATACTTCGATCGCTTACGGATGAAGTAAGAAATATCCCTTTTGTTACTTAACAATATTGTTGCCTCTATTTCTTATCTTCATTTGTATGCGAAGGTTGACGCTGAGGAAATGGAACTTGCGAAGGTTAAAAGCAAAACTAAAGCCAATGCTCGCAAGGATAAGTCTTCTGCTCCATCATCTAAGAAACGAAAAACTCAATCTTCTTCTCATCTTAGCTCAAGTTCCGGATCTTCCGATGAGGATGATAATGATAATGACATGAATTTATCTTTCCAAAAGGAATCTCAATCGTCCAATTCTCCTATGGATCGGTTGTTCAAAGATCTTCTCGGATTCTCTTCAAGGAATAGGAGATACTCGCTTCTAACGTCCATATGCGATACTCTCGCCAAAGTGTGCAATGCTACATTGTTGGATGGCAATGACTCTTTCAATGGGGTTTCTAGATCTGTATCCCCTAGTTTTTTAAATGCACTCAATTCGTTGGTATGTATGAACTCATATTTCTCTTCCAATTTCAGTTTTTAATTTATATTTTAATGACCTTTTTATCTTCCCTCGCAGACTGGAAAAACTTCTTTTGTAGTTGCCTCAGATCTTGAAAGGAGGTATAACATTCAATTGAAAAAGAATACCCAATTTTGCACAAGGATCAAAGAGTTAGAAGTTGAATCTGCGAGATCTCGCGAGAGAATCCAACAATTGGAGACTGAGTTTTCTGCCCAGAAGGACAAAGTTACCACTCTTCGTAATGCTAATCAAGCAACTTTACGGTATGCAATTTTTCTTCTCTTATAATTTTTAGTTTATCGCTTGCCTGTTGCTACCTCGACTTATCACTTTCTTGAGATATATATAACCTTTCCGAAGAAGCTATTCTTCTCCACTCATTTCCCGAGCCTATGGATAATGACATTCTTCTTGCTCATCTCAACAATTCTTTAAGTAGTTCGTCGAATGTAATTAATTCCCTTTCATTTAATGAACTCCAGACCAAATATCGCCTCTTAGTAATTGAGCACAGATCTATCTTAAGTGCAGCCAACCAATTTAAACAAATGTACCTCGAGTCTCATGAGGAAACCAAAATTTTAAGGAAGAAAATTAGCGATCACATAGATGACAAAGATCGTATTGCTAATAATGGTGCCCAGGAATTAGCAACATTTCAAAAGTCCCTTCTCGAAGTACAAACGGAGCGAGATGAATTGCTTCACGAATTCCTTACTTAGTGAGCGAGAGAATCAAATTCGTTCACTTCTTATTATAAATATTGATGATGAATTCGCTTGGGCTGCGAAAGTCTTAGATAACGCCAGGAATAATTTAGGTGTTGATGTTAGCCTTCATGCCGAGCATACTTCCTTGGTTAAAATATGATATCTGACAGAGAAGGTTATTTATTATACCTTACTGTTTCTTATATTTGTAGTATTGCCGTCAAGTTGTTAACTTTTCGTTGTTTATTTGTAGAATCCGAAAAAAGATTTCAAGCAAGGATTGAAGAACTTGAATTCGAGAAAGCACAACTCGCAAATAACCTCACCCTTCGCGAGAACAGATACTCCAAGTTGAAGAAACAATTTCAAACTACAGTGGCGAACTTTAATAATGATGTTGTTCGTTTTCGCAATCAAGCCATGGAGTACGTTTGCAATGATCACAAAATCCCTCTTTGTTCATATCCTTGGCTTTCTGAAGAAATTCCTGAGAATTTGCCTGTCTCAGACGTTTCCGATAGTGAGGCCGGCGAAGGAGAAGATTCTGGCGATGAGAATAATACAATTGAAGAATCAGATAGAGGAGAAGAATCACCAAAGAAATAATCCCCTTTGTTTCCTTTCCTGCCTGTAATATCTGTATATTTTTTAGTCTTCCATTTCTGTGTCTCTTTATTGTGAACTTCTTAGATTATCAAACATGGATTCAATTTGTATTTCCCTTTCTTGGCATGTATCGATTTAACAGCTCTTCCTTGTAATACAACCGGCTAGCATTATAGATATATAACTCTTTCATTGGAAGATGAATAACAATATTTCATCTCTTTCATTCCCATACTTGCCTCTGTTATTGATCTTCATATGAAAGATTTTGTTTAATTACTATTGAAGAATGAAACTTCTGAAGTTCGCACTTATCATTTTTGAAATTTATCATCGCGACGAGATCGCAAGATATCTTCATAAATGAAGGAACCTATTGATCTCGCCTTATCATTTGTGGTGGTCTTCTAAGCGCGACCTTCCTAGTTAAAGGTCTTGCTTCGCCACCCTTTTCTGCGACAAGGTCGCAGGACGTCTTTACACTTGCATGTAAAAACCCATTGACCTTGCCTTATCATTTTCCAAGTACTTTTGCCTTTGCAGGATATTTTGTTTGCAACAATATGACAGGCCTAAACTTTCTTGCGAAAATAAAGCCCCATGACATTGTCGTCTTGCGACGAAATCGCAGGACGTCCGCACACTTTCATGTACAGACCCATTGATCTCGCCTTACCCTCGCGTTAGTATTGTTGCCTCTTCAGGATCATTGCACAAATATGACAAGCCTAAGTTTCCTTGCGAAAACAAAGCCTCATGACATTTGCGTCTGTTTTGTCACTCTCCCTAACGGAGGGTGTCGCCCTTATCATCTCCCTGGTTGCCCCTTCAAGGAGGCGTACATCGGCCATACAAGGCTAGCTCCTCCCATCCGGTCTTAACAACAACCGGCTTGTTTTCGCAGCCTCTTATCCCTTATACCTATAGGGTTTATGGTTACAAGGCTGCACCCTAAGTGGAGTTTTCTTCGGGCGAGTGCAAAGATGCGCCAAGACTTGTCAAGAGTGGTAAGGAAGTTCCATGCTCCCCGCACTCTTGACTCAACTGGGTACCTCGGCGCCTTGATCATACGCTGACTCCTTGGAAGAGACCCTCGGTCGCCCAACCAGGGTATAACCTTATATATATAGTTGGGAATCCAAGGTACCTCTCCCGGATAGGCTTTCATGGGCCCCAAATCTACATGACCCAGGTTCCAGGGGCGGTGTAACCTTTTCCCTGTGCCATGTTAAGAGATACCCCCTTATATGACGTACTTTAGGTCTTACATTTGCCTCTTACGAAATTTCATTCGCGAACTAGGGTGTACGCCATAAAGGTTCGTCCCATTCATTCATTCATTCATTTAATTGCTTCAATCATTCAATCATTCATATTTAATTACTTCTTGACATTTGTTTTGCGAATTCCTCGCACACTTCTTTTTGCTTGCGAATCAGTTCTTCTTTATCTTGCCTTTGATATATCTTTTGTTGATTATTTACTTCTTATGCCTTTTATTCATTGCATTCTTTGCCTCATCGATATCCCAGTCCTTGAAGTGCTCCTTTCCATCATAACAATTGTTTACTTCCGCGTACTCACTTGCGATTCTTCGCGATGTTTCTTCATTTCTTATCTCTATGACATCCACCATCGCCTTCTCTTTTCTCTCGTTCATCTTTCACATTCTGTTTCCAACCTTTCCTTTTGGCATTTCTTTCTTCGCAGCTTTCTACATCAACCTCGTAACACTTCTGTCCTTCCTCCCAATCTCCTTTTATAATTCCAATACCATTTGGATGAGGGAATTTTATACACTGATGGTATGTTGACGCTACTCCCAAGATTTCGTGCAGCCACGGCCGCCCAATCAATGCATTATAGGGCGATTCCACGTCAACCACACAGAATAAAATATCGGCTGACAATCCTTGTAAAGGTATTCTCATGTGAACCTCTCCTTTAGGTTTATTCGCTGTGCCGTTAAAACCATATATTTTGTATGTCGAGGGGATCAAATTTTCCTCTTCTCCTCCCATAGTCTTATAAGTATGGTAGAAAAGAATATTCACCGAACTTCCGGTATCGATTAGATTCTATTGATCGCCCAACAATTTTTCGCTTCATCATCTTCCCCATCAACTGGTTTTGGATTAATGTCCACTTTACCACCAACGGGCTTTCATGTACTTCTTTTCCTTTGGGTACTTCATCTCGAGAGAAAGAGATAATCTGAATCGCCACCCTTTCAATGGCGACGTTCTCGCCAGATTCATTACTTCTTTATCATTAACATCTCTCGCATAGACTCTACTGAGCACGTTATCGTGAAAATCTTCAATTGTACGATATGAATGAACGATAGAGTTGCAAAACAGATTTTTAGCCTTTGTTCCCACTTCTATTACAAATGCCTCTTTTCCCTTTCTTGAAACTATTCTTTGCATTTCTGATGGTGATGCTGTTCGTACTTTCTTTCCTTTCTCTTCATCTTTTATAAAATGATTCAATTTCCCCTGATCAATCATTCTGAGAATGATTCTCTTTATGTTTCTGCAGTCATTCGTTAAATGCCCATGAAAACGGTGGTAAGAACAATATTCCTGACTCCCCGTCACCCTGGTGGTTCACTCCCTGCATTCCATGGTGCTGGTATATCTTCCATTACAAGTATAGCTTCCCAAATCTTTTCCACACTAGCATTTAGTGGTGGCATTTTGATCTCTTCCCATACCACTCTGCGCTTTCTCTGCTCTCCATGATTATTCTGCCTTCGTCCTCCATAAGTTTCTTTGCGTATGATCTAATCTCTCGAATTTTATTGTTGTTGCCGCGACTGTAATAGTTCCTTTCTCTCTCAAACTCCTCCCGATCTCGACTTCCCATAGCCACTATTTTCTCATCGTCCTTCATCAACTCTCTTTTCCGGTTGCCCTTGCGAAGTGCTCGCCACTGTGTTTAAGAATTTCGGTAACAAACTTGCATTCGCAACATTCGAACTTGTATTCGCAACCGGATAAGATTCCATTTCATTTTGTCTTTCTTCTAAGGCAATATATTCTTCCTGGAGTTCTCGCATTTCAGCCATCGTAATCGTATTTTTAATTCTAAAAATCTGAATGTATAACAAACTGGTTGCGAACAGAGCGTTTACAAATGATAAGATGAGATATCTTTCTTCTACCCTTCCAGCCATTTCGCTGCACATTGTCCTCCATCTCATTGTCAGATGTCTTAAACTCTCGCCAACTCTTTGTTTTAATCCAAATACATCCTCAATTCCTGGTCCCGAGGAATTGTTACTTATATACGCTCCCAAGAAAGTAGCTTGTAAATGGTTGAATGACGAGATTGTGTTTCTGGGTAACCCTTCAAACCATTTCAGTGCTTCTCCCACTAAGCTTGATGCAAAGTATTTGCACAATATGGCATCATGATTCTCCCATTGCAACATACATCTCATATAAGCCTTGATGTGTTGTATCGCACAGGTTGTTCCATCAAAAATGTTGGTTAACGCAGGCAGATTGCACTTAGGAGGTATTCCTCCCATTTGTACTTCTAGCGTGAAAGGATTCTTCGCAGCTTCTGCGATGGCTTCATCCAATTGTCTTCTTCCTCCTTCCTTTCTACTATTCAACAATTCTCTCATTTCTGCTAGTTCTTTCAAGATTTGCTCATTTGCCTCAGAACTTGGTTCTGTTGGTCTTTTTAGCTCTGCTTCTCTCCTCCTACACTCATGCCTGCTTTGACTTTCTTGTTCGTTATTTTCTTCTCTCCTTTCCCTGCGACTTTCTCCTTCATTTCTTTCATCAATTCGCACACCATTATACCTATTATTCTCTCTTCTAGGCTGCCTATTAGCTCCCCTTTGTATCCTCTCATATTCTTCATTAATGTTTCTATTGACACGGTTTTCTTCTCGTCGCCTTTCTCGGTTTTCGTAATTATTCTCGCGGATTGCTTCTTCCAATTCTTGATTCTCCACTTCTGCTCTTGCTCTCACCCTCTCGCGAGCTAAGCGTGCTTGTTCAACATAATGTCTCTCAATGTCATCCTCAATCTCTTGTTGCCGTCTCAGTGCTTCTCTTCCGTGCAATATTACTCTTCCTTCAGGAAATGGATCATTCGGTCCTCGAAATTGCCTAATTCCTTGATTTTCCTCATTCTGCTCCTCTTGGTAATTCTCGGGATGTGGAACATAACCATCTTCTGTTTCCTCTCTTCTTTAGTGATGTTGGTTTTCTATCTCAGCATTTTCTGTTGGTAAGACTCTCCTTCTTTCTTCCCTAGTTGATCTTGAACTCGATCTCGCAGCGCTTCTCGATCTTCTACTTTGCAATCTCATATTCTCCATCCTTAATTCATGATTCTGTCTTGTCAAATTTGCTCGCTCCTCTGCTCTAGTCGCCTCTCTTCATGTATCGTTTGTCTCAATGTTTCCAATGCCGTGATTTCTTCATTTCTGGATTCATTTCCCCATTCATTCTTTGATCTCCTTCTCCTTGTCCATTGTTTACCAATTGTTGCTCTTCTTCCCTTTCATCCTCGAATCCGTCCTCCAAGTGTGCACACTTACTCTATCGTAATCCACGCTTCATTTGCTATTGGTGGAATTAAAGCTTGGACATGATTCTCTTCATCATTCCTCATATTCATCCTTGACGATTCTCCTCTTTCATTTCTCCTTTCTCCAGCAAGTCTTCCACTTCTTCTCACCGGTTGTTCAAGTACATTTCTTCTTCTAGCCATTTCTCTTTTAGTAAATTTTTTGAAAATTATCTCAAATTTCTTTCTTGTTAATTCAAATTTTTCCAAATCTCTACGCCAATCTCTTCTTATAATGCTGTTCAAAGCCTGTTTCTAGCGCCAATATGTAGTTGCAGGATTTCCCACACTACACCCCTCACTCAAATCTGTTTAATCAATCCATTTGGAGATGAACAATGATGTGTTTTATTAATTGTTTCTCGAAAGGTTTACAAAGAAATATAGAGCAAAACTAAAGAAATTACAATCTCTCTTTCGTTTCTCTCTCCTAATGACTTGTTTTCCAATTCAAAGAGACCTCTCCACAACAGACTTACTCATCCCTTTATATAAGGCAAATACATAGTGAATGACAAATTGGGTCAGTCCTTTATTTTCGGGAGTGTCTCGCGAAGTGTCGCGAATGTACAAGTATTCATACTCGCGACACTTCTTATCCTCGCCCGGACTTCACATCTTCCTGTCGTCATCCAATGCGTCATTCCTTTTGATTCCTTGCGACTCCCTCGCAGTACTGTTGTTTATTATCCTCGCGAGTTTTGTACGTTGCGATATAATGATCCTACATTTAATATCCTCTAAGAAAGTTTCAATGATTGAAATGAGAGTTTAGAATATATAACCATGATTGGATATAAACATTGTATGTGAACTCATACTTGTGTAAGTCCAAATCCTTGAACCAAAGTATGCGTACTTTACTGGTTCAGGATGTCCGGAGCTAAGTGCGCATACCAGTACGCATACTGACGGAAGTTCACATCCCGTGAATTTCTGCTGGAGTTTGTGAACCATAACCAAACTCAATCCGGGTACTTAAGTATGCGTACTTAAGTAGGTTATTTTCTTAAACGGTTTACTCATGAACTAATACATTTATAAATTAAGGAATGCAATGTTTTTCAAACCGTGGCTATAATGTTCATGAATTGATTCGAGTGAATCAAAATCGATTTTGCTTCGATTGTGCCTTGTATACTTCTATGATATATAAGAAATTGAACAACTCTCTAACTAGTTCATTTGAGTCATTTGAACTGGTTATGGTTAAGATGAATATGGTTAAATACCACGCGTATGATTCTTAATTACCTAACTTGATTTGTGATTGAAATTCTTAAGTATAACATGTTAGAAGAAATAATCAAAGCCATTGGATGTTGGTTTATATAGTCAAAGAAACTTTTTCATACACTTATGGTAACCATTCTTGGTGTAAATCCTTGTGGAAAAGGTTATTCTTCCTTCTAAGCATATCAATTCTTGTTTATACAAGTTTTTATCTTAGAAAAGATGATCACAATACTTGATCTTCATGATTACATATTGTGTATTGTTACCATGAGATAGTTTATTTTTTTAGTAATAAGATCTCATGAGAGATTTTCAATGATTGGTCCTTAGCTCGTATCTCCTTGTGGGATTTCTAAAATCCATTATATAAATACTTCTCCATGGAGAAAGGTCACTATTTTTGTTCTTTCGGGAATGACACTTTATGGGGGAGAGCTCTTAAATGAACTTGTGCTTAATTGCTATATCTTTGAGGGAGAACCGGTTGTGGAACATGTAGGGGTTAACTTGTATCTTAATAAACTCCTTGATGAAGTCACTAAGTTTCGACTATATGATATCATCTAAAGTAAAATTGATATGTTCTTTTTTGGTCATGAAGTACCTCTATAGAAATTTAATGAGGATCCCACTAATTTTCGTACCTTTGCCAATTTTTATTGACAAAAGGGGGAGAATTAATGTGTAGTTCACACTACAAATTCATATGGTTTACGGATCATTATGTAATGGGGAGTGTTTTTCATTGTGAGATGAAGTATTGACTAAGGGGGAGTGATACATATCACCGTAGTATTATTGTCAAAGTTGTGATACAATTGAACTTTTTGCTGTGTAATAATACTATGATGGATCTTCAACAAGTACAGGATGAACACACGCATGGTTGAAGAACCAAGGATATCAAGCATGTAGTATTTTGGAGTTGTAATGCTTTTAACAAGTACTATCCATATGTAAAATGGTTTTGTCACTAAAATTGACTAAGGGGGAGATTGTTAGAGCATTGCTCGGTTGAACCCACAAGCGTTGGTATGTCAAGTTAGTTGTCAATTTTAGTTGCCAAAATGCATTCTTTATTTAGTATACTAAAGATAGTTTCGGACTAGATTAAGTCTAAGAAGTAGAATTGAAGCTATACTTGAAGGATGAAGTTTCAAGACTACAAGAAGACATCAACAAGGACTTCATCAACAAAGGTATGTGGCAATTGATTATATTTGGATTCTTGTTCAATTCTACCTTTCTAATCTATCGAAACAAATGCTCACTCTATGGAACAATTCCTATGACGGTAAATGTACATTTACGTATATATACTCGAGGTTATTTGAGCCACGACTTTTGTGACAATAACCTTTATCCCTGGAAAGGTTCTCATGTTGTAGTGAATGCATTTACGAATTCAACGAGCCAAGAATCACTCAATTCCGAGTTATAACGATGAAGTTATGAGTGATTTATTAAAGTAACAATTATAAGTGTTGCTATAATTGTTACAGTTTGTTAGTAGGAAACAATCCATGAACTGTTTGTAACGGTTCACGGACTTGAGCCCAATAACGTGACTAGAAGTCTTTTTTAGTCAAGTTTTTGATGTTTCCTTATCTAGGCAAGATGGCTATTAATCCATACATAGTATTTTGAATACCATATTAAAGTGTTTGTGATAACTTTTAATTCCTGCCTAAGTTAAAATGTGATTTATTCACATAAATACAATATATGCTAATAATTATTTATGCAAAATATTTGTAACTTAGGAAAGACTCCCATAATTAGGAGAGTCTTGAAAAAGGAAAATAGCCTAAACCATATCTTAGCTTTCAAGCTAACTTATTCACTATAAATAAAGAGTTCGTGAATGCTAAACCTTTTTTCATCCCCTTTGGAAAATTGGTGTAAGTTTCATAAGGTTGTTTTCCATGTCTTCTGTTCTTCGTGAACAAGAGTGAGATAAAAGTCTTTGTATTTGGGATCACAAAGCCGGGTTGGATTTAATCTTCGTGATTGATTATACACCTTATAATCTATGTTTTTCACCTCTTGTCTATTCTAAGGTTTTCTCTTCTAATATAAAACCATTCAAGAGTTGTTGATCATAAACCCTAGGTTTTGATAGATTTCAATTTCCGATCGTATACCAACACTTGTTAGTCGAAATCGGAAGCTAGAAAGAAAACTTCGATTAAGGTATCTCGGAAAAATTCTTAAGAAGTTTTAAACAAGATATCTCTAGATTTATTATAGTTGTTCTTGTTGTAAAATTGTTAGGGTTTTCTTAACTTGGAAATTGATCTTTGGAATCGCCCAAGTTCACTTACGAAAATTAGGTTCACGAACTCCTTGTCCGTACGCATACTGATTGTAAGTTAAAACCCTAATCTATAAGTTTGTTTCGGTATCTCTACTTATATCTGGTAGTTGTTCGAAACAAACACAAGATTTCCAAAACCTTGATTACATCTAAAGGGAAATCGATTCGGTTTTTTTTGAAAACAAAAGATCGAAAAATATCAACCGTATTTTTGTATTTTTTGAAGAGAACTTTGTTCTGCAAGAAGATTTTTGGGAATAACTTCTAAAGAGAATTTGTGTTCTGTTAGAAGTTATACGACATGAATTCCTAAAGAGAATCGGTGTTCTTCTAGGTGTTCTATAAGTGATTGAATACAACAAGGTGGTATTACATCTAGTCCGAATAGGTAGTATGAAATTGGTGTAACAGCTTTTAATCAGTGTGTGTTTATTCTGGACTAGGTCCCGGGGTTTTTCTGCATTTGCGGTTTCCTCCTTAAAATAATTTTGGTGTCTGTATTATTTCTTTTCCGCATTATATTTTCTCTATACTAGTACAACCGTTGCCACGGTGGGAGGGCCGACCGAAAAAATTGACGCAAAAAATTTTATACTCACAATTTGGTTCCGCCATAATGGCACGGAGTTGGATTTGACTACTTATTTTTCTATTGTTTATAAAATTTGACTTCTTGATGGAATCAGCTTTAGGCTTAGAACGTGTTTACTGAGGATTTGGTGGACGATTGTTTGCAGAAGAAACCCTTGAACCCCATTCCAGAAACTCTTTGCTTGTATCATCCTTGTGAACTACAATCTCAATGAAACACAAGCAATCCTTCTTAACTTCGATCCACAAACTCACCGTTCCACCAGCTCTTCCTCACATTGAACCTGTAGTCATCACGCAGGCATATAAGTTAATAAGTTTGTACCATTACAAGTTACGACAGCCGTACAATCTCAATCTCAACACAAGCAAACTATAAAGTCCCAAATGGGAAGCCATTAGTACCTTGGTGGTCCAGCATTTTCCATCACCGTTATGATTAGCATCAACTAAGGCAATGTAGTTCCAGTTCTTAATCACATCTCCTGCAGTTCAGCCACCACCACTTGAATTACAGCTGCAATAAAACTTCCCTTTGCAGCAATCAACAACACTAGTTCAGACCCAACACCTTCGCATACAATAACCGCCACGCCCGAGCTTCAAGCTTCCCGCAATGGCCTGCACTCGGCCTTCTTCACATCATGCTAGTAAAGATTGAATCAAAATCTAAAATTCTAAAACAGGAAGGCAAGAGAGATTACAGATGCACAGAGTTTAAAGGATAACAAAGTGAAACCCGTGAACAATCTCTGGGCAGCCACCCTTTGAATAATTTTGTATGGTGGTTTTTCTGTGCGACAATTAGTGTGAACTTTGGCAGCTTCGTCTCTCCCAAGTGAGTTATTTCCTAAAGCAAACAAGAACTTTTTAGGTTAAGAATTATGCTCAAATGAAGATACATTTCCAGATATTGAATCCATAAGCATGAAAAAGAGCCATAGGTGTTGAATAATCCCCATGGTTCTTATTGTTGTAACTAAATTGGAGTACTCGAGCCAAACGAACCTTAATGATCTCGCTTCCAACTCGAAGTTCAATACTTGGTTGAATTGAGACTCACTCACTCCATCCCCCCGAAAAGTGTAACCATAATCTAAAAATGGTTTCTTTGTACTAAAGGGAAAGAAGACTGTCGAAGTGAAAATTGAGAATCTAGAAAATTAATATACCTAAAAATGATAATTTGGCTTGGCTTCCTCCCATTACTTGTCCGGTAGAAATCCACCAAAAGCGCTCTAGAATCCACAACAAAGAAGATTAGCAATAAGAAAATAAACATTGACACACTACTCAGATGCTAAGTTATGATATTTAAAACTGTTGAAATTATCACCTCATAATTCCATCATCCTCCTCATTTGGTAATACTCTGTACAAGGAGTCGATCATCTCCACTTTTGGGGATTGGGTACGTACAGAGCCTTGTACCTTGAAATTAAGGGCCAACATCTAGAACCAACAACTTGACAATTCCAGCATATTTAACAGCAGTGTCAATTAGGATACAATTTCCAAGTTCATGGAACACTAATTCAATACCAAGGGATAAAAAACTAAAACAAAAAACTTACAAAGTGATTGATGGGATATCCGATTGACACAGTGACCCATGAGAAACATCCATTGATTCCATTCCCAATATCATAGTTGAATGCGAGGTATTTGTTCAACAGCTAGCAAAAAATTCTTACCCCCAAGCTAATAAACAGAGAGAAACAAGATCGACATGCAAATAAGAGACTAAGCCTCTAAAAAACGGAGGAAGGAAAAAAAAGTAGCATAGTACAAGGTTTACCTTCGTATTGATTTTCAAAAGGATATTAGTGAGGCACTGATCATTTACTTTCATTGTGTGACAATACCCGCTTCAGAAAAGTAAAACATATTCAAATTTTAAAGATCATTAAAAGAAGAAATTGAATGTTGTATCGAAATCGGAAGCTAGAAAGAAAACTTCGATTAAGGTATCTCGTAAAAATCCTTAAGAAGTTTTAAAACAAGATATCTCTAGAGTTATTCTAGTGGTTCTTGTTGTAGAATTGTTAGGATTTTCTTAACTTGGAAATTGCTCTTTGGAATCGCCCAAGTTTACTTATGAAAATCATGTTCACGGACTCCTTGTGTGTACGCATACTGATTGTAAGTCAAAACCCTAATCTATAAGTTTGTTTCGGTATCTCTACTTATATCTGGTAGTTGTTCGAAACAAACACAAGATTTCCAAAACCTTGATTACATCTAAAGGGAAATCGATTCGGTATTTTTTGAAAACAAAAGATCGAAAAATATCAACCGTATTTTTGTATTTTTTGAAGAGAACTTTGTTCTGCAAGAAGATTTTTGGGAATAACTTCTAAAGAGAATTTGTGTTCTGCTAGAAGTTATACGACATGAATTCCTAAAGAGAATCGGTGTTCTTCTAGGTGTTCTATAAGTGATTGAATACAGCTGAAGCAGGTATTACATCTAGTCCGAATAGGTAGTAGGAAATTGGTGTAACAGCTTTTAATCAGTGTGTGTTTATTCTGGACTAGGTCCCGGGGTTTTTCTGCATTTGCGGTTTCCTCCTTAAAAAAATTCTGGTGTCTGTATTATTTCTTTTCCGCATTATATTTTCTCTATATAATTGAAATAATACAGGTTGTACGTTAATCAATTATAGTTGTTAAATTCAACCTTGTTTGTTGGATAAGACTTGATTGATCTTGGACACTTGACTTTGTCTTTTTCACATTGTTAGACCAGTATGGAATAACCCTGTTTTAAGTGAACACCGTGTTGAAATATTCCTTTAGTGATTGTTGCTTAAATAGGTTTATACACGATGGGTCTTAAATAGGTTGTGATAAAAACAAAAGATATTGGTTTGATACCGTCCAATAACTCACGCACTATAATCAGGTTTACGGACTTTTTTCTGTTTAACTCTCATTGTGTTGAGAGAGATATATAACTCTTGAATATACTTTTCTTTGATTGAGTCTGACTGTCTAGTTGATTCTCTTGAAAGTATTTTGGAGTTAGTAAATTTAGATTGCCAAAAGAAATATTGGATGTGGTTGTTAGACCCCGTTTTTAGACTGTGCATGTAAAATTTAAATGAATCCTATTTCCAAAAGCGGCGGTCCAAGTGAGTAATATATAATTTGCCTCACTGCACAACTCTTCTTCAGTTTTGTAGGAGTATATTTATTCAAAAATACGACAGTTTCTTTCCCTCCGTAAGACCCATACAACTGTTGCTAGAATGAGATACCACACCACTTTACCATTGCAAGAAAGGTGATTGTTGGACCAAGTTCTGGGAAGATTAATCATTGAGTCTGGAAAACCCAGGCCCATTTTTCCTTATGCGTAATAGAAGACCAAACCTTCTAAGTAACTTTGCAGTGGATTAAAATGTGAATTCGGTACTGTCACCTCATAAATAACAAAAGTTATGGAAGTCAATCCCTTTGTTTTGCATCATATTTTGAGAGTTAAATCTTCTATGGACAGCACACCATAATAAGAAGTTGACTTTAGGAGGTAAACAAGATACCCAGACGAATTTATGAGGGAAGTTGTCAATTCCATCATCACTGACCATCTTGGCATATAAAGATTTCACTAAGAAAATTCCTTCTTGGTTTAACGACCATCCTTTGGTTTCAGGTAAATCATCAAGAGTGGGTGGGGTAGAACCAATGATATCTAAAAGAGCAGCAAAATAGTTTGCTTCACCATATGAGAGTATTCTTTTAAAATCAAACTTCCATGAACCATCTACTGTGGTATGCTCAGCTATGCTTGCATATACTTTAATCTGTCAAGCTTGTATAAGTTGTTGAAGGAGTCCATAAAGCACAACTCTCCCCTCCATCTATCATGCCAAAAAGAGATTTTTGTACCTGAATGAAGACTGAGAGAATAATTTGTTATGACAAGAGTGCTAGCTTCAACAATAGTCCTTCAGCATGAGACCCCTTGAGAAGATTGAACCATACACGGAGTCCAAGAACAACGAATAAAAGCATGCATCGGATGAAATCTTGGCAATACCACTAATTGCGTTCTCAACATATACCATTAAATTGCAAATGCACCTTTTCAAGGAAAAAAATAATGACATGAACTTTATCCATAGTCAAGAAAGGTTGAGTAAGGGGTTTCCAGCATACAGAGGACATTGGTAAACTTTGTACAGCAGAAATATTTATCTCTCTGTAGCTATTGAGTCTACCCAATGTAATTTACAAAGTTCATTGCTCTCCTAGAAGAAGCTCTAGGATCAACTTTTTTGTTTTCAAAAAGGACTTCACATATGCTCCAGAAGTCACCAAATTTAGAAATCATTTTGAGAGTTTTGCTGAGCATATTCTTGGATGAAGCATCTTTCAAACATAGCAAAGAATGGTGATGTAACCACCAGATAGGAAACTATTTCCTCCTGGTACCTCTATCCAAACAAATCTTGAGAAAGGACAAGAAAAGAGTATATGCATTGTGCATTCATCATGTTGATTGCAAAGAGGGCATAACTGATTTATATATCGCACACCCTTGAGGGCCGTTCTTTAGTAGGCAGAATGTCTAAAAGGCATTTTCAGAAGAAAAAAAATGTTTAACTCACGCGGACAAGTTTTAATACTCCATGTGAAAAAGCATGGTCTAACAACCACACCCAATATTTTGCTTAGCAATCTGTATGGACAAACTCCAATATACTTTCGAAATAATCAACTAGACAAATGACTCAATCTCAAGAAAAGTATATCCAAGAGTTGTATCTTTGTTTCACAATGTAATCAACAAATCAAACAGAGATAGAAATCCGTGAGTCTCGATTATTATGTGAAACAACTTGAACGTACCAAAGACCAATATTCAAGTGTCAACCAATTTCTATCAACAACCAAAGGTTGTATTATCTAATTAATTGAACTACGTACAACCCGTGATATTTCTATTATATAACAAAATATAATGCGTAAAAGAAATAACACGTACACCGAGAATTTTTTTAACGACCCGAAACCGCAAATGCGAAAAACCCGGGACCTAGTCCCAGATTTGAACACCACACTTTATTAAGCCTCTGAGACACTAGCCTAATCAAAGTTAACCCGGATCGAATGTAGTTGAGCCCTAACCAATCTCACACCGATCATGGTACAAAGTTCGCTCCTTATGTCTCTCTGAATCCTAGCAGGACTCTACGCACTTGATTCCCTTAGCTGATCTCACCCACAACTAAGAGTTCTATGACCCAAAGTCGAAGACTTGATGAATAAATCTGTTCACAGCGTAAGTATATTGTATAGATAAATGTCTCCCACAGATAAACTTATGAGTTTTGTTCTGTCTTTTGATAAATCAAGGTGAACATGAACCAATTGATATAACTGGACTTATATTACCAAAGAACGACCTAGAAATATCAATCACCTCACAATAATCTTAATCATACGGTAGCGAACAAGATATTGTGGAATCATAAACGATGAGACGAACATGTTTGTGACTACTTTTTATCTTGCCTACCAGGGATTAAATCTCGATCAAATCTTAGAGAATATAGTACTCAATACGATAGAAACATCAAGATCAGAACACTCAACTACAGAGAAAATAGTTGGGTCTGGCTTCACAATCCCAATGAAGTCTTAAAGTCGTTAACCTACAGGGTTTCGTGAAAAACCTAAGGTTAAAGGAGAATCGACTCAAGTCGCAACTAGTATTACACATGAGGTGTGGGGATTAGGTTTCCCAGTTTCTAGAGTTCTCCTTTATATAATCTTCAAATCAGGGTTTCCAATCAATGTTACCTTGGTAACAAATCATTCAATATTCACCGTTAGATGAAAACCTGATTAGACTCAAGCTAATATCTTTCAACCGTTAGATCAAACTTAGCTTGTTACACACAAATGAAAAGTGACTTCATTTAGATACGAGTAACCGCACCTAAACATCTCGCACCTTGTTGGCTCAACAATAGTTAACCGAAGTTAGCCATATGAACACTTTCATATCTGCCTTATCATCTTAACCATAACTAGTTCAAATGACTCAAATGAAACTAGTTCTAGAGTTGTTCAATTGTTTATATTCTCATAGAAGTTTACAAGATACAATTGAAGTAAAATCAATTTTGATTCACATGAATCAAGTCATGAACATTATAGCCACGGTTTGCAAAAGTTTGCATTCCTTAATATATAAATGTATTAATTCATGAACAACCGATTTTAGAACATTATCCACTTAGGTATGCATACGGGTACGCGTGCCTAAATGGTCGGACAAGTTTGGGTTTCGCCAAGTATGCGAAATTGTACGCATACCATCCAAACTCAAAGAAATTCCCGACCACAACCTTACGCCAAGCACGTGCACTGGTCCTCATACTGTGTTCCCAGACTTCCTCAAACCAATTAGTATGCATATGGGTATGCATACCATGGTTCTTGGACATGGATTACATATATGCAAGTACGCACACTAAGATTATATCCAATTGTTCTAAACTCTCATTTGAACCATTGAAACATTCTTGGAAGACGACAATAGCTGTCTCACACAAACTATTAGCTTCAAAGCAATTTTCAAGTGATCGAATGATCAGTACGAAACATTCCGAGTCTACATCAAATGAATGTCTCACACAAATCATGTAAGATATTACCGGGTGATTTTCACATGATCATCTTCGACTTTCGTCAAGAATATAAGATGAACTTGGTTAAAGCGAAAGCTTACCAACACATATTTCGAGAAATATGTAAGCGAGTTAAACTCAGCTCGAAATATCAAATGTGTATAATTGAAGTCTATATATCTATACAACTTTTTTCTCAAATAGGAGATATAGTAGATAGACTTTTGAGTGATAGATGAGTTCAAGTCTCCGCATACCTTTTGTTGATGAAGTTCCACAAGCTTCCCTTAGTAGTTCTTCATCTTCAATTAATGAACGCCATGAAGTCTAATGCTCAACTACACTTTCTATCATAATCCTAGACATAGCTATAAGTAGAGTAGAAATCAAGTCTTACAGTTTTGACAACTAAACTTGACAACAAGCTTGAGATAGCAACGCATGCGAGTTCGACCAGGCAGTGCTCTAACGTCATGGATCCTGGATTTCAGTTGAAACTTGTAGATCCCCCAAACTGTTTTCATAGTTCGTTATAAGCAGATTTGAGTGTGAAAATTCCATTTTTTGTGAGCTTCCAAATGAGTTTTTCTTCGAGGAATAAAGTATTCTCATTCTTATATCGATGTTTATGCCGAACTTTAAGGATTTGCTATTTGATTCGAAGCTATCCCACTAATAAAAATTAAATTTCTTTGAGTCTATCAACTTAAGAAAATACCGACCGGTGCAATTTTCTTTTCCTATGTCGATTGATCACATCCTCTCCGTCCAGTTTGAACTTATCTTGGGATCGGGTAAAGTACGATTCAAGGGATGATATTGTGTTTCGTAGGTGACATTCTGATTGTACTCCTTGGGTTTTCGTCCAATAGATATGATCCTTGATGGCCACGTGGCTAACGATGAGTCATGGTTGTTGGTGTTGTTTAGGTGTGCCACATGCTATCCTTGCTCGATGTCCTTTAGTGTCATGGCTTCCACGTAGCTACAGCTGAGGACAGTGGACATTGGTGATTAGGTATTCACAGATGTGTAAAACTATATTCGTTTATCTAAAGTGGGATGGAGGGTGCACGATTGAACCTGGGTTTCGAAATTACAACTCATATTCTATATTAGTTTTTCCAAAGAATGAAAGATCGTTCCCCTTAAAGAGACAAAGGTTGTGGTATGTTATTGAGTATGTAGGTGCGAATAGATGTGATTTTTTATATTTAGACATTCTCAATTAAACTAATATTTGATGACATGGCAATATTAAGTTATCAAGGCTTATACCACAAATCAAAATGAGCCAAAGATTCATTGTATCAAAATGCATTTTATTCAAATGGGTAGATGATAAATCAGGTTGTGATAGCCATTTTCTAGTTATACAACGACATAGAAATGTGAAGCCGTGTTATTAACAAAAATAACGTCCAACGTGTGAGATAGTGTGATAATAAAAATGTGAAGGGATCTTTACTCTGTATCTATAGGCTACATGATTATAAATCATCTTTTGCTATCTTTGGATACATCTACCTACGTGGCATTCTTATCCATTCTTTACGATGATACACATACAACACATGTATCTCCTTCGTTGTCGCTCCTTTCCTTGGTCGAAGGCACATGTCGCGGGTATGGGCGGTCATAGTGATTGATTCGCTTATATATTCAGTTTTCTCCTCTAGCTTTGTCCTTATGTTTCACTTGATTCTGACAAACCTAGTCTTACATGCATATTTTTCGCAAAGTATAAGCACCATCTCTTCATTCAAACTTGTCCGTTGATTTGACTTGCAAACTGACTTTGTCCTACTTAGATGAATACGGTAGATGTCTTGGTTTATGTGAAGTAACTTTACGATCTTTTATATTTTGTGTCTCACCTCCATGTTTCGATGCATTGAATCCTGGTGGTGACTCCACCTCAACTTCTAGATATTGTATTATCACACTAGTAGTAGTCATAAATTATTACATTGACGAAGCTAATAAATGTTACAAAATTACGTACTATGTTTGAACTTGTCTTCCATCCGAAAAAAAAATAATAATCCGAGTCTATTTCATTCGTTTTCCTATGATCATCATATTCATCAACAATGACACCACAAACCTACAAACTTGACATGAACATACTCATGTTTCTTCTACCACGTTTCATTTTTGTTTGTAAATTTTTCAGTTTCCTCCACCATCTCATTCAAAGTTCATTTGTCTAATGTTTAATCTTGCTATATTTTAAATTTTTTTTAACCAAAACAAACTTATTTGTTAATATTGCAACTATGGTAGAATACAAATTTCTGGTCACAAAATTGGCGAAAATATTTCAGATACATGTATTTACAGGCAAAAAAATGCAACAACTATCAGGTCACATAAAATTCATTATTCACAAAGTTTTTTTGGGTGACTTAAATAAAAATTTTGCTCAACTATTAGCCTCAGTGTGTTATCTATCTATCCCACAAACCTATAAAACGAAATTGAGTGGCTAAATTACAACAATATGCTTTTGAATCTTCTCCACCATCTTAACTTTATAATAGGAGTATTAAAGAGAAAAATGTTAGGACGTTCGACCACATTGCTGCATGATCACCAACCTAATCACGCCCAAAAAAGAAATTGACGCGTCACTTGGTCAATCCATATATACTTTGGACCATGGTCACAAATCACTCGAAGACTTATCTCTATGGGATTTCATGTCATGTGAAATCCAAGTCCCTCACATTTTAAGAATAAACATATAAACAATAATTAAAAACATTAAACATTCGTTTCGTGATGATTCAAATCTCTTTTTTTCTTTTATTACTAAAGTGAGTAGATCATCACTTGCATCATTCCCAAACATTAGAAACACTAACTATTACTAGATCGATTTTAGGGTAGTGGTTTGATTAATCAAGTATGAATCGCCGATACAACACTATTACTAGATCCATTTTAGTATAATCAAGTTTGGATTTTAAATAGCCTCACATTTCCAACAAGTGTTGAAACTAGTCTCTACATCCAAATGAAGATGCTTGCATAAAGCATTTGACGACATGACAATATATTATCAAGATCTCGATAATGTCAAAAATGGAAGAGTCTCTACATTTTAAATGAAGACTAGCTTCTTCAAAATTACTAAAAGGCAAACCTGGTAGTAATCATAAATTAATACATGGTGAAACTACTAAATATTACAAAACCATATAATTTCATTAAAAGTTGTCTTCCATATGAAAAAACACTCCCGGTGTTTCAATCTTACTCTCATGATCATACAGTTTTAAACAAGCAGGGGAATTAGCAATAGCGGCTCAAACCACTAATAATTACAATTCTAAAGTTTTCAGTTTCCTCTAGCACCTCATTCATCGTTTCTTTACAAAAATTTGTATCACCATAAAGTCCATGCATACTTAGTTTGTTAAAATTGCAATTCTCGTTTACAATATAAATTTCTTTGTTACAAAATTGGTGGAAATATATCACATAGATGTATTTATACGTCAAAACACGCAACAACTACCTTTTAGGATCACGTAGAATTCATTGTTTACAAAGTTTGTTTTGATGACTTGAATGATGTATTGCTCGGCTATTAGTCATGCCTCACCTATTATGAATCAAACGTTTCCTATACCATATTGGCCTCTTAGTTCATACTTCTCACTGATAGGTGTAGAATACACCGTATTTACTATCTAGTAGTTACGCTTTCTTTGCTATTTTTCTTGTGAATTATGTACTTTACGTGTGTTTTTGAGTTATTAGGTACTCGAGTCGCTACGGAGGAAAAGATGGAGAAATCAACCAATTTGAGCCAAAAGGGAAAAAATGTCATAAAGAACACTATCCGAAGCTCAACCAAGGTTAAGGGACAACTTTCTTTTTGAGAGGTATTAAATGACAGCCACCACATGTTATGGGGCATCCATTGGGGTATCCCTTATCCGATGTGGAGGGGTGGCTATATCCACCATCATTTTCCTACACCAAGACCTAACTTGAGAGATGTTTTCTCTGACCATTACTTCCTCACCGAGACCAGAAATTGAGAAGGAAGCAAACCATTGTCTCCGTCGGATCCAAGAGATTTCAAGTTGAGATTCGAGAAGGTAGTGGTGATGAGTTAACGAAGTCGAAGATGGCGATGCTTGGAAGATTTGAGCAAGAAAGATTGGAGGTGTCGTTATTATGAAATCTAGTAGATGAAGTTTATGGGATTTGTTGCCGCTTGAGAGACGTAAATCAATGTCGTTGTCGTGGGTCAAGAAACCGAGATGGATTGAGAAGAACACCAAGAACTGGGTATCGATTGGAAGGAGGGATTGAAGCGATGTTAAATGCGAGATGTAGAAATGGGTTTTTAGAAGAATTACGTAAGCTATGAAGAACACAGAGATGATGAATTAGATCCGTAAGAATTAGGGTTTGGAGGTTGTCATTGTACAATCAAGAGTCATTTTCCGGTGAAAGCTTACATGTGGTTTGAATTGTGGAACTCGTGAGCTACCGGAGGAAAGTCATGGGGTTTAGGCTCGATTCTCGTTGTCTAAGGCTGGAGTTTAGATTGATACCAATTGAGGACTCGAACTCGGTGGTATTTGATATGAAATTAGAGACGGGTTGCTATTGATTTCAAGATGGAAGTATAATGGGTCTTGTTGATGCCGCCATTGAGAAGATACAGGAGATGGTATTATGAGAACCGATGATTGAATGGGTTTTTGAATTGGTGGATTGCAGAATGAAGAATGGAATGTTATCCCTTGTGGCTGGTGTTTGATAGTGATGCAGCCTGAGAACATGAAGTCGATTGATTTGTGTTGTTCCAATGTGACACCTGATGGTTGCAGTGTAGATGTTGTTCTGTGTGAACTGGTGGTGGAGCTCAAACTGGTAGTGCTGTTGTGTGCTTTCGAGATGGAATGTACTTGGGTTTGGCATCGTTACTAATGGTGTTGTTGTTTTAGCCAAAATGGCAATGATGGAGCAAAGCATGTAATGGAGGAATGGCCCATGAGTTGTTGGTTTTCATTGTTGTGCCGTGAGAGTTGGTGGTGTTCTCAGCTTCAGTGGTAAAGCCAATCAAGTTGGAGGAGCAAAGGGGCTTGGTAATTGGTGCTTTACCACACTCGAGGCTCAAGCCGTTGATGATGACGAGACGGCTCAAGATTCCAGATTGGGTTTGAGCCTAATGTTGTTAGCCCCAGACTACAAGTGTTGGTGGTAGATGCTGTGTGTGTTGATCTGTCAATGAGAGATGGGTAAATAGAAGTGGAGCAGCAAGACCAAGCTGGTAGTGGCTGTGCTGCTGCAGGGAGCTAGATGAGGTTATAGGGAAGCTACAAACTGGCTGAGTTAGGAAAAGTCCTGATAACCTTGTGTGAGCTTGTATGAAGGACAGGGAAGTATGCAATGTGGCTAGGTTGTAGATGAAGTTTAAGCAGATCAGTGAGTAGTGGTGATTATGAACCACTACGGAGATTGTTGATTTGAGGGAGATGGCGGTTGTGTAGAAATGGGTGATGGATATGGCTAGAATCTCCGATATGGTTTGTCTTGTGTGTGGTGATTGTGGCATTGAGGCAATGATGGAGATGGAGCCGCAGCGAGGGTTGTCTCACCGTTGGAGAGAATAGTAGAAGCATAAGGGTGCAAAAGAGAATGGCTATGAGATGGACTTGCAAAGTGACTAATGCATGAGTCAAGTGCGGTGGAAGACCAGGCCATCATGGTCAAGCACTTACCTAAGATGTGCAACAGCTTTGGCCTAGACTAACTCACGCCCGGCCGCCGACTCAAAGAACCGACAAGGTTCTCACTCGTGGACTTAGACCTTGACCTGGTCAACGCTAACGACCGTTAGTCAACGATTAATTATAACGGAATCTAGACGGAATATTCCATCAACGAAGGTGTATTTTCAGGTGGTCGCTGGCGACATTTTCCTGAACTTTCCTCGCCAAGTTCCCGCCACAATCCCAGTTTTCCCATGAGCGTTTTTGGGACAGAATTTCTACACGGTTTCTCTCACTTGTGGGCTTGGTGGACTTCTAACTAATGGACTTTGAAGACAAAACCTAATTTTGGAAGGAGTGGAGCTATAAAAGAGAAGACTTTTCTCAAAACAAAAATTATCATATCTTTTATCTATTATTCTTTTTGCCTCTACTTTTGTTCTAGGGTTTACACCATGAAGTCTTTTCTCTTTCTTCTTGTTATGAACTCCATGAATATGAGCTAGAGTTTTTATTATTGGTTATGGAATAAGTTGAATTTCCAAACATGAGTTTTTGTGCAATAAATTAGTTTTCTCTCATATTATCGTTTATGATTCACCATGAATATTGTTACATGATTTGGATGCTTGTTTAGTCGAGTCGCGAATCGATTGAGTTTGCTTTCATCTTTATTGCTAGATTAGGTTATTATACGCAAAAGTGATAATTCCGATTGCAAGTAGCATAAATATGATTATAGTTTGTAGTGATATATTCTTATGATCATATGTGAGTCTTAACCTTTGTTAAATCGGATTAGTGCGCTTTCCACGTTCGATTGCTTTGATTGGCCTGATTTCATGAACCTAATGCATCTAGGGAATTAAACTTGATTAGTGCTTTTACACGTTAGGTTGTTCCTTTAGGTAGAATTCATATTCGCATCTTTTAATGTGTTTGTTGATGACATGAGGAGGTTTATGGATATTCTTGCGATCAAGGTATTCTAGGGTCTTTGATAAAAGTTGAGATTAAAATATCAATTCTAGTTGTTGTGGTGAAACCATGTTTGTGAATGAAAACGAAATCCGTAACCAATACTTTCACATCCTTGATTTGCGTACTTTATTTGCTTTTTGTTTATTTTTATTTACACAATCGAGAAATTCTTCCAGGTGTTTTATATAGGAAACCACAACAATTTGACAACCTAGACCTCTCTCAGGATCGATCCTTTCTTGCCCTTGCTATATTTATATTTTGAGTAGTAAGAAAGTGTAATTATTTTTGACGCTTACGACCGCGATCAAATTTTTGGCGCCGTTTACGGGAGGCAGCTGTTGTTAATTGCTTTTGGTTTCTTATTTTTGTATTTAGTTTTTTGTTTTATTTTTTTGTTTTATTTTCCGGGTTTTAACCTTGGTTTGAGAATTATTTCAAAGCTTATTTTTATGGAAGGAGCATATTGGAGCAATCAATACGGGTTTCAACCTCAACAATATGATAACTACCAATTCCATGGGTATAATCAAAACCAATTCATTGGTTATGATCAATATTCCATGGAACCTTGTGGTTTTCCTCAACAACCTTATGGTGAGTATGTGTGTGAACAACAACAAGGATGGGAGGATTCTTATGCTCTTGAACAAAAAGTCTCTAATTTTATAGATCAAGTTTCCACATTTTTACAAGAGGAATTTCAAAAAGCAAAAGAGACTACAAACGAGCAACTCCAAGAACTTCGTGAAGGTATGACTATCTTGCGAAGAGGCATTGATCAATATAAGGAAGATATGGATAATTCTAATGTGCATATGGTTTGTGATGAATATTTGATTGATGCTAATGTTGAAAAAGGCGAATCTTTGGGGACTTTCGTTGATATTTGTGTAGTTAATTCAACTCTTGATCGTAATAATGATCATTCACCTATTCAAAAGGATGAGTTAGAGATAAACAACACTAAATTCAGCGAGGAACAATCTTATGTTGACTATGATAGTGATGGTGATTATGATACATTGCTTGAAACAACTCATGGTGACATCTCCGAGGAGTCTTTTTGGGATCAAGATGAAGATGAAGAGGAATATGACGACACTTGTGTAGATTCCTCAAGCATTGATCTTAATAATGATCAAGAGCCTATTCAAAGGGTGGAGCTTGAGGATGATGCATTTTAGAGTGTTCTAAAAAAGTTTCTTATAATAAAATTTGGATCCGCAAAAGAGTATGTGCCTTACAACAAAAAGGAGGAATATGTTGAGAATGAAACCGTTTTGACCAATATTGTGGAAGACCCAATTGAACTTGTGCATGATTGTAATGATGATGTTTATGTCGAGACTATGGTTAAGGCAGAAACGGATGAAGAATGGTTGCAAGGTTTGATAGAGGACCATGATATACAAGAGGTGAATAATTCACTTGAGTTTTTCAAGGATGAAGAGGATTCCATAATACAAGAGATTGTGCAAGGTTTATCTAACCTTTGCCTATTGTTTCTTCTCCTTTACCTCTTATTGGTTTGAATGTATGTGCTTGAGAATATTGTTGACCGACTTTGTTTCTCGATTTCCTCCATTAGAGAAACTTGATTCTCATACTATGCAGTTTATGGAACCAGAAACCGTGAAGTACCCGACTTCTATATTCTTTATACACTTCCATGTGTGGACAAGAATAAGTGTGAGGAAGCTTTTATCGGTTCATAGCTTCACTTTTGCTTTGTACTAATATTTGTGTGAAGTTAGTGTTTCCAAAACAGGTTCTATGGAAGGATCCCCAACTTTTCAGATTATTGGTGTATGGGGAATGAATCTTACAAGAAGCTAAGCTCGGGTGTCGACTTTAAAACAAGCGCTTAATGGGAGGCAACCCACCGGTTTTGTATCTTTATCTTATCTTTTTATTTTTATGCATTTGCTTTTATCTTTATTTTCTTTGTTTTTGCATATCATTTATGGAATTTCCCACCTTGAACCTTCTTTGGATTTATTCAATTTTACATTGAGGACAATGTAAAGTTTAAGTGTGGGGGAGCATTTATATGTTTTAGTTTGTTTTATGCCTTAAAAAAAAATCAGAAAAATAGAAAAACCAAGAAAAAAATTTGTGCTTTTTGAACTCCGAAATCTAGAACTTGTGCCTTTAGGATGACACCATTAGTGGATGGAACCATTTTGAGTGCGTGGAGTTGAGGAATCGATTAACTAAAAGGGAAGAATATAGCTCGAGAAATCACAAATTAACATGATAGTTGTTACCATATCTCGGAATATCACCATATCGCATTCTATTTTTATTTTTCCATATTTATCTATTGTTCTCTAAGTGCTTTGGTGGGTCACTAAACATCGACGTGTTATTACCGTTTAGGATGAAATAGAGTGATTGAGTTACAAAAAAAAAAAAAAAAAAAAAAATTGAACAAAAAAAAAAAAAAAAAAAAAAAGACCGACCAATTAGACCAAAACGGAATAAAGAATGACACTTGGGAATAAGAAGATGTGTGAAACGTAGTCCCCTGTCTCCGTCTCCTAAACAAGCGTGGAATGCAGGATCCAAGGCAACTATCATGTACTTGCCGACAAGAAGCATGCGCTGGATCCAAAAGATCTAATCATGCCGTCTATAAAAAAAAAAAAAAAAGAGAAATTGGATCCAGTTTGATCCAATCATATAAAAAAAAAAGTATTATTGTGTTGAATAAAGTCACTCTTGGTTCCCTTGTATATGCCAATTGATTTGATGTAGCATTCAGACAGATATGGGAAACATCGAACACTTGTGAATATTCGCCAACATCTACATCTTTATCCATCTTCTTAAACTTTTCATTGTGATTGTGGTTTGTTAGTTTCCGAGTATTGTGGCTTGTTCGACTATCTAATTAGAGTTTATTTACTAATATATGAATTGAATTTGCAAGGTACCTCCTCCTGTAGTCAATTTGGATTCGTTCATTGATTTGTCACGAATAGACGGAGTTTGAAATATAGGTTTTGTAGGTATATCTCTAGTAAACCTTCACGAGACTATAACTCGTCCACTAGGGACACCTAGGGGTTTAAAGGCTTGTTATTTATGCTAAAATTAACCGTAGCCTCGACGTCCCGCCGCTTCGCCACTGTTTGGGAAGCTTGGGCCCTTGGCGTGGATTCCGAGGAGAGAAAAAGCCGTTTGCTTGATACAACACGATTGAGAGCTGCGAAAATATCTTGGCGCCGAACCTTGAAAGATAGAGAATTTCGCATACATGTCGATCATGGATTGTACGGTCTCGTGTCTACGGAGTCCCCGTGAGGAACCGCAGCTTTCTTATTGGTAGTGGGTCTCGATGCACTCTTTCGTCTCCTAGTTGGAGTTCTCCCGCTTCTATCCTCTCTGGAAAATATGCTTTAGTCCGTTGTAATCGCTAGTCTGGGTGGTGAATGAACCTGTGGTAATGGCAGTATTTGGGGTTCGCCATCTCAGCCTCAATTCGTGGCCGTCTCGAGTGGTGGCAACTGATGACATCATCTTGAACCTGTGCTTCTAGGAGGTCAATCACCTCCTCGATGGGGAATGGGAAATCAAGGGTATTTCCTTCGGTCTCACGATGCCGCACAGGGAGTTTTAGTGACGATCTTCCGTTGCGAGGGTTCCCATTTTGCCGCGCTTCACGCTTCTACCGGTGGCTCGTAGTTGCGGCTTTCCTTTTTCCCCTTTCGTTTACTATGTTCACGGAGGATGAGCCGCATTAAATTGTTTGTTGATGAGGCGTCTACTCCCGCGGGTTTCGCGTCTTCTGCCTTCGAGTTGGCCTAGTTCTTTCCAAAGAATGCCGGTGCCGTTGTTGCAGATCGTCTCGCGGCTTCATGGAGTTCTGAGAATGTTTGGAAACGCAAGTTTTCTAGCAGGCGCCAGAGATTGGAACCATACCATTGATGCATGCGTTCACCAATTGTTGCTCTGGCCACGCTTGGTCGTGACAATGAGTGCTTGAACCTCGAACCTTTTGACGAAATCATTCTGGATGTTCGTTATCCCACCGGTACATTCTTCCGAGGTCCGAAAAGGTAACTTGTTCGGGATACGGGAAGTATTTCTGTAAACGCAGTTGACCATGCTACTCCGGCTTGGGAATGTCAGCTTCGGTGGGATGTCGTTGTACCATGTATACGCCTTCCAAAGTAAGTGATTTTGAGAATTCCTTAAACGAAGAACGTGATTATATTCATGTTCACCTAAGGATTTCAGGAAACGAGAAACATGCTCACGTGCATTCCCTGTACCATCGTACAAAAAATTGAGGAGAAGAGTACCCCTTTGGAGAGGGATTCTCTCATTTTCGGATGGGTAAGGGGGTTGGTGATGATCCACGTCCAACTCATCATTCTTGATTCGGTTGCAGAGGAGTTGTTCCAAATCTTCTCTAGTGACAAAGTTGGGTGGCTGATTTCTTTCCAATGGGATTCTAGTGCGAGTTTCCTCATCCATGGAGGCGTGCTCCACCGAGGTGCTAGCGTCGGGGTTGTTGGAGACGTTCCTAAATGACTCTGGAGGGCGCGACTCACGTGGTAGTCGTTCCGTCGTGTCTTGAGAAAGATGAGTACCTCCTTCGTTGTTGAAACCATATCGTCTCCTGGGCTTCGCGAGCATCTCTTGTCGCTCCATCAGATCAGCGATGGTGACGTAAGGGCGACTTCCTCTTGTCCCTCCGGTTTCTCATCCCGTTGGCGGGGTAGTTGGGATCTTGGCCGTGGACGGAGGCGCCATGCTAGACGAAGCATTTGGGGTCGTGGGCGACGGCTCTAGCCCCGGTGATCGGTGGCGCGACACCCGAAAAGATATTTTCGTTGCCGTGATTAGAGGGTTGTGCAGACGCTAGAGGAGGCACTCCCGGCCCCGTGATTGGCGGTGTTACACTTGAGGGAGTACATTCGATGTTGCTCTTGTCACCCTAAGCGACGTAACAACGTTATCGGGAGAGATGCTAACATCGGGGGTGCGTTCAGGCCGGTGTTCTTGCAGCCACTCCGAACCTCGAGTTCCACCATGTTGAGATTTGACGTCGGGAAACGAAATCGAGCTCGGAGTTGGTATTGTAAACCGATAGATCAATCCTCCCGCTGTGGTCGCCAATTGTTTATGGGTAAAAATCGTTTCTCGCTGGGTTTCGGTAATTTTGGTGGGTGAGTGAGAAACTAATTCAAACTCCTAAACAAATGTGCTGCACGTGAGCACTTTATAGGTTCGAGAGATCGATTCAGACAAGTCCTACCTAAACCAAGAAATGGCCGTTCCAGCACTTGCTTCGGTCACAAAGTGGAGGAGAAGGGTTGATTTGGGGAGGGAAGCAAAGAAAGGTGTTGAGGAGAGTAGTATCTCGACTTGTATCAGAAAGTGAAAGCTTAGGAAGCTCGCAAGAGATGGAAGCTTTTGAGAGAGCTTGCAAAGTTGCCTTTCTGAGAGTGTAAGTGTAGTATATTTCTCCTGACCGAGACTTGTTGGCTGGTGGAAATAGGTAAGACCTATTTATACAAGTCGAGATTGAAACGTACTCGCCTCATGAAGGAAGAGAGTAAAGGGTGAAATAATGGGAGGAGGTGGTAACCGCATGGTTTAATGGGCGAAAACGTTTTTCACCATTATTTCCTCTTTTATTTGGCCGCTTTATTCCTTTTCACGCTTTCGTAATGTGAGCGTAGTGTACGCTGCATGCTGTGACCGCCAAACCAAAACCCTAAATAAGCATCCCCAAGTTTGTGTCGATGTCTCGAGTGTTGGTTGCATCTTGAGTGCAAGTGGCGCCGTCGGGTGGCGCGTGTGGCATGTGCCAATGGCATGTGCGAATGCCTTGGTGGTAGGTTGCATGGTTTGCAAGTTAGGTTACCACGTGTGTGTTTGGCATGTGCCAATGGCATGTGCGGAATGCCTTGGTGGTAGGTTGCACGGTTTGCAAGTTAGGCTACCAGCGTGTGTGTTTGGCATGTGCCAATGGCATGTGTGGAATGCCTTGGTGGTAGGTTGCACGGTTTGCAAGTTAGGCTACCAAATAAGGTGTGTGTTTGGCATGTGCCAATGGCATGTGCGGAATGCCTGGTGGTAGGTTGCACGGCTTGCAAGTTAGGCTACCAGCGTGTGTGTTTGGTATGTGCCAATGGCACGTACGGCCATGTTGACCTAGTTGCAAGTCTTGCAAGCCTAGGGCGCTATATTTGGCGTGTGCCAATGGCATACGGCTTGGAATATGGCTTGCGGCACGTGTTGGCATGTGCCAATGGCATGTGCGGACATGTTGACCTAGTTGCAAGTTTTGCAAGCCTAGGGCGCTATATTTGGCGTGTGCCAATGGCATAGTGACTTGGAATATGGCTTGCGGCACGTATTGGAATGTGCCAATGGCATGTGCGGCCATGTTGACCTAGTTGCAAGTCTTGCAAGCCTAGGGCGCTATATTTGGCGTGTGCCAATGGCATAGCGGCTTGGAATATGGCTTATGCACGTGTTGGCATGTGCCAATGGCATGTGCGACCATGTTGACCTAGTTGCAAGTTTTGCAAGCCAAGGGCGCTATATTTGGCGCGTGCCAATGGCATAGCGACTTGGAATATGGCTTCGCGGCATGTATTGGCATGTGCCAATGGCATGCGGCATGTTGACCTAGTTGCAAGTCTTGCAAGCCTAGGGCACTATATTTGGCGTGTGCCAATGGCATAGCGGCTTGAATATGGCTTATGGCACGTGTTGGCATGTGCCAATGGCATGTGCGGCCATGTTGACCTAGTTGCAAGTTTTGCAAAGCCTAGGGCGCTATATTTTGGCGTGTGCCAATGGCATAGCGACTTGGAATATGGCTTGCGCACGTATTGGCATGTGCCAATGGCATGTGCGGCCATGTTGACCTAGTTGCAAGTTTTGCAAGCCTAGGGCGCTATATTTGGCGTGTGCCAATGGCATAGCGACTTGGAATATGGCTTGCGGACGTATTGGCATGTGCCAATGGCATGTGCGGCCATGTTGACCTAGTTGCAAGTCTTGCAAGCCTAGGGCGCTATATTTGGCGTGTGCCAATGGCATAGCGACTTGGAATATGGCTTTCTGCACGTATTGGCATGTGCCAATGGCATGTGCGGCCATGTTGACCTAGTTGCAAGTCTTGCAAGCCTAGGGCGCTATATTTGGCGTGTGCCAATGGCATAGCGACTTTGAATATGGCTTGCGGCACGTATTGGCATGTGTCAATGGCATGTGCGGCCATGTTGACCTAGTTGCAAGTCTTGCAAGCCTAGGGCGCTATATTTGGCGTGTGCCAATGGCATAGCGGCTGAGATTTGGCATCGTTGCCATGGTGTGCAGTATGTGGCTTGGTTTGTGATGAGGTGTCAATCTCGCAAAAATAAATTTCTCTACTTCTCTTTAACTAGCAAGTAGTATAATGTAAGTAGGATCGTCCCAAGGGAGGTATGAAGTTCAAGTTGTTATGCAAATACTCTTAGCAAAGATGATTTTTGTTGTAGAAATGCTGAAAATTGTAAAATGTATTCAAATATGAGATGTAATTGATTAAAGGTTCATTCTAGACCACTAATACAAACCAAATTGATAGATAGCTATATTCTTCACATTATCATGTTACTAACAACCCTAGAATAATTAGTACGCTCAACTATTCCGTTACTATCTCCTAGCTCACCGGATACTGGAAGCGCTGACTACGGTTCCTACTTGCCAAGTTTCCTAGAGGTACGCTTACTAGGTTTGACTTGAACAAGTGCTCTAAATTTGTGGAGATAAGGTTGCTCCTAGTGATGAACTCAAAAGCATGAATCACCTACTAGTGTTGATTTCTACATATGGGTACTTAACAAAGTCCCATCATCAATACCCACATATTACTACTTGTGTTTATCTTCTCTAGACAATTACTTTGTCAAGAAAATCTAAACTAGCAATAGGATTATGAATCAACTATTTAATTTCGAACTTAAACAATCAACAAATAATCCATAAACAATAATAGCATGGTAGAAATCAATCAATAACATTAATTAATGCAAGAGAACAAGTTTTTCATATCAAATATAGATTCATATTTCGGGCTTCGAAATCGCCCTTAATCAAAAAGAGTTTTAGTTACTCATAATATTGGAGTTCATCATCATCAAATAATAATGGAAATAAAATAAAGAAGATGAAAATATTAAATGAAAGCAAACCCTAGCTCCTATCTCGCAAAACTCCAAGAAGAATACGTGATCACAAAAGAATAGAAAACCTTTTCTTTTTATAGCCTTCCCACTTTCCAAAATTAGTTCTTCAAAGTCCATCACCAAAAAGTCCACCAAGCCCATGAACCATGTGTGAGAAACCCATGTGAAAATATATCCCAAAAATATGCTCGCCGAAAACCGGTGCACAAGCCGAAATTGGCTCGGAATCCGGCGCCGACAAGTAACTCAGTGGATCGGCAACGATTCAACTCCTAAAATCAGCTGAGTCACACCGAGTCAATGAATCAATTCAAGTTGTCGCCTAGGTCTAATCGCACCGAGTCACCTGTCAACTTGTCTAAATGGACCGAGTTAGGCAGCCATTGTCTCGCCATTCCCGCAAAGGCCAAGCCAATGTTGCATCATTGTGCCGCCCTTGCCTTCCCCGCTTCAAGCTGTAATACATCCACCAGCTGCATCTCGAGCTCAAGCGATTCATTGTCTTCCCGCGACATAGTCGCCCACATCCAAAGACAAGCACCAAAGATTTCGCTCCAGCCCACAACCATTGCAACCTACTACACAGCATCACAACAACTTCATATTTCAGCTCAGAACTCAACCCATTCTTCCATTCAACAGCTGCTACTCGAATACCTCCATTCAGATGTAAATTCGACCAAAACCCATCTTCTGATACTTGATAAACTCTTGATTCAGCAGCATCATCTTCCACTGCTCAAACTCATATTCAGGTTCACTATCTCAGCTCCCAGATTCCTCACTTTGCAATCTCGACAAAGCCAACCCATTGCCAGTTCAACCCGCACAAAGGAGTCCATGGCAACAATAGCTACACTCGCCCAAGCCCCTAGCTTCATTCCTAGCCAAGAGGGTCAGTATTCGTGCTTCGCAACATCATAATTCAGTTAGCACCATTTAATCCTAACATTGACAGCTACATCTCGTAGCTCCATCTCCGGTTGCAACCTCATTGCGCTTCACAAATACTGGGCCCAGCCACGGATCGCACCTCACCAGCTGGCGACTACAGCCGCAATGTACATGACAGCTCAAGTTCTGTTATTCAAGGACAACTATGACCTGCAGCCCAGCTCCAGCTATGCAATAGTTCATACACAAAGACGCACTGTGTCAAGCCCCTAGCAAAGATCCCTTGCACCAAAGCCACACCAACTAAACTTGCTCTCCCCCGTAAACTCAGTAGCAATTTCACAATCACCATTTCAGCTTCTGCAATCTCCCATGACTTCAATGTACCCATCATGGCACCAGTTCAGCTGCATCTGTATCTTCTTAGCTCCTGCATCTCCTAAACTTCCAGCTGTATTTCAGACCTTCTCTAAGACACAAATTCCCCTGCAAAACAGCTCCAAACTCGAGCTCATGTCACCGTAATCATTCCCGCTTAGTAGCCGTAGCTTCACCAAGAACGGCAGCAAAGAACACCTCGCCCGACCGCCGCCTACTCTCTTTGCCATCACCATTCAACATGGCTTCACCGTCTCGAGTCAGCAGTAGTCACCATCGTCATTCATCATTGGTCCTGTGTATGACCTTCTCAAGCTCCAACTATCTCCACGATGACAGCAAGCCATTCGACTTACTTCCCTGTCCATCTCAGTCAACTACTACCCAGCCAAAATGGCTTGCAACACTCTAGCATGCAACTCGAGTTCCACCTCTAGCTAAGCCGCAATTTCAACTGAGCAAACCTTACACAAGACTAGCTTCAATGCAGCAGCACCTGCCTTGCAACTCAGCCTCGACCTCGTAATCCTGTGTGCCGCACTTCAATGCATCATTCCCTCGAAATCCAATCATTTTCCCCGACTTATCGCCAAAATCCAAGTCACCATTCATACACAGATTCCGGTTCTTGCTGGACTTTAACCATTGCCTTATAACCCTTGTAGACTCTAAACTTTTCCAACTGCACTTCCATTAGCTAGCAAATAAAATGGCAACTTATGCGGCAGCAAAACTCTCCTCTTGAGCTGATTTTTTTCTCGCCCAAAACTCTTACCCAATCTTCGGTTCCATCTCGTACTTCAAACCCTCTTCTAACTCTTTTTGTGAACAGCTATAGAACCGCAGAACTCGGTTTAGTGAACTATAGGAATTACGGCAAAACGGTCACTCAGTGCCTTATGACAAACACATCGCGTGCGCTCCTGAGTTGATGAAGGATTGCATAATGGCTGCACCTTGGAAGTCACACATCAACTCCTTCCCAGCAAGGAATTCACATTCAAACACATGCCACATTCATTCATCAGACTTAATTCATCACTGACTCAATGACAAAGAACAAGGTCTCTCATTTCCTGCTTTCTTGGCTCAAACTTGGTCAATCTTCAACTCATTGCAAACCCATTGTTCCCCAAGCTCAACTTCTAAATAACTCTTCATTCTCCTCCATTACTCACCCACAATCGACGGAAGCAAGCTCATCTTCTTTGTATTCTCGGTTTAAAACTAAACCCAAACTTCCTATACCACGCCTCCAAATGGATGTTCTCGTTCTTCACCGATTTCCCAGACCAAATCAAGCTCCAAACTAAACTCCATCTCGATCCCCTGTCTCATTTAAGCTCTCAAAGAGCGCTCCATTCTTGTTTTCAGGGAGCATGAGTTAATGAGTAAAGGGAAAATTGAATTTGTCTGAGAAGAGAAGCAACTCGACCTAAATCAGGTCTGTCCGTACAGATTGGGATATCTACACCCACTGTTTTTATATAGGCCACAAACAGATTATGTGGCTTGTTAGTTCCAGGCAACTGACAGCCCAATTCTCTATTCGACCTCATTCTTCATCTCCTCCTTGCGCAACCGTAGCTAGTTTCACTCGCCTGTGAAATGGTCTTTCTGCTCCAAATGGACACTGTGTCCTCCTTTCGAATTCCACCAGCGACTGCTGCCTCTTACTTCTCAAATCTACTTCTTCTCTTCAATGAGAATCATCACTAAAGTTGTCATGCTTTTCAGACAGAAGTTGCATCACTAAAGCCGACAAACTTTTCAGACAGCGATGAAGAAATAAAAGCAAATACTGAGAAATAATCTGCCTCCAATGCTTTTTCCATGTTTCCTCTCCTTTTGATCCAAATGACTTCAAAGTACCTGAATACTCAAAAACAAAACATAAGATACACAATTTACAAGAAAACTAGCAGAGAAAGCATAAACAATAGATAAATAATACTATGTTTTAGACACCTATCAAATTCCCCCACACTTAGACTTTGCTAGTCCTCGAGCAAATCAAACTAAATAATTATAAAACATACATACAACTCCGTCTCGCCGAGGCTACGGTCACTTTTAGCATAAATAACAAGCCTTTAAACCCCTAGGTGTCCCTAGTGGACGAGTTATAGTCTCGTGAAGGTTTACAAGAGGTCTGCCTACAAAACCTATAATTCAAACTCCATCTATTTGTGACAAATCAATGAATGAATCCAAAATGACTACAGAGGAGGTACCTTGCACAAATTCAGTTCATATATAAGTAAATAAAGCTCTAATTAGACAAATAACAAACCACAATACTCGGAAATTAACAAACCACAATCACAATGAAAAGATTAAGAAGATGGATATAGATGTAGATGTTGGCGAATGTTCACAAGTGATCGATGTTTCCCATATCTCCTCAAGGTCACTACCAAGATGAACCTATGCATCCTATTGATTGAGCTCATCGGTCAATTCTAGTGTCAACACACCGGCATATACAAGGGAACCAGTGGTCAACAAACTTATTCTATATCAACTCACTGGCATATACAAGGGAACCAGGAGTGACTTTATTCACCAAATATAATACTTTCTTTTCTTTTTCTTTTCTTTTTCACTTTGTTGTTTTTTTTTTTTTTTTTTTTTAGACGCATGATTAGATCAAACCGGATCCAAGCGCATGCTTCTTGTCGCAAGTACGTGATAGTTGCCTTGATCCCGCATTCCACGCTTGTTTAGGCGACGGAGACAGGGGACTACGTTTCACACATACCGCTATTCCCAAGTGTCATTCTTATTCCGTTTGGTCTAATTGGTCTGTCTCTTTTTTTTTTCTTTTTTTTTTTTCTTTTCTTTTTCTAGCAACTCAATCATTCTATTTCATCCTAGCAAGAATAACACGTCGATGTTTAGTGACCCACCAAAGCACTTAGAGAACAATAGATAAATATGGAAAATAAAATAAAAATAGAATGCGATATGGTGATATTCCGAGATGTGGTAACGACTATCATGTTATTTGTGATTCCCGAGCTATGTTCGCTTTCTTTGTTAATTAATGGGTTCCTCAACTCCCCGCAATCAAAATGATTCCATCCACTAATGGTGTCATCCTAAAGGCACAAGTTTCTAGATTTCGGAGTTCAAAAAGCACAAATTGTTTTTTTTTTTATTTTTTTTTTATATTTTTCTGATTTTTTTTTATGGCATAAAACTAACTAAAACAAACTATACAAACACATAAATTCTCCCCCACACTTAAACTTTACATTGTCCTCAATGTAAAATTGAATCATCCAAAGAAGGTTCAAGGTGGGAAATTCCGCAAATGATATGCAAAAACAAGAAAATAAAGATAAAATGCTTAAAAATAAAAAGATAAAGGGAAAGATACAAAACCGGTGGGTTGCCTCCCACTTAGCGCTGGTTTAACGTCGTCAGCCCGACGTTCGGCCCACTACTCCTCCAGAGGGAGTGGATCACTCAATGTGATCATATCCTCGATTCTCCGTCACAAACCGCTCATAGTATGGTTTCAAGCGATGGCCGTTAACCTTGGAAATCAGCCCCGTTTTGGGACTAGTAATTTCAACCGCACCATGCGCAAACACATTAGTAACAACAAATGGTCCAACCCATCTGGACCTAAGTTTACCCTAAACAATTTAAGACGAGAATGGAATAAAAGAACTTTCTCGCCCTACTTCAAAACTCTTTCTAAAATCATTTTATCATGGAAAGCCTTGGTCTTTTCTTTATAAAATGCGTGAACTTTCATATGCATCATTACGTATCTCTTCTAACTCATTGAGCTGAAGTTTCCTATGTTCACCAAATGCATCTAATTCCATATTACATACCTTGATAGCCCAATAAGCTTTGTGCTCAAGTTCCACCGAATATGGCAAGGTTTGCCATAGACAAGCCTAAAAGGAGACATACCGATGGGTGTCTTATAAGCTGTCCTATATGCCCACAAAGCGTCATTGAGTCTATAACTCCAATCTTTCCTTGTAACATTCACCGTCTTCTAAGATGGACTTAATCTCCTGGTTGGAAATTTCAGCTTGTCCACTCGCTTGTGGATGATACTTGGTGCCAAATTTATGAGAAATGTTATACTTCTTTAGAAGAGCGTGAAAGGATCTCTTGAAGTGGGAACCTCCATCACTAATCACCACTCGAGGTGTTCCAAACCTAGAAAAGATATGTTCCTTCACAAACTCACAAACAATATGAGAATCATTGGTAGGGGTGGCTTTAGCTTCCACCCACTTAGAAACATAATCTACAAAGAAGAAGTATAAAAATTTCCCATTGGAATTCACAAAAGGCCACATAAAATCGATACCCCAAACATCAAAAATCTCAACAATGAGAATTGGTGTTTGCGGCATTTGGTTTCTAGCACCAAGGTTGCCTGTCCTTTGACACCTATCACAAGCCTTACAACATAGATATGCATCCTTAAACAATGTAGGCCAATAAAACCACTTTCGAGAACCTTGAGGGCTGTCCTCTTGGCTCCGAAATGGCCACCACAAGCATATGAGTGACAAAAATTCAGAATTGATTGGAACTCGGATTCGAGTACGCACTCCGCGGATCATTTGATCGAGCAATGCTTCCACAAATAAGGTTCATCCCATATATATTGCTTAGCAATCTTCTTGAGCTTGTGTTTCGGGAATGTAGACATGGAACTAGGTACTTGTCCCGTCACCAAGAAGTTAACGATATCAGCGTATCATGGAGTTGTGCCACCAACCGCAAAGAGTTGCTCATCCGGGAAGCTATCATGCAAAGGAATCGCTTCTTCGGACACAACCAATCTCGCTTAAATGATCCGCTACAGATTCTCACCGCCCTTCTTGTCCTTGATTTGCAAGTTGAACTCTTGAAGAAGAAGAATCCACCTTATGAGCCTTGGCTTAGCATCCTTCTTTGTTAGCAAGTATCGGCAGCATGGTCGAGAAAACAACCACCTTTGTACCCACTAAATAAGATCTAAACTTCTCGAGTGCAAACACTATGGCCAAAAGCTCCTTTTCAAAAGAGTGGAGTAGTTGATTTGTGCTCCGTTGAGAGTTCGGAAGCATAATAAATGGCATATGGAACTTTGCCATCTCGCTGTCCCAACACGGCTCCAACGGCATAATCACTTGCATCGCACATCAACTCAAATGGCTTGCTCCAGTCCGGTGGTTTGATGATTGGTGCGGTAGTCAACAACTCCTTCAAGGTGTCGAAAGCTTCCTTGCATTCCTTGTCACAATCAAAGGCCACATCTTTTTTGCAAGAGTCTACACAGGGGCATTGCAATCTTGGAGAAATCCTTGATGAATCTCCTATAAAAACCTGCATGACCAAGAAAAGAGCGAACCTCCCTCACATTTGTGGGGTATTGTAAGTTCCGAATCAAATCTATCTTAGCCTTGTCAACTTCTAATCCCTTAGAGGATACAACATGACCTAGCACAATCCCATGATTGACCATAAAGTGACATTTTTCCCAATTCAAGACAAGATTAGTTTCTACGCATCGTTTAAGAATAAGTGCAAGGTTATCTAAGCATTTGTCAAAAGAATCACCATACACGCTGAAATCATCCATAAACACTTCTATGATGCTTTCCACATAATCCGAGAATATACTTACCATACAACGTTGAAAAGTGGTCAGTGCATTGCACAAGCCAAATGGCATGCGTCTATACGCAAAAGTGCCAAAAGGGCAAGTAAACGTTGTCTTTTCTTGATCTTCCTCGAGCTATCACAATCTGTTATAACCAAAACCGTCAAGAAAGCAATAATAAGAATGTCCAGCCAATCTTTCAAGCATTTGATCAATAAATGGTAAGGGAAAATGGTCCTTTCGAGTGGTAGAGTTGAGCTTCCTGTAGTCAATGCAAACTCTCCAACCTGTCTCAATTCTAGTTAAAACCAAGTCATTATCTTCGTTTTTCACCACCGTAATTCCCACTTCTTTGGAACGACTTGAACCGGCTCACCCATTTGCTATCGGATATGGGATAGATAACCCCGACATCCAACAACTTCAGGATTTCTTTCTTGACTACTTCCATCATCGGAGGGTTCAAGCGACGTTGAGCTTCCTTTGTTGGTTTTGCCCCTCCTCAAGAAGTATTCGGTGCATACATGTGGAAGGACTGATTCCTTTGATATCGACAATGGTCCACCCAATGGCGACTTGTACTCTCTTAGCACTCGAACAAGCTTCTCCTCTTGCACCTTAGTAAGGTTGCTGGGCAATGATCACGGTAATTCTTCCTTGTCACCTAAATACACGTATTTAAGGTGATCCTAAGAGGTTTCAACTCAAGAATAGGTGCTCGTGCACAATCGATGGTAAAAGTTTCTCATTAGTAAGCGGCAAAGAAACATAAGACGCATTATACTTTGGTGGAACTTCTTGTAATGAGTTAAGAGATAAAACAGCCTCTTTAAGCTCATCACAAATAGACAATTCACTTTCAATGTCTTTGTATTTTCCATAACCTAAACCTTCCACTATGGTGTTTTCTAAAGCATCTTCACCATTCAATTCAAAAAATCATTGAGCTAGAGAATCAATAATATCAATTGAAAAACAGAATGCACATCACTAGGATATCTCATAGCCTCAAAGATATTGAAACTTATGACTTCGTCATCAAATTCCATAGTTAAAGCGCCCTTGAAAACATCAATCTTTGTTCTAGCGGTTCTCATGAATGGTCTACCCAACAAAAGAAGGGAGTAGACGATGGTGAATCTTCATCCATCATGTCAAGAACATAGAAATCAGCTGGAAATATGAGTTGATTAACCCGCACCAAAACATCTTCAATAACCCCTTTCGGGTAAGAATTAGACCTATCAGCAAGTTGTATAACAATACCTGGTATTCTTAAGAGGTCCAAGATTCAATGATTCATAAACGGAGAGCAGGCATAACATTAATGGATGCTCCTAAATCTAACATAGCACGTTCAAACCCGATTTTACCAATAGTACATGGTATGGTGAAACTACCGGGTCTTTCAACTTAGGTGGGAGTTTCTTTTGAAGATATGCCGAAGCATTCTCCCCCACACTCATTACCTCGTTACCGGTCAATTTGTGCTTGTTAGTGCACAATTCCTTCAAGAACTTTGCCCAACGTGGAACTTGCCTTATCGCCTCAATGAGTGGAATGTTCACTTCAATCTTCTTAAAGATTTCCAAAAGCTCTTGGTACAATGTCTCCTTGTTCGACTTTGCAAACCTGCTAGGAAAAGGCGGAGAAGTAACATAAGTAGAAACATGAGTTTTAGAGTTAGAATTTGTTACCGGTCAGCCTTTTTAGGGACTGTTTCACCCTCTTCTTTCTCCAACTCAGTTCATGGGACACCGTGAAGTTTCCTGTTTCTCTACTTGCTTCCCACTTCGTAACTCAATAGCATTGGCATTCTCCTTGTGATTTATTGGTTGCGAAGGAAGTTTTCCCTCCGCTTGTGCTTCCAATTTGCTCACGGCATTAGCTAATTGACCCATTTGTGTTCTGGATGTCCTTCCTATCCATTGTCAGTCTTTTGCTTATCTTGCACCATTGTGTTGAGAATGAGATTCAACTTGTCATCTATACTGCGTGCCTTGAGTTTCTTGTGGTGGTCTTTGTATGAATTGATATCCTCCTTGTTGATTGAAAGTAGGATTTGCAGCAGCTTGCTTGTTTGCATAGCCTCAAATTCGGATGATCACGCCAACCCGGATTGTATGTGTTGGAGTACGGATCGTACCTCGGCCTTTGCTTGATTTTGGTACATAGCACTTGCTTTCTCAACATCTTCGGTATATGATGATGGTATGACAGCCGCAAATGCTATTTGAGTCATCATTCTCTCCATGTTGCCCATCCTTTGTTCCATGTGTGAAGAATTGCCAACTTCATTCACCTTCCTTACTTCCGATTCATCTCGAGTGTAGAATTGTTGAGTGTTCGCAGCCATATTCTCCAACAAACTTGTAGCTTCCGCAATGGTCTTGTTGGTAAGTGCACCACCACTTGCGGATCGATCAAATTTCTATCATTAGAAAGCAGCCCTCGTAGAAATATTGAATCACAAGTTGATCGCTGATTTGGTGGTGTGGACAACTAGCTAAAAGCTTCTTGTAGCGCTCCCAATACTCATGGAGAGTCTCTCCCGATACTTGCCTAATACCACAAATCTCCTTGCGAATCACAGCCGGCTTTTGATGCTGGAAAATACTTCTCAAGGAACAATTTCTTCATCCCATTCCATGTGGTTATGCTTCCCGGGGTAAGCAAAAGAACCACTCTCCGCAAAATATCTAAAAGAGAGAAAGGAAAAGTCTGTCATCATAGCCATATCCGCATCTCAGCAGTTGCTTGCTTCATACTAGTCACCACATGATGGAATTGTTGCAAGTGACGATTAGGATCTTCTCCCGCTAAACCTCTAAATTTGGGCAGCAAGTTAATCAATTGTGGTTTCAACTCAATGTTTCCATTCATTGTTGAATACATAAAGGCCAGCCGATCTAGGTTTGGAGAAGTGAGCTCCTTGAGTGTTCTTGGAGCAGGTGGTCGACCTCCCATTGTGTTGTCTTCCTCTTCGTCCGAGTCCGAGAATTCACTTGGTGTAGAACTTTGAGGAAGTGGAGTGTTGACTGCTGAATGAAATCCTTAAGTAAAGTGCCCGAACGAAGACGTATACCAATTGGACTTGGTCTGCCCTCTCCACGCATTCACCAAAGAAATAGTACCCGAAAATCAGATTCTAAGAGGTTGAATAAGTAGATAGAAATTGAAAATAAAAGCAAAAGTAACAACTAAGAATAAAAATAACAACTAAACTTGCCATCGCTGCCTCCCTGCAGCGGCGCCAATTTTGATGAGGTGTCAATCTCGCAAAATAAATTTCTCTTCTTCTTTAACTAGCAAGTAGTATAATGTAAGTAGGATCGTCCCAAGGGAGTTATGAAGTTCAAGTTGTTATGCAAATACTCTTAGCAAAGATGATTTTTGTTGTAGAAATGCTGAAAATTGTAAAATGTATTCAAATATGAGATGTAATTGATTAAAGGTTCATTCTAGACCACTAATACAAACCAAATTGATAGATAGCTATATTCTTCACATTATCATGTTACTAACAACCCTAGAATAATTAGTACGCTCAACTATTCCGTTACTATCTCCTAGCTCACCGGATACCTAAGCGCTCGACTACCTGGTTCCTACTTGCCAAGTTTCCTAGAGGTACGCTTACTAGGTTTGACTTGAACAAGTTCTCTAAATTCTGTGAGATAAGGTTGCTCCTAGTGATGAACTCAAAAGCATGAATCACCTACTAGTGTTGATTTCTACATATGGGTACTTAACAAAGTCCCATCATCAATACCCACATATTACTACTTGTGTTTATCTTCTCTAGACAATTACGGGTCGAAGAAAATCTAAACTAGCAATAGGATTATGAATCAACTATTTAATTTTGAACTTAAACAATCAACAAATAATCCATAAACAATAATAGCATGGTAGAAATCAATCAATAACATTAATTAATGCAAGAGAACAAGTTTTTCATATCAAATATAGATTCATATTTCGGGCTTCGAAATCGCCCTTAATCAAAGAGAGTTTTAGTTACTCATAATATTGGAGTTCATCATCATCAAATAATAATGGAAATAAAATAAAGAAGATGAAAATATTAAATGAAAGCAAACCCTAGCTCCGGCTCTCTGCAAAACTCCAAGAAGAATACGTGATCACAAAAGAATAGAAAACCTTTTCTTTTTATAGCCTTCCCACTTTCCAAAATTAGGTCTTCAAAGTCCATCACCAAAAAGTCCACCAAGCCCATGAACCATGTGTGAGAAACCCATGTGAAAATATATCCCAAAAATATGCTCGCCGGAAAACTGGTGCACTGGCCGGAAATTGGCCGGAATCCGGCGCCGACAAGTAACTCAGGTGACTGGCAACGATTCAACTCGGAAAATCAGCTGAGTCACACCGAGTCAATGAATCAATTCAGTGTTGTCAGCTAGGTCTAATCGCACCCAGTCACCGTCAACTTGTCTAAATGGACTCGAGTTGGCGTGCCATTGTCTCGCCATTCTCGCAAGGCCAAGCCAATGTTGCATCATTGTGCCGCCCTCTTGCCTTCCCCGCTGCCGTAATACATCCAAAGTGCATCTCGAGCTGCGATTCATTGTCTTCCTCGCGACATAGTCGCTTCACATCCAAAGACAAGCACCAAGATTTCGCTCCAGTTCCACAACCATTGCAACCTACTACACAGCATCACAACAACTTCATATTTCAGCTCAGAACTCAACCCATTCTTCCATTCAACAGCTGCTACTCGAATACCTCCATTCAGATGTAAATTCGACCAAAACCTATCTTCTGATACTTGATAAACTCTTGATTCAAGAAGATCATCTTCCACTGCTCAAACTCATATTCAGGTTCACTATCTCGCCCTCCCGATTCCTCACTTTGCAATCTCGGCACAAAGCCAACCCATTGCCGGTTCAACCCGCACAAGTGAGTCCATGGCAACAATAGCTACACTCTCGCCCAAGCCCCTAGCTTCATTCCTAGCCAAGAGGGTCTGTATTCTGTGCTTCGCAACATCATAATTCAGTTAGCACCATTTAATCCTAACATTGACAAATACATCTCGTAGCTCCATCTCCTGGTGCAACCTCATTGCTTCTCAACCTCACTGGATCGCACCTCAAGAAATAATGATCGACTACACCGCAATGTACATGACAGCTCAAGCTCGGTTATTCAAAGGACAACTATGACCTGCAGCTCAGCTCCAGCTATGCAATAGTTCATACACAAAGACAGACTCAGTCAAGCCCCTAGCAAGAAATCCCTTGCACCAAAGCCACACCAACTAAACTTGCTCTCCCCTGTAAACTCGGTAGCAATTTCACAATCACCATTTCACAATCTCCCATGACTTCAATGTACCCATCATGGCACCAGTTCAGCTGCATCTGTATCTTCTTAGCTCCTGCATCTCCTCAACTTCCAGCTGTATTTCAGACCTTCTCTAAGACACAAATTCCCCTGCAAAACAGCTCCAAACTCGAGCTCCATCACCATAATCATTCTCGCTTAGTAGCCAGCCAGCTTCACCAAGAATCTGGCAAAGAACACCTCGCCGATTACTTTCTTTGCCATCACCATTCAACATGGCTTCACCGTCTCGAGCTGCAGCAGTAGTCACCATCGTCATTCATCATTGGTCCTGTGTATGATCTTCTCAAGCTCCAACTATCTCCACGATGACAGCAAGCCATTCGACTTACTTCCCTGTCCATCTCAGTCAACTCCTACCCAGCCAAAATGGCCTGCAACACTCTAGCATGCATCTGAGTTCCACCCTCTAGCTAAGCTGCAATTTCAACTTGAGCAAACCTTACACAAAGACCACCTTCAATGCAAAAAGCACCTCGTCTTGCAACTCGCCTCCGACCCCGTAATCCTGTGTGCCTCGCACTTCAGCATCATTCCCTCGAAATCCAATCATTTTCCCTGACTTATCGGCCAAAATCCAAGTCAGTCATTCATACACAGATTCCGGTTCTTGCTGGACTTTAACCATTGCCTTATAACCCTTGTAGACTCTAAACTTCTCTGAACCAGACCCCATTAGCTAGCAAATAAAATGGCAACTTATGCGGCAGCAAAACTCTCCTCTTGAGCTGATTTTTTTCCTCGCCCAAAACTCTTACCCAATCTTCAGTTCCATCTGTACTTCAAACCCCTCTTCTAACTCTTTGTGAACAGCTATAGAACCGCAGGAACTCGGTTTAGTGAACTATAGGAATTACGGCAAAACTGGTCACTCAGGCCTTATGACAAACACATCGCGTGCAGTTCTGAGTTGATGAAGGATTGCATAATGGCTGCACCTTGGAAGTCACACATCAACTCCTTCCCAGCAAGGAATTCACATTCAAACACATGCCACATTCATTCATCAGACTTAATTCATCACTGACTCAATGACAGCAACAAGGTCTCTCATTTCCTGTTTTCTTGGCTCAAACTTGGTCAGAATCTTCAACTCATTGCAAACCCATTATTCCTGAAGCTCTGAACTTCTAAATAACTCTTCATTCTCCTCCATTACTCACCCACAATCGACGGAAGCAAGCTCATCTTCTTTGTATTCTCGGTTTAAAACTAAACCCAAACTTCCTATACCACGTCTCCAGTGATGTTCTCGTCTTCTTCACTGATTTCCGGCACCAAATCAAGCTCCAAACTAAACCCATCTCGATCCCTGTCTTATTTAAGCTCTCAGCAGCGCCTCCATTCTTGTTTTCAGGGAGCATGAGTTAATGAGTAAAGGGAAAATTGAATTTGTCTGAGAAGAGAAGCAACTCGACCTAAATCGGGTCCGTCCGTACGCATTGGGATATCTACACCCATTGTTTTTATATAGGCCACAAACAGATTATGTGGCTTGTTAGTTCCAGCAATTGACAGCCCAATTCTCTATTCGACCTCATTCTTCATCTCCTCCTTGCGCAACCGTAGCTAGTTTCACTCGCCTGTGAAATGGTCTTTCTGCTCCAAATGGACACTGTGTCCTCCTTTCGAATTCCACCAGCGACTGCTGCCTCTTACTTCTCAAATCTACTTCTTCTCTTCAATGAGAATCATCACTAAAGTTGTCATGCTTTTCAGACAGAAGTTGCATCACTAAAGCCGACAAACTTTTCATACAAATGATGAAGAAATAAAAGCAAATACCGAGAAATAATCGCTCCAATGCTTTTTCCATGTTTCCTCTCCTTTTGATCCAAATGACTTCAAAGTACCTGAATACTCAAAAAAAAAACATAAGATACACAATTTACAAGAAAACTAGCAGAGAAAGCATAAACAATAGATAAATAATACGGTGTTTTAGACACCTATCAGTTTGGCATTGCTGCCATGGTGCGCAGAGTGCGGCTTGGTTTGGCATGGTTCCCATGGTGCGCAGAGTGCGGCTTGGTTTGGCATTGTTGTCAATGATGCGCAGAGTGCGGCTTGGTTTGGCATGGTTGACATGGTGCGCAGAGTGCGGCTTGGTTTGGCATTGTTGCCAATGATGCGCAGAGTGCGGCTTGGTTTGGCATGGTTGCCATGGTGCGCATAGTGCGGCTTGGTTTGGCATTGCTGCCATGGTGCGCAGAGTGCGGCTTGGTTTGGCATGGTTGCCATGGTGCGCAGAGTGCGGCTTGGTTTGGCATTGCTGCCATGGTGCATAGAGTGCGGCTTGGTTTGGCATTGCTGCCATGGTGCGCAGAGTGCGGCTTGGTTTGGCATATCTGCCATGGTGCGCAGAGTGCGGCTTAGTTTTGGAATTAGGGTTCTCATGTCGAAACTCCTAACTGGTATTTTGAAAATACCCCTATTAATTATTTACACCTGAGTTAAATGCTCTTAGTTAATGTGTTGCGGGTAACACTAGGTCATGGGGTTTTACGATTTTACCCCTTGTTTAAAAACCACCATCAACAACAAGAACTTTGTTAAGTGCCCTGTAATCAACACACATACGCCAACTAGAATCCTTCTTTCTAACTAGTAGCACATGAGAAGAGTAATGGCTAGAACTTTGGCGAATGAAACCAGCTTTGTTTTAGTTCGACACAATTCTCTCAATTTCACTTTTTGAAAATGTGGATATCCGTAGGGTCTAACATTTATTGGTGTTGTGTTAGGAAGCAGATTTATGTGATGATCATGAGCTCGACAAGGTGGGAGAGATGTTGGGGTTTCAAAAATATCTTTATAACGCAAAAGTAATGCTGAAATTTCAGTAGGTACCTTATCAGAAGATGTTGTTGGCAAAGTAGGGTTAAGCTGAAGAAGAAATCCATTGTGTGCACAATCCAAGAATTTCGTAGTGGAGAACTATCCAAAAGCATGACCGAGGTCAAGAATTGCCAACCAACAAATAATTACTATTGTTTAACTGAAATTTCATATGAATTTTTTGAAAATCCCACATTATTTCACCCAAGGTGCGTAGCCATTGTACGCCTAACACAACATCGCATCCACTAACATTCAAAATAAAGAAATCAGTAGTGAATGTATAGTCTTGTAATTGAAGAGAGACATCTTTACAAAAACCACTAGTTTCGAGAAAACCACCATTACCAACCATAACCTTTAAGGCATCATCACTAGATTGATGAGAAAAAACATGTTTCTGAGCAATATATGGATGTAAAAAATTATGAGTTGATCTTGAGTCAATGAGAACTGTAATGGGTTCTCCCTGAATATAGCCTGTGACTCTCATAGTTTTAGGAAAGGAAGATCCCAAAGAGAGAATGAAAAGAAATTTGAGAATCCTTAGGAACCTCAACCTCACCGTGAATTTCTTCAGAACTCGTAGATCATCTTCCCTTCAACAATATTGTAGTCTCATCCTTGTCAGAAGTCATATCTAAAATTAATAATCTTGGCTTATCACATAAGTGACCAGGTGTGTAGAGCTTATCACAATTAAAACATAAGCCTTTAGCTCGTTTTTCTCTTTGCTCTTCTAAGGATAATCTTTTAGCTCCCGGAGGTAAGAAGAATCTATTGTATGGGGTAGGTTGTAATGTTGGTAAAAGAGTGTCCGACCGAGGAGGACGATAAGGTTTCCTTGTAGCAGCCTTATTAACCGCTGCATAAGCTTCTTCCTGATGAATGGATTTGGTAAAAGCCTCAGTTAAGGTTTGTGGTGCCAATAATTTAACCATAGTGCCAATGTGAGGTTTCAAAGAACGGATAAAACAGCTGATCAAGAAATCTTCAGGAAAATCGACCAAGTTCAATAGATGTTCAAATTCAGGGATATGTTCACGGACAGTTGCTTTTTGTTCAATGGTACTTATAGCCAACCTAGCATCCACGAATTTTTCTGGAAAAAATCTTGCACGAACCAAAGTGCAAAATTGTTCCCATGTAGTAATCACAGTTTGGCTTCTTCTCCATCGAAACCACTGGTTTGCCTCACCTTTAAGATGTGCAGCGGCAAGAGTAAGTTTAAGAGCATCAAATACATTGTAAATATTAAAGTATTGATCTGCATTGAAAATCCAAAACAAGTAGGATCACACTTAAAAGTTAGGAAATTTGATATTAGGGGCGTAGCTGCTGTTGGTGACCATTATTTGGCGGGTGGGGGTGGAGGAGGAGGTGTGGGAGGATTCGCAGTACCAGGACGTTGTTGTAGAAGAGGAACAAATTCTCTAAATATGTTGCGGAAAGAGGTTTCTATGGTTGTAGCAAGAGCAGTACGTTCTTGTTCTCGAAGCAACAACTTTTCTGCAAGCTTCTTCTGTTGAGTTTCTTCATCACTGGCATGAAGGTTAGTAATAGCGTCAACAAGATTGTCGACCTTGTCTGCTAAGACTTCAATACTTTCATGCACGTTTTTCAAATTTTCTGTGTAAGACATTGGAAGAAAGAAAGAACCCTAAAAAAAAATTGGTGGATTTTTGAGATTGAGCTGAACCTGCTATGATCCAGATGAGGGAACTCGTCAAATGTTAGGGTACCGACCCTAAACTCGTCATAAGCCCATGGGTAGAACTCAACTCGAAACCGGTTGACTAGATGAGGAACCCATTGACTTATAAACTACCAATTAGCCCCATCTAACCAATGTGGGACTAAGATCCCAACATCCCACCACGCCTGCACTCCAACGTCCTCGTTGGCCCACTCTATCGACACCGACCCGAAGGTAGCCCTTTCTCTTATGGCGGCTTCACTCCCTATCGATTCAATGCGGGTGACAACTACGCCCATACATAGGTGCCCCAACACTTTAATCTAGCCTATAGGTCACCCCTTCCGTGGAGCGGGCATGGGTCGTGGTGGTTGGCTCGATACCAAATGTTAGGTACCGACTTAAACTCGTCATAAGCCCATGGGTAGAACTCAACTCGAAAACCGGTTGACTAGATGAGGGAACCCATTGACTTATAAACTACCAATTAAGCCGAGAATAGGAGGGAAGAAATTGCTTTGAGGAGGGAAAAAATTAGGTGGAAATAAATTTTTACATCACATAGGCAAGAAAATCATTCTACTAAAATGTCCGTATTATTTAAGTTAATTTTACTCTAACTACCAAACCCTAAACTAGAATCTTCGTTTTCACTTTCCATCCGGCATGCGTACCATCACACGTTTAAACCTAGATTTGAACATCCACCATCAGGCATCAACCGAACCAGTTGATAACTTATATGGAAAAAATGAGCCGATGGCTAAAATCAAGGAAGGTTATCTCAGAAGCTTAAGGTTTTCTTCCTTCCCTGTACATCTTAGATGCCTATTGAGTGAAGATTATTAATAATGAAGCATCTACGTTAATAAAAAGCCATGAATCATCATTGATTGAAAATATTGTAATCATCTTCTACATATCAACCAGTAGTATAGAGATAAAAGAAAAGTTGGAATACTGGTCAAATTGTTTTATTAACGTGCGACTATAATCATCCATGGTTAAAATTTCGATTTATGTTCTGTAAAAACGTAAAATAATTTATTATATTTCCACCCTAAATTCTTCCTCTTCGCATCAGTTTCTTCCTCCTAATAACAAGATTCAATTAAGCCACATCTAACCAATGTGGGACTAAGATCCCGACAGACCATTTCGTTTATTATATCAGTTTGTTTTGGATTTATTCTTGACAACGTAATTAATCACTTGAAGTTTATTCTTCCCTAATCTCATTCTCTCTCGGATTTCTATTTTAATACATGTTCTGATTTTTGTTCTCCCTTCTACAGGTGATAACAAGAGATTGGGTTCTCTCGTGATTACATGTGATAACTTAATTCCTAGGTTACTTTTTCCTATTCGTCAATGTTTCTGATAGATCACACTATTTTTGTGAGTAAAATGATTTCAATCTGCAATGAATCGCAGTGAGTCTCTTTTTCTGGTGAGGTCAAAACTCCAGTTCCAGTCTCTTGCTAATATTGTTCTGCGCTTCTATTTGTTTTACTGATGCTGGCATAACTCATAGGTTGTTTCTTACTCAGAATTTTATTTTTAAGCTGTTTTATGAAGTTCCAATAATGTTTTCTACAACTTACATAGTACAATTAGCCGAAATAAATTCACCACTACTGTTTTAAGTTTACAGGTTATCATCTTCATTCTCTACTAAGTCTAAAAGTTATCATCTTCATTGTCTACCGCAATAACACTGTTTCCGCCACAACCAAAGGCCAAGGACACCTCAATCACCTCCATATGAGGTCTTGGTAAATCCTAACTATATACAGGTTATTTGACAAACTGTTCATGCGGACACATTGTTGCTCCACAACCAGAGCAAATGCTTTGAAGACTTGAAATTTGTTTGTATGCTTCATCGTGGTAAATGCTTTCTGAATATGGATTTAATATTTGATTCTCTGTGATGTAGCGCAGCATGTACAATGTTGGTAGATTAATTAAGCAATTAGAGAATTGTGGTGGCCCTTCTTTCCCTTATTTTAGTTATGTAGGATCTATGACTTAAAAATAAACTATAAGTTTGATATATATTCTCTCGAGCAAACATTATAGGGTGGGGTGCATCGTGTGGACATGTTTACCGGAAGGCCTACCTTGAGTTCTTCTGCTCCATAGGTTGAACTTCATGTCTCTCACTTACATTGCTGTGAATAAAGATGAAGAAACCCCTGCCAAATAAGCCCCTGTTGATGTATGCGGTGTCGGTGATTAATTCCTTATCCATGGTTTAACTTCTTCTTTTTGTTTTACTAACATAACAGGGTGAATGTGTTTTGTTTTCTCTTGAACTTTGTTTTTTTGTTTAGTTATTAGTTGATAGGAAAGACAAAGAATAAATTGTATCAAGATAAAAAGATTTTAATCGTCATCACTGCTTTTCTATGGTTTTTCTTTGTTCTTAAATAATCTCAAAAACTGATGTTTTGGGTTAATTTTATGCAAGAGGGGGAATCCAGTCGAACTTTGGCTGAAAGTGAGAATACTTGGTGTTGATCGGATGCAGTTTCCATTAAAGAAGAAAGATATCTCCTTCATATCTTATTGGATATGCTCAAGGAGGCACGTAGCTGCGACAAGTTAAAAACTATTAATGGGGTCACTCATACTACTTTCAGAGAAATGTGTGTGCTCTTGGATTGCTCTCAGATGAAAGCGAGTGGCACGAGGAACTAAAATAAGCATCAACGTAGAAAAATTTAACTTGCAATATGACAGTAAAGGTTGAAAACTCCTAGATACGCAGCAGTCGACATTGGACGAGTACTTGGTACTCTTATTCAATAGGTATGTTGCAATAATCGGAGCATAAAGTTAAGAGGTAAAATAATGCTAAAGTTCTTCAATAGTTAGAGAAAAATAGAAGGGGCAAAGAGAAAGTGTGGAAGTTAGAGCCTTAGAATGTTTTGTTTATGGCGTGTAATTATTGTGCAAGATGCAAAAGGTTGCGAAGGAGATGGATTTCTATAACCTTTTCTTGAAGTGGCAAGCAAAGAGGGAAACCTCACATGTTTGTGGAAAGCTGATACTAAATTTTTATATATTTTTTGTTATATCTTACTCCCTATTATAGTTCATTGCGTCAACCAAAGTAACTGACCGGTATAATATATTTTCTTTCATTTGATCATTTCTTCGTGATATGTTGTTTGCGCTACATTTTTCTCATGCTGTCTTGGTTTTGTTTAATGGACCTAACGGATTTTCCATTTTTATTCCTTTTGGAATATTTTATTACTGTATATTCTACTTATGCATCATCTCCTTAAATGGTTTTTGCCTTACAAAATGACACTAATGGTATATCAATTTTACCGGGTGCAATGAAGACAAAGCAGGCAATAATTGCGAATATCTGATATGTCTAAGGTGAGCTCATGGACGTGTGGTTAATATTTTAGGACCATGGACAAGTGTATTGCACCAGCAAAAGTAAATGTCTAAATAATTTTTATGAAGCTTTATAACAGATAGAAATTACGAAACATAATTAACACCCGAAAGATGCTTGGTGTCAACTGTGCTACTTTGGTAGTTGGAATTCTACTTGCAATTGTGATAAAGGTCATTCAATAACATAAAAAATTTCCTTCACTATATCGCTGCTTACTGTTTTGAATTGTTTTTACCACCAGACCATTCCCAACTTAACAATTTCGACAGTAATGACTAATGCGGGCCGGTAGGATTTGATTCCTACTGCCCACCATTCCTTTTACTTTTCATTCTTAGAGATTCTTTCTTCATTGATGATGCTGCTAAGGAAAATAAAGCTTAGCTTGTGGTTGTTTAAATATTAGTGTGTAAAAGGACTAACATGTATCTGAACTTCAAAACCATTTCATTTGAATTGGCTAAACCAAGACAATAATGTAATTAAGGTGATAATGTTAATCTAAACTTTGAAAAGTAATTAAGGTATTTACCTAAGTTGTCAAATAAGCACGTACATGTTTTCATGCTTGGAACTTTAAGTTGTTTTGGGTAATTAACTTAGGATAGGAGTCGGATTGCTTATTTTAATGATGACTGTTAGCGAAACCGAATTCAGGCGTCCCATTTTTTTTTGCAGAAACCTGGCGATACCAAATCAAAAATGCATCGGGATCAAATCGGGACGGGACTGGCGAAGCCGAACTTTACCAAATCAAATCGGGATAGGGCGAGGCGAAGCCGAAGCCGAGCTTTACCAAATCATATCGGGACTGGGCGAGGCGAAGCCGAAGCCGAGCTTTACCAAATCATATCGGGACTGGGCGAGGCGAAGCCGAGCTTTACCATATCAAAAATATGGTTCAAAACACTTGAGAAAAATGAAAAATGAATTTCATTGAGCCCTATATACTTGAGACTTTTCGAAAGCCTATCAACTTAGGCAAGGTGGCCGGTGCAAAATAAAAGAATTTTTTTTTTTTTTTTTTTTTTTTTTTGATAAGAAAATCGAATGCAATTAAAAATTACCGAACTCATACACAGTTTTTATCCTTATCCAGTTTTCTTTCAAGAAATCTGTGGATGAATGTATGATGTTCTATCAAAGATAATTTCTAGAGTGCTTTGCTAAACAAATCGCCTACACCGTTAGCATCTCTCTTAACTTGAGTACAAGACCAATTTGGATTGGTTTTCAAAAAAGAAATACATTCTTGGACCACACTATTTGTTGTCCACTTTATTGATCCTAATTTACCATTGATGGCATTTACCACATTAACACAATCTCCTTCTAGCTCCAGAAACTGTATGTTTTCCTCTTTAGCCCACTTCATAGCTTCTAATGCAAATATAGCCTCAAATTTGCTCTTCATCTACCGCTTCCATTCCCCCGCCGCTCTGGGCGTAAAACACCCGCATGATTACGAAGTATTAGTCCAAAACCCATTGGATGATTTAAAGATATAAAGGAAGCATCAAAATTTAGTTTTGCATAATGCTCGCTTGGAGCCTGCCATAAGTCTGTCATACTTGCTATATTAGATCTTGTGACTGGCAAAATAGCATTTTCACAGTCATTAACAAAGTCTCTTACATAATGGAGAAAGCTGCTAATATTTAATTGCTTGTTATCAAAAACAATTTCACATCTTTGTTTCCAAATACACCAGAAAATACAACATATGTATCTGACCTTAGCCTGCATAGATGTCTCCCAAAAATTGTTAGCATTGAATAAATCTGTAACCCCGAGCGAGATGTTATTGTTTAGGGGAAGAGAAACTAGAGAATGATCAAGAGCAAACCAGATTCTTTGGGAGACAGGACAATCCATTAACAGGTGTTGGCAAGATTCCTCGACAGTCTTACACAGAGGACATAAAGGCTCAATATTACTAACAACTTTGTGAAGCTTATCCCTTGTAGAGACACAGTTCTGAATAATTCGCCAAACAAAGTGAAGAACTTTAGAGGAAGTTGTACTTTCCATAACTTTCCCAGGGAAAGTTAATAATGGGAGTGTTAAGAGCTACTTGAGATTCCCAACAAGATGTTATAAGCAGATTTAACAAAAAATTCCCATTTCTAGTACCCAACCATCTTAATTGATCTTTTCCTAACATAGGTATTCTAATCCTCGAATCGCTCAACTATATCACTTTGGAAAATAAGGCATTTATCGATTAAGATTCCAATTCTTGGTATCATAATCTATTAACTGAGAGACCTTAGTCATATGACTAGAATATCTATCACTAGGCACCTGTTTTTTTAGACTGGGAACCCAAATATCTTTCCAAATGTGAATATCATTACCATTAGCAATTTCCCAACAAGAGTTTTGTTTAACTATCTCAAGACCATGACAGATCCCTCTCCAAATCCATGACCCATTGTTGCTGATGGCATCAGACAAAGGATTGAAATCGAGAAATACTTGTGGGCCAGGATTTGAACCCATAAAGCATCATGCTCATTAACTAATCTCCAAGCGAGTTTAGTAAGAAGGGCTTTGTTGAATTCAAGAATGCTTTTCTAATGTTTAGACCACCTAAATGTTTTGGGCTAGCCACTACATTCCAAGATTTAGGGAACCATTTCCTTCCATTGTTGTCCTTGTTCCAGAAAAATTTCCTTTGGATACTATCTATTCTATCTGTGACTTTTTTTTGGCATGGGGAAGACAGCCATTTGATGAGTTGCTATAGATCCAAGAACAGTTTGTGACAGACAGTCCTACCAGGTTGATTAAAATGTTTAGATTTCCATAAAGATAATCTACCATCAAATTTAGATAACATACCTGAAAAGGATTCACTTTTATTCTGCTGCAGCAATAGAGGGACACCTAGGTACTTATCTTGTAAAGCCATGTTTTTAATGTTCAGAATCCCAGTAATTTCCTGCTTCACCTGGTTATCCATTTTTTTACTAAAAGCCATAGATGATTTATCAAAATTGATGGCCTGGCCAGAAGCTTTACTAAAGTTATCAAGAATAGTGTTTAGGTTTCTTACCTCCTTTACATTAGCTTTCATAAAAACTAAGCAATCATCTGCAAAAAATAAATGTGAGATAGCAGTAAGGATTGAGACACTTTAATACCTTTAATATTGTTTTTGGCTTCAGCATCAATGAGATTTTTGGATAAAACATCCATACACAAAATGAAAAGGTAGGGAGACAGGGGATCACCCTGTCTCAACCCTCTAGAAGGCCAAAATTGATCACCAGGCACTCCATTAAGCATAACGAGGAAGACACAAGAGAGACACATTGGTTAACTAAATGGCACCAATCATCACAAAATCCTAGAGCTTTCAAACAATCTCCAAGGAAGGACCACTCTATCCTATCAAAGGCCTTAGACATGTCTAATTTCAGGGCCATAAGACCTTTTTTAGATTTATGCTTCTTCATAGTATCAACCAATTCATGGGCAATAACAATGTTATCAACATGAGTCTTCCTTGACAAATGCAAATTTTGATAAGGAGTAATAATTTTAGGAAGCAGAGGCTTTAACCTATTAGCTAGGATCTTAGATATGATTTTATAAGAAGTGTTACATAAGCTAATAGGTCTAAAGTCACCAGCAATATTAGGACAATCTACCTTAGGGATAAGAGAAATGAAATTATGGTTATTTTCTTTTAAAAGAAACTTACCTTGAAAAAAACAGTGAACCATCTTCACAGTATCTTCTCCTACAATTTCCCACATATGCTGGTAGAATCCTGGTGGAAAGCCATCAGGGCCTGGTGAAGTCCATGGCTTCATACTAAAGACAACCTCTTTGATTTCCTCTTTAGAAGGTAATCTCATCAAACTCATATTATCAACATCGCAATACGGGCATTAATACAATCAAAAAGTCTAGGATTATGAGTAGGATTACTAGTTCTACTAATTGAGGAAAATGATGTTTAAGATTACTAGCAATCTCCTGTCTATCAGTTAACCAAATACCAGTAATATCCTTAATAGATTCAATATTAGTTTTTTTCCTTCTAAAATTAGCTCTAGAGTGAAAATAACTAGTGTTTCTATCATCACATTTGAAAAGGTCGTCTTTAGCTCTTTGCTTCCAATAGTCATCTTCCACATTCTGCCAATAATCCAATTGATTAATGAGATTGGAAAGAACAGGGTTATTAGTATCAACTATACCTTGAGAATATAAATTTTCAATTTGATCTTTTGTGTCCTTAAGGTTAAATTGAATATTACCAAAACATCTCAGAATTCCAGGTCCCTTTAAAGCAAACCCGACTTGCTTTAGGGAGGATTTGTGCTTAAAAGCGGCGAGATCCATTATTGGTGGATTTCCGATTGTCACTAACAACCTCCTTACATGAAGAATCCCTAAGCCAACATTTGTTAAATTTATTAGGCTTCTTAGCAGAGTTCAAATTTCTAGAACTAGTAAGAATAATTGGACTATGATCACTAGCTATAGGAGCTAGATGGTAAACATGACAGTCAGGGAAGAAATTGAACCAATTCTCATCACCTAGAAATCTATCTAACCTTTCCTGAATCAACTCAGCATTATGTCTCCTATTTGTCCAAGTAAATAGGTTCCCAGAAAAATTCATATCATGAACACCTAGGGCATTAACAAAGTCATTAGCAGAGTTTAACATAGATTGGGAATGGGGATTGCCTCCATTTCTCTCTATTGCTTAGAATGAAATTCATGTCACCTAGTAAGATCCAAGGATATGGAGTCGAATGTCTATAATGCATGATGAAATCCCATTGAGCTTCTCTCGTTACCATTGGGGAGAGCACCATACATACAAGAAAAGGACACCCTAGTTCTACCATCAAATTGAAACATGCAGCTTTATCACATTTAATTGAGAACTAATAATCTCCGGACTTAGGCCATCTTTCCAAAGTAAACAAAGACCACCAGACAAACCTATGGAGTCTACTATGAAATAATTTGGGTATTTAAGAGGCTTAATGAAGGAAGACATTTTTTTGAAACCTGTTTTTGTTTCTGATAAGAAGATAACATCAGGGTCGTTAATCCATTCAAGCATTGACACTGCCAAAGGCACGGGAGTAGACGAGTTGATGTCGTGGCCGTGCCATTATCGCATGCATCACTTCCATGTTTGCGTTTTATTTTTTTTATACCTGCAGCTGCTTCCTATGTAACTATATACACAATGGATATATATTTCACAAAATTGGTTAAAAAGACCAAAATCAATAATTCCTGGGTGAAAAAGACATTTAAATTTTGATACTGTTTAAATGGACAAAAATATAAAAATAGCTAGGATGTAACCAGTTTCATCATACCCATTTTCAAATTCTTTTTTTTATTTTTAATTTACATCAGGATGCATCCAGTTTCATCCTCGCTATTTTTTAAGTTTAAGCCAGGATGAATCCAGTTTCATCGTTGCTATTTTTTTTGTGTCCATTTCACCCATAATAATTTTTACTCGTCCATTTAAACCATGTTTTAAATTTTTTTCGACAAATGACCCATTTTCCGTATATATTTCTAAGACGTCGGACTATAAAGCATCATATTTCACATCCATCTGTGAACATCGCTATAATAACAGATCTGACAATTTAGAAATGTATGTTCATTATGCATTCATGTGCATGATAACAATGGTTCTAGTACCGTCTTTCTGAAAAATGGTTTTGAGGCTTAGAATACCATGAAAAAATTCGCTAATATATAAAGAATACGAACCAACAGAGATTAATAATTAACAACATGAGGCCGAGCTACCTTTTTCCTTAAAGCTGCCCACCTATGCAATAAGCTCACACCCAAGCCTAAAATTTTGAAAAACTGGATTCCCAAGCCCATTCATTCTTCACATAAGCTTCTAACACTATTTATTACAGTTTCCTCCACCATTTCATTCAATGTTCCTTTGTCTAATTTTCAACTTTGCTATAATTTTAATTAGATTTATATCTGAACCGCAACTCTTATAGAATACAAATTTCTTGTTACTTCGCAAAAATATTTCAAGTAGATATGTATTTATAAGTCAAAAACATGCGATGACTATTTTCATGATCACATAACATCCATTATTCACAAAATTTGTTTCGATGACTTGAATGAAAATTTTGCTCAACAGCTAGTCATGCCTCATCTAAACCACACAACCATAGAATGGAGTTGTGTGGTTTAATCGCAACAGTATGCTTTGAAATTTTCTACGGTCATTATTAACCTTATATAAAAGGAGACCAATGTTAGTTCTAAAGACATTAATTATTGGAATGTGATTGGATTTTGTAAATCACTGAATGAAACAAAAAAGAAAATTCAGAAAATGGAATTCCATAGTTAAAGGTGAGTGACGCTGACTCTTGAAATCCACACGCTAGCTCTACCACAGAGCTAAGTCGGCTCGATTACCTAAATTAAGAGAACAACGATTTATTTATTTTTCTGATCAGAAGAGAGATTTTTATTAAGAGAAGAAGAATGTATAAAGTACTACTAGAGGTAGTATTAGAAAGAAAAAAATTAGATAAAAACAAGACTCCAATTATAAACTGTGCATGTAAAACTTAAATGAATCTTATTGCCAAAAGCAGCATCCCAACTGAGCACTAGAGATTTTGCATCACTGCACGACTCTTCTTCAGTTTTGTAGGAGTAGTTTTCTTCAAAAATGCGACAGTTTCTTTCCCTCCATAAGACCCATACCACTGCGGGTGGAATGACATCCCAAACCACTTTACCATTGCAAGAAAGGTGATTGTTGGACCAAGTTCTGGGAAGATTAATCATTGAGTCGGGAAAAACCCAGGCCCATTTTTCCTTCTGAGTAATAGAAGACCAAACCTTCTAAGTAACTTTGCATGCAGTGGATTAAAATGTGAATTCGGGGCTGTCACCTCATAAACTGCAAGAGCTGTGGAAGTCAATCCCTTTGTTTTGCATCATATCTTGAGAGTTAAGTCTTCCATGGACAGCACACCATAATAAGAAGTTTACTTTAGGAGGCATACCCCGGATACCCGGACAATTTATGAGGGAAGTTGTCAATTCCATCATCACTGATCATCTTAGCATATAAAGATTTAACTAAGAAATTTCCTTCTTGGTTTAACGACCATCCTCGGTGTACGGTAAATCATCAAGAGTGGGTGGGTAGAACCAATGATATCTAAAAGAGCAGCAAAGGAGTTTGCTACTTCATCCGAGTATGTTCTTTTAAAATCAAACTTCTATGAAACATCTACTTCCGGTATGCTCAAGCAATGCTTGCATACTTTAATCTTTCAAGCTTGTATAAGTTGTTGAAGGAGTCCATAAAGCACAACTATCCCCTCCATCAATCATGCCAAAAACAGATTTTTGTACCGAATGAAGGCCGAGAGAGTAATTTGTTGTGACAAGAGTGCTAGCTTCAACAATAGTCCTCCAAAGATGAGACTCCATGAGCAGATTGAACCATACATGGAGTCTCAAGAACAACGAATAGAAGCATGCAGCAAATGACATATACCATTGAATTGCAAATGCACTTTCTCAGAAAAAAATATGACATGAGCTTTATCCATAGTTAGGAAAGGCTGAGCAGGGGGTTTTGAGCATACAGAGACAATGGTAAACTTTGTACAACGAGAAATATTTGTTTGTATGTAGCTATTGAGTCTACCAATGTAATTTTCAATGTTCATTGCTCTCCTAGCTGTATCTCTAGGATCAGCTTTTTTGTTTTGAAAAAAGACTTCACATCTCATTCTATGTGCTCCAGGAAATCACCATAGCCAGATTTAGCAATCATTTTGGGAGTCTTGCTGAGCATCTTGGATGAACCTGTAACTACTGGAAATCCAGCAGTACACCCAAAAGGAAAGTAACCAACCAAGGAGTGAAAATACAAGTTCTTCAATACAAGGAAACCCTAATCTCATTCTCTAAGCTAAACTCTCCCCTCTCTCCAAAATCCGATCCCTCATGCCTAGCCCAAGGACCTCTATTTATAGGCTAGTCAACCCTAATGGTGTACAGACTCATTTTACTTCAACACTTCTCGTGGAGGTGCTTTATACTTTGCCCATACCATTTTCCATAAAGTTTTTCCCCTTCTTTCGTTTTCTCGTCGGACACAGTCTCTTTTCTTGCTCAATAATTTACTTACTTCGCAGTGTTACTTTTCTAGCCAAGTAACCTTACTTCGCCCGTCCTTATTTCGTGGCCGATATCTTATTGGGTACTCCAATTGATCTTTTGTATTTCAGACTCTCCTGGTGAGTTACTTCGTCGGAAGATGTTATCTCGCTCACGGCTTTTATTTCGTCAGTTAGTCAATAATGGCGACCCTGACTTGATTTGACAAATCACTGACGAGGGTTCTCGGGGCATGGCACACGCGGCGAATCGTATTTTGGTATCTACATTTTGTGCGCTACACCGGCTTTCATTGGGCGCCATGTCGAGTATAGTTTTTGGTATCTACAAGATCAGCTTTCAAACATAGCAGCAATGGTGATGTAACCACCCGATAGGAAACTATTTCCTCCTGGTACCTCCAACCAAACAGCTCTTGAAAAAGGACAAGAGAGGAGTATATGCATTGTGCATTCATCATGTTGATTGCTAAGAGGGCATAACTGATTTATAAATCGCACACCCTTGAGAGCCGTTCTTTAGTAGGCAGAATGTCTAAATGGCATTTCCAGAAGAAAAAAAATGTTCAACTCAGGCGGACAAGTTTTAATACTCCATGGATCCTGGATTTCAGTTGAAACTTGTAGATCCCCCAAACTGTTTTCATATAGTTCGTTATAAGCAATTTTGAGTGTGAAAATCCCATTTTTTTGTGAACTTCCAAATGAGTTTTTCTTCAGAGGCATAGAGTATACTCATTCTTATATCGATGTATATGCTGAACTTTAAGGGTTTGCTATTTGATTCGAAGCTATCCCACTAATAAAAATTAAATTTCTTTGAGTCTATCAACTTAAGAAAATACCGGCTGGGTGCAAAGAGATAAAAGTGAATGACATGCATTTGTAAAGGCACAAGAGTACATGAGATTTGATGTCTCCAGCATTGTGGCTGGTGTGCCATTTATTATTGCACGAGTTACAACTACTGCTAGGCATCTGACCTCTCTACTTCTACAGAAGGTTCCGGAAAGTAGAAATAAGCTAGGCATGTGACCATATGGTTGAACTCATTTCCCAACCATGCACTTGTTTGTATTTTACTTCTGCATATCTGCAGCTGTTTCGATTCTAAACCCCATAGATTTTCTTCAAATGGGAATCTTAGTTTTTGAATGTTTTGAGACCTCTGTATAATCTTCTTTGAATGTTAAATTTCTGTTGATGGATAAATGACTAGGTTTTTCTTACTTCTAGTGAGCAAAAACGGTTTCGAGTCTTTGCAGTTTACGCCGCCTTTCTCTTTGCTCACGTCTTTTGGTATGAGCTAGAATAGACATATTCTCACACGGGCAGCCTTCCTAAAGTTACATAAACAATGTTTCACGATGGCCATAATCTGTACATGATCCTCGCTATCATGCACGCGGGTGCACAACAACACAATGAATATACCCCTTTTTAAGGCGTCAGATTTAGCATCAATTAATGTGCATCTCTATAATAAATAGATCTGACGGTTTAAAAATACATGCTCATTATGCTAATGCACATGATAGCACTTGTTCTAATCCCGCCATGCCAACGGTTTCGAGTCTTAGACATACCGCGTAAGAAATTCAGCTATTTCTAAGGAATACGCTGATTGAGCAACTTGGTTGCCAAGCTAGTTTCGGCCCTCGTGCACTTTTATGAACGGCCAGGCCGGTATCCCACTAGCATTAGGATTCCGGGATGAGATCAAACAGCATATATTAAGCAGGTGAAGCTATTATAAAATAAATCTTAAAGAAGGAAAAACGTAAACAAGTTGCAGAGAAATAAAGAATCAACAATGGAGAGATTTCTTGGGGTTAAGAATTACTTCTGTGGAGCAGAACATATGTCAATGGATGGAAGCAGCCATTCTGGATTAGTTGGTGGTGCTAGGAGGAGTTATCCTAGAGTCATAAAGAGATCAGTAATTTCACCTGATGATAGAAATTACAAAATCTGGCAGAACTTTCTCCTTCTGCTGGTTGTATACACGGCACTGGTGGCTCCTTTCCAATATGGTTTTCTTTTCAAACCAGTTCGAGGACTGGAGATCGCAGATATTGTCATTGACGGAATCTTCTTGATAGATATTTTCATCACCTTCTTCGTTGGCTACCGCGACAAAAAATCTTACGTATTCGTTGACAACCATTGGGAAATTGCTTGGAAGTACGCAACATCTTGGTTAATATTCGATGTCATTGCTGCGATACCCGTTCAACTTTTTGCTCAGCAGTATGCGTTATTCAGCATTATGCTTCGTCTCTGGCGTCTTCGTAGAGTGTGTTCTTTGTTTTCTGCAATGGAGAAAAACATCAAGTTTAACTACTTTTGGGTGAGGTGTGTCAGGCTTATCTGTCTGACTATATTCTACGTTCACTGTGCTGCATGTGTTTATTATACTATCGCTGCACGTAGCAGCCATCCAGAACGAACGTGGCTTGGTGACTTGCTTGATGAGAGTCTAGGAGTTCGATATGTTACATCGATTTATTGGTCTGTTACAACTTTCACATCTGTTGGTTATGGTGATTTGCATCCGGTAACTACCATGGAGATGCTAGTGGCCGTACTATACATGCTTTGCAACCTCGGATACCAAGCCTACTTGATAGGAAATATGACTTATATGGTCGTCCATATGACAGCACGTACTAGTAAATTTAGAGATACAATTGAAGCTGCTTCTAGTTTTGCAAATAGGAACCATCTCCCAGAGAGCTTACAAGATCAGATGCTTTCCAGTTTGTGTTTGAAGTACAAAACTGACTCAGAAGGGTTGCAGCAGCAAGAAACTCTGGAAGCCCTTCCTAAAACCATCCGCTCAAGCATATTACATTTTCGCTTCGATAATCTCGTTGATAAGGTGTATTTGTTCCAAGGGGTATCAAAAGACTTCCTTTTCCAGGTTGTCTCAGAGATGAAACACGAGTTTTTCCCACCGAAAGAAGATGTTATATTACAGAATGAAACACCCACGGACTTCTATATACTGGTTTCAGGCACAGTAGAGCTAACGGTATGCAACAATGGAACAGAACAGGTTATAGGAGAGTTGAGGAGTGGAGACATTTTTGGTGAGATTGGTGTACTTTGCTACAGGCCACAGCTCTTCCAAGTGCGCACTAGAAAATTGTGTCAGCTTCTGCGGCTAAACCGTACTGCATTCATGAACATTGCCCAGGCGAATGTTGGTGATGGGACTACAATTATGAACAATCTCCTTCAGCACTTAAAAGAGAATGATGACCCGGTTATGCAAAAAGTTCTGATTGAGACAGAGAAGATGCTAGCTCATGGTAAACTGGACCTTCCGCTATCTCTATGTTTTGCAGCTCGTAGAGGCGATGATCTTCTGTTGCATCAATTACTAAAAAAAGGTGAAGACCCAAACGAAACTGACAACAGTGGCCGCACAGCTCTGCATTTAGCTGCAGCTAAAGGAAGTAAGAATTGTGTTGTTCTTTTACTAGATTATCAAGTAGATCCAAATAGCAGAGATTCAGAAGGAAATGTTCCTCTTTGGGAAGCAATAGTGGGGAAACATGATTCAGTGGTTAAGATGTTGAAAGACAATGGTGGGAACCTATCATCAGGAGATGTTGGCAGATTTGCATGCACTGCTGTAGAACAAAATAGTCAAGATTTGCTTCAGAAAATAATAGAAAACAGTGGAGATGTGAAAGTGCCGAAGAGCGACGGGACAACAGCACTTCATGTAGCTGTTTGCGATGGGAATATTGATTTAGTCAGGTTTCTTCTGGAACAAGGATGTGATATTGATAAAGCTGATGTCCATGGATGGACACCAAGAAAATTAGCTGATCAACAAGCTCATGAAGAGATAAAGTTGCTCTTTCGATCCAAGCAAGAACCAAAACAGCAGCCAGCAGTTTCAGTTGATCCAAAAACGCTATCATCGTATAAGAGTGAACCTACAATTACACATCCAGCACCAAATGATGCAGACATGGAGGTTTTGTGGAGAGGTAACAGCCAACACAGAAGAACTAGCCATTTTCACAAGTCAATATTTGGGATCATGTCTACTGCCCATGCAGCTGGTGAGAGAAGCAAAAGCGATGATTATTCACAAAAAGATCTTGGAATGCCTGCCCAAAATTCAGCCGAGCAGTATCCTGCTAGAGTAACTATTACTTGCCCGGAGTTGAGCCAAACCAGAGCAAAACTTGTTTTTCTGCCGAAGTCCCTGGAGGAAGTAATTGGAATTGGTACTACAAAATTTGGATTTTCAGCTAGTAAAGTTTTAACCAAAGATGAAGCTGAAATTGATGATATAAGACTGATCAGAGATGGGGATCATCTTCTCCTTGTTAGCCATAATTGGCCTGCTGGATCAGATGCATAAAGTTTTGGAGACTTAATGTAATTATCTTGGTTTGGTCTTGAGTTAAGTTAATCTTTGTTGTAGCCAACTTGTATTTAGTTTTAATATAACAAATATTTTTTTAGCAATACTCGCTATTCACTAGTATCTTTTCCTCTACTTAGCACAATTTATAAACACAGAATTTCATTACTATAACAAATTAGCAAACACAGTTTATAAGCGAACAGACCTGTGACCAAATTTGTAAAATAAACAATCTCTGATCATAAAACCTAATAAAACACTCAAAAGTTACAGCTTTTATTGGATATAAGAGTACCATTAGTTTTTAAGAGCACTGTGGAAGTAGAGCGAAAGAAGGATATAAGTATATAACCTATGTAGTGAGAATTGGAGGAAGGTAATCAGACTTGGCACCAAGAACACGTGCTTTAGTGTCGGGGAAGAACTCATGACCTGGCAACTCAGTCACATCTCCATTTTCAGTGATTCCAATTGGGTACCTAAGGAGGTGTCCAGGTAGATCACGTTCAAGAGAATCGCTCGAGTAGAGATCCCAGTATTTATCAGCGATCCTGTTCACCTTTTGCACACATTCCTCGCTGTTAGGATGGAGGAAAACTTCATCAAGCATGCCAAGATGTTCATACCATAATGCCATACGGAATCCGTGGATTTGACCCGTTGCTGGTTCTCTGTGAGCTAGGTGATGAGGTTGGTAACCTCCCATGGCAATTTCAGAGTCCCTTGCACCATTCATTGATCTCTCGTTGATGTTGGCTGATCCAATGATTATGTATTCATCGTCAACTGTAAAAGCAGGCAAAATAAATTCAAAATGAGTATTTAGTTTCCGGCATGATTGAACTACAAAAGCACAAGTTCTATAGTTCTATTTTGTCGACTAACATGTAACAAAGGGGTTGGGACACCTCATCAATGGCAATGACACCTAGTTTGCAGGGTTTTCTAAACGTAGTAGGACTTGGGAAGAAAATTGGAGTCATGACTTCTGATTTTACCAAACTATGTACGTCTAGAGTTACCATATCAAGTTTTAAATTAACATTTAAACCACTAATCTATATTCTCAATCTAAAAGAAAGATTTCAGAAAATGCTAATTCAAGCTAATAAACGAAATCGCTAAAGCCGTCATACGTACCTATCATCATCTTGGTGTGAACGTAGATCATGAATCGTCGTGCCTCCTGAGCTCTACTATAATCTGTATCAGGTTCTGGAGTTTCTGATGGTACATACTCTCCTTCTTTCTTCACCTCTCGATTACCGAGACAGAAGAATGTCAAGTAGTCCCTAGGGTCAGCTACAAGCCCTTTAGCTTTAAGAGCTAGAGTGATGTCAGCGTACATCATGTCCCAAGTCCTCCTCTGCCAATCTAATATCGCCTGAACTGATGCACTCTCTGGGATACCCTCTGGCCACATCGGAACAACGACGTAGACAGTAAACCTCTCACCAGCTTCAATCTTGCTAACAATTTTTAGTGAGAGTTCCTTGGGAATAAGATGCAGAGCGTTTATTTCCTCAGGCTTAATGCCATCTGCTTTCCAACCATATGAACTTCCGAGGAAATACTGATTTTCAATGTAAATGAAGTCCTTTGCTCTTCGAATGGCATTAATATAAGCATCCTGAATGCTGCGGTCGATGATGTTGTCTTTTCCACTAACAAGCCCAGCTTTCGCTGCATCCTCAGGTGAATCAGGGAATCCAAAAGCAGCCCCACCGTCAATGGATCTGAACAACTGAACGTTCCATGATTCTGGGTCTTCAGAGAACGTAACGGGAGAGGGAGGAATAATAATCTCAGAAAGCTCTCTCAAGTTGACCAAAATGTCTTTCCCACCCTGTTTCCTCCACCTTTGTTCAAAATTGAAAAGAACATCCCAAGCAATGGGTCCTTCTAGACGGGAGTGAATATCATGCCAAGGCTCCCTGGGTCCACCTTTAGTAATTGCACCACCGGTGAAGTTAGGTTGATGGAAATCATCATGGTGAGCAGTGTCCAAGGTTCTAAAAAGAGAATGGAACTGAGTATCATATCTTCCATCGCAGAGATCAATTCCCCCAACAAAACTCACTATTCTCCTCTGTTCTGATCCTCCACTGGGCATTGCACTATCCGTGACCACAATCTTCTGGTGATGAGTGAACATAGTTGAGATCTGTAAATCCTGAATGAAGCTGCCTCCATCATCAGGATTACGGGGACACAAGACACAGTTCACCTGTGTACCTTGGAAGTAATTAAAAGTGTCTTCGTCATGGGTAGCCATCAATCCATCTTTTTTCAATAAACCCACAGAGGTTCTGTCATCCCATACAAGCATAAGGACCCTAACACCTTCATCAGCCTTTTTCTTAAGCAACTCTCCAAGAGTAATGTCACCACCAGGTTTTTGCCTTCTAGAGTCCCTTATCAAAACGACTTCAGTGTACACAGACCACCCAGTAATGTAAATCATGTGTTTTGCGTTACTGATTGCATCAAATATATCCTCCCAGCATCTGGCAGGCTCGTAAATCTTGCCTCCAGCAAGAGGGATTTTGGGAATAAAATTATCTGGGACGTGAGCATCTTGATATAGAGAAACTTTGCATCCTGTTCTCTGGGTGAAGAATGTGTAAGGAACTCCAGGAAATTTGGCGCTTCTAATTCCCCGAGCCCAATTCTTGTCTTGACCAACATCAAAATATTGCAGCTTCACGTGGATCTTACAACCACCTTGCACAGGATTACGCTCCTCATCTACCACCTCGACCCATTCATCCACTTCTTCCCCACTTAGAACTTGGTTAATAGGAACATAAGCTCTTCCGATCAGAGTTGCTCCAATGGGATTATCGTCTTTGACCGTGAAGATGACATTAGCAGCCATATGGGCACAGTAGATGTGAAAAGACTCGTACCACTTAGGGTTGACAGGTTCATCTTTTATGATTCTGGTCCTTCCAACTCTAGCCTTATCGAGATCAACGGAGGCATAAAGCATACTAGCTCCTTTGCCAAATCCAACTGTCTCCTCGATGTTCTCCACAAGCTACAAGAAGAAATTTCAGACTTAACATTAACGAAAACATGGAAAATTATTATATACTCTATATATAGCTACAGTGTCTTGGGAAGTAGCATACAGTGTCTCAAAGTTTCAGAAAGAGAATGAAGCAACAGCACTGGTTACCAGAAGATATAAGTGTAGGGAGGTTCACATAAATTTCAATAAGACCAGGTTAAGAGAAACAAAACTAGTACTTCAATAGCTCACTAATGTTGCATGGAAAGGAAAATATTGGCCAGAGACCACCTTATAACACCCTTAAAACATTTAGTATAAACATTAACTAAGTACAGAAGTAACTTGAACCATGGTGAGCATGAAAACTACATATAATTATATTTTGCCTAGTGAGTTCAGCATAAGACTGCTTCAACAGATGCAAAACCTTTATATGTAGCGAGTAACAGCGTCTGAAAAAGTGAACGTACACAAAAGAATTGTACATTTGTAAATGTAACAACATCAAACCAAAAACAAAAAAGTGAAAACTAGTCATTATGTTTGTACTAATCTTCACACTTCCTTCTAACAAACGCTTTAGACATACTACTAAACGAAAGATTAGTTTCACTGAACTCATCAGTATCAGGTTGCTGATTTAGATACACAAATCGAGTTAAAATTCTAAGACTCAATAAATCAGTAAAAATTACTCCCAAACTTTTTTTACAATCTCTTTCTAAACCTTGTCAATTTAGTCTCCTGATCTTACAAGGTCGATCGATCCAATGATAAACCCTCAAGAACTATAAAAAAGAATGTGCCGAATTACCTTTGCTTCGACTGACATTCACTCATTTACTTTTTCATCAATGATTAAACACAATAGCAAGGGTAAAAATCAAGCAATTATCACTAAAAATTAGTCAAACCTACAACCAATAAATCAGATCCATTACTACACAATTCAACCTACAAAAACCACAGATCACGCCTAGATTTCACCAGAAAAACAAAACTTAAGAACTGGAAATCGAATTCTCACTACAAGCTTTGAAAATTTCATTCATATAGATAAGATCCAAACATACATTAAAAAATCCAACACAAAAGTGCTTACAAATTTTCACATCGTAATCAAATCAGCAATTTACCTTCCTAAAGAACTTAGGAGCACCACCAGTTTTCCTATCAGGATGAGAAATTGAATTCGCTTCAAAGATCGTAACATGTAGAGTTCCATGGAGTAAAATCTGCGCCATTTTCTAACCTACACACAAAAAAAAAATCGAAGTCCAACTCTAATCATACAACAATCATCTCAGACCATAAAATTACTAAAAAATAGAATGATCAGATTTTCCTGTCATTCCTGAATTTACTAAAAATAAGTCCATAAATTCAGCACAAACAAAAATCTAGTGAAATTTCAGAAGCTAGATGTAGAGAGCTTGAACTTACAGAAGAAGAGGAAGAAGATCTGGAGATTTACAGAGAAATGAGGTTGATCCTGATCGGAATCGGGATCTTTATATGGATGAGATGTGCTGAGAAATGGGAAGGACTCTGTAAAGACGCGCCAACGAGAGAGAAAAAAATGGGAAGAAAAGTAATTATTAAGAGAAAGAGCTTTAAAAGCCGCCCCTGTAAAATAGAACGCGGAGAAATGAACGTGGGGGTTTATGGGTAGACGGATAGACTTTTCTAATGGCTTTGGAACCGGAATGGATTTGGAACCAAGATCTAAGATTTATTGATAACTGTGACTCACAGAAATTTATCCAAAAAGTACATAAAAAGAATTCTTTATATTTAAAAAAAATATATAAAAGATAGAAATATCTATATTCTATTCACAGGGATATTTGGCAAGAGAAAGATTCCGATTCTAACATCCGTTGGAGATGGACGTTATTAGATGATGAATCCAATAGCTCTTTGAACATCTATCTTAGAGACGAAAGAGGAGAAGAAATAGAAAATCAAAAAGAATATAACAAAGAAATAAGTATAGAAAAAGATCAAGAAATGTGGTAAGGAAAGAGGAGACCAAGGACATTGGTACTCCACTCCACTACTCCTTGCTATTTTTCGACCCAACGTGTGTAGGTCACTTGGTAGCTGAAATATTTATAGTGTTTTCGTACATAAATAATTTTGCAAAGGTCGATATCAACAAGTCCTTCTCTGTAAGCACACTGACGAAGGACGTGTTACTCAACAGATTGGTCACTCAAAAAGCACGGTCGTTGTGAGTACTCACGCTACCAACGTTAACAAATTGTTTTCCTTACTGCCAGATACGTATGAGGTGGCACACAAGGCTGCGGTGGATACTGAAAATTTTGAAAAATTTACTAAGGATAAAAATAGAATCTTCATTTTGGGACCATGGTTTTTTTGGGACCATGATTTTTTTCGGGAATGGTGTGTTCGGTTAGGAAATATTTTTTGCGACGTAACTGAACCTAATTTTTACGACGTAACCGAATTATTGTTCGGTTGGGAAATGTTTTTTGCAACTAAACCGAACTATTGTTCGGTTGGGAAATGTTTTTTACAACTAACCGAACTTACATTCGGTTGGGAAATGTTTTTTGTAACTAACAGAACTTACCAGTTCGGTTGGTAATTTGCGTTACCTCCCCTAGCCAAGATCATAATTAGCGTTACCTCCCCTACAGAAATTAAATTAGTGAAACCTCCCTCGTTACATTTTCCGTCCAAAGCTGGTTATCCCGTCGGTGACTTTGTACACGTGACCGGCTTCTTACACGTGGACTTTGACTTTCCCACGTGTAAAAAACCGGTAGGGAGGTAACGCTAATTATGATCTTGGCCAGGGGAGGTATTCTGGGAAAGTCAAAGTCCAAGTGTAAAAACTGGTCCACGTGTACAAAACTACTGACTAGGATAACCAGCTTTGGACGGAAAATGTAACGAAGGGAGGTTTCACTAATTTAATTTTTGTAGGGGAGGTAACGCTAATTATGATCATGGCCAGGGGAGGTAACGCAAATTAACCCTTGTTTTTTGCAACTAACCGAACTTACGTTCGGTTGGGAAATGTTTTTTGCAACTAACCGAACTTATGTTCTGTTGGGAAAAGTTTTTTGCAACTAACCGAACTTATAACTAAAAAACCATGGTCCCAAAAAAAAAACCATGGTCCCCAAAAAACGATTCTAAAAATAACCCTATCATTTCTGTTTCAACCCAAACTCCTACAAATCATTCAAGAGCCCAACCCAGTAATGAATTACCCAATCCAGTAACCAAAACCTTTAACCGTATCCACCAGATTTATCAAACCACTTCTTCCACCCAAATTCAAAGTATAATCCCTAATTCTGAAATACATAAGAGGTTGCGAAAAGCTACTCTAAGCGATGAAGAAATTTTATCATCAGCTTCTTTCTCGTCTATTGATTCTACTAAGAAGAAATCTAAGAGTTGGAAGAGAACTGCGAGGGCCAGACCGAAGAGTGGTGGTAATCAGAAAAACGAAGATTTATCTGTTGGTTCTAAAAGATATGCTTGTCCCATGGAGATTGATGTCCATCCCAAGAGAACTCTGTCTATTCAACAACCCACAAAGGGTGTGGTGGCTGCCTAGAACCAGCCACAGGTACAATGTTAATCTTCTCTTGGAACTTTCGAGGACTGGGAAACGTCTCGACAGTCCGCAATCTAAAATCATTTCTCCGGGCTTACAACCCTCAAATTGCCTTTCTATCAGAAACTTTATTTAATGAGGTAAACTCTACTAGACTATTCTCTTCGTTGGATTTTGATAACTACAATTTTGTTCCTGCTACGGGTAGAAGTGGAGGGCTTGTTATTTTATGGAATGATTCTATCAATTTGGAGATCATTAGTTCAAACAAAAATGTCATTTATTGTCGAATTCATAATATCTTAGGGAATGATTGGGATCTTCTATGTGTTTATGGCCCCCCCAATCATCAAAACAGGTATGAGTTCTGGAGAAATTTCTCACAATTTACTTCTCAAATTCAAAATCCTTGGTGCATTGTGGGTGATCTTAATGCTATATGCTCTTTATCTGAAAAGCATGGTGGGAGTCAAAGCTTCAATTCTGCTAATAATGGTTTTAAAGATTTCATTCGAGAGAGAAGCTTGATTGATATGGGTTATATTGGTCTTGCCTTTACTTGGACTAATGGTGCTACTACTGAAGATCCTATTTATGAGAGACTGGATAGATCTTTGTGTACTCCAGACTGGCTCCTTATGTTCAAGAATAATGGGGTTCTACATCTTCCTAGGATAAGCAGTGACCATGCTCCAATTCTCATAAAAATAATGGGGTTCTACATCTTCCTAGGATAAGCAGTGACCATGCTCCAATTCTCATAAATACTTGGAGAACTAATCTCATGAAAAGAAAGCATTCTAACAAGGTTGAATACTACTGGATGGACCATCCTGAGTTTAAAGATGTGGTGATTAATGCTTGGTCTTCTCAACAAATGGACACCATCATTAATTGGATGTTGTTAATAAAGCACTTAATATGTGGAGCAGAAAATCTTTTGGAAATATTTTTCAAGCTGTGGAGACTGCAAAGACTGATCTCCTTGAATTACAAAAAGGTGCTCACCTAAGAGATATTAGAGCTGATGAAAAACTCCTTAGTGAAAAAATTGATCATCTAAATAATCTCCAGTACAAGTACTATGAACAAAGGAGCAAGGTTCAATGGATCCCCAATGTTGACAAGAATACACATATTTTTCATCTTGCGGCTACTCAAAGAAGGAAGAAGAACCAAATCTGCTCCTAAACTGGTTGATGGAAGTTGGGTTACGAATGCAGATGGTGTGGTGGCTTACTTGATTGATCACTTCTCCAATTTATTCAAAAGGGACCTTAATGAGTAGAATTTTGTCATCCAATTCCAAGCCCCTGTCAAGTTAGATGCGGCCAACAATGACCTTATAGCTCAAGTACCCTCAACCGCACGATATATGGAAGGTCATTAAGAGTATGAAGAATCTCAAAGCACCGAGGTTCTGACGGGATGCCTAACAATTTTCTTCAAACGCTGTTGGGAGCAAATTGGTGAAGAAGTTTCCCAAACAATTAAGCATTATTTTACTTTTGCATCTCTTCCTCCTGGGATGAACCACACCAACATCAGCTTGATTCCTAAGGTAAAACACCCTACCTTACCTTCTGAATTCAGACCAATAGCTCTTACTAATGTCATGTATAGAGTAATTACCAAGATCATATCTCAACGCCTAAAGATACATCTAGACAACTTAGTAGATCATGCTCAGTCTGCCTTCATACCAGGTAGAATGATTACCGATAACATTGTCGCAGCTAAAGAGATAATTCACACCATGTCTACTTCGTCTTCTGTATTAGGCTCTTTCGCACTTAAAGTAGATATAACTAAAGCCTACGACAAAGTGAGCTGGAGGTTCTTAAGTCACTGTCTTAGATCGTATGGTATTACAGGGAATTCTCATAATCTCATTATGAACTGTGTCTCTGCTGCTTTATTCTCAATTGTTATTAATGGCCAAGCTGAGGGTTTCTTCGGCTGGGTTTGGTAATGCTTTTATTTTCCAAAAGCACTTTCAAAACCTATATATGTAAATAATTTTTGAAATTGGTATTTGGTAAAAAAAAATCAAAGTGCTTATCATCCAAAGCACTTCCCCTGTTCCTCAATTTTTAAAAGTTGGGGAGGAGGAGCTTTTAAAAGCTACAAAAGCATAAGATGTGGATGCTTGATTTATCTTTTTTGTCCCTATTTAATTTTGTAAATGACAAAAATTACCCTTAAATATATATACAATCAATTTTTATTTCTTATATTTTATTCTTTAAATATTATTATATTTTATTTTCAAACTATTGTATGATACCATTTCATTTAATTTGTCAAAAATAAAAACAAATTTTAAATAATTACTTAATTTTAGTTTATTTTTTGTTTGAAAATTATATATATTTAAAATTGGTAAAGTAAAAAAAAAATTTCTTAACAATCATAATAATAGTAATAATTAGTAAAATTTAATATTTAATCTATTTATATTTAATAGTAAAAAAAATTAATTATTTTTAACCCCAATAAAATTGAACAAAACTATTTTTAGAGATATGTCTGTTTTTGTCATTTGCCACAACAACAATGGTTGAATCTAGTATTTTACCAAACACACTTTGATTGTTTTTTTAATCAGCCTTAACTTTAATTAATATTTTACCAAACGTCTAAGCGCTTTTTCTCACAAAGACAAAGAACGCACGCGCGAGAAAAGTGCTTTTACAAAAGCTGCAGCAATACCAAACTAAGCCTTCACCTGCGAAAGAGGGTTACGTTAGGGATGTCCCCTTTCCACGTATCTATTTATCTTGTGTACCCAGGGTTTGTCTTGGTTAATGAGAACTATGGAGAATAATTCCTTGTATAATGGTTACAAAATTTGTCGAAATGCTCCATTTGTTTCCCATCTTATGTTTGCTGATGATCTTATTCTGTTTGGAATCTTGATGAGAATACTATTAACACGCTTCAAAGAATTCTCACTACTTATGCTTCATGGTCTGGACAATATGCAAATATGCAAAAATCTTAAATCCATTTCAGCAAAGGTGTCAACCCGAATAAAAGAGAGGAGTTTGCAAGATGACTGGGTGTACAACAGATGCAGATTATTGATAAATACCTGGGTCATCAGCTTTTAAGGTCTTCCTATAAAATTGATTCTCATGACCTCCTAGTTGATAAATTTGATGTTAAGTTGGCAGGGTGGAAGGGTATTCATTTGACGTATGCTGGAAGAACCATCATGATTAAACATGTGTTAGGTCTCATACCTCCTTATTATATGGGGACTGCTCTCATTCCGAAGAATGTCTTGGATACTCTTACTAGAACCATGCGGAATTTCCGGTGGGGCCACTCTAGAGAGGTAAGGAAATCTCATTTTATCAATTTGAAAAATATTGAGAAACACAAAGACATAGGTGGATTGGGAATTAGAACACTACAGAACTTAAATAGAGCCATGATAGCCAAATTTATATGGAAATTTCTAGAGAATGTGGATTGCTTGTGGTGTCTGCTCATGAGAGCTAAGTACTAGCAAAAATATAACTTTTGGAGTGTGAAAAAAAGGTCAAAAGTGCTCCTCCACTTGGTCAGCTATGCTGAATTGCAGAACTGATATGGTTTATGGGTGTTCTTTGGGTGATTGGTAATGGTAACAAGATTGGTATTAGGGAGGATCCCTGGATTCCTAATCTTCATGATAAAAGACCCACTCTTAACACAAATGTCAATCACTGTCCTTCAAAAGTCAATGAGCTAATTCTCTCTAACCCCACCAGATGGGACATTGAAAAACTTCAACTCTTGTTTCCACCTTATGAAGTTGGGAAAATTCTCGGATATTCATCTACCTAGCGATGATGCGAAGGTTTTAAGATATATTATTGTGGATTCATCATCCAAATGGGGTTTTTTCGGCTAAGTCCTTCATCAAAACTCTACAAGACAGAGCTCCATCCTAATCTAATGCTGGGATCATCGAAGAATTTCCTTGGAAGAAATACTGGCAAGTGAAGAACATTCAACCCAAGATTCAAAATTTTATTTGGAGAATACTCAAAAATGGCATCGTTGTGGGGAGTAGATTAATGAAGATATGCAAAGACGCCATTGCAGATTGCAGAATGTGTAACAGGGCTGTTGAATCATTGGAGCATTTATTTCCATATTGCCCTGTTGTTCAAGCTTTTATCTTTGCTTCTCCCATGACTCTCAGAACTGATGAAAGCTCACAGCTCTCGGTATATCACTATATCGGGATCTTTGGTTAGAGAGGTGGAGATTACTCCAAACTTAAACTCGTGGGCTTGTCTGTTTTGGACCTTATGGAAGACCAGAAATAATATAATCTTCAATGGTGGTTCAGTTAATATTCAGTCGATGTTACAGGAAGGGTTATATTGGTATAATCAAAATACTTTGACTCGGGACATTACCTTTCTACCAACTGAGCAAGACTATCTAGATTCTAGATATACAGTGGGTCTCCTCCTCCTTATCCGAAGATCAAGATTAATTTCGATGGAGCTTCTGGTTCAAAAGGGTACGCATGATCTGTTGTTGCTAGGGATCATACCTCTGGCTTTGCAGGAGGCCAAACAAGGGTACTTGATTTTACTACCCCAATTGAAGAAGAATCTTATAGTGCGTTAGTGGGTATTGATATTGCCATCAGTAAAGGGCACCAACATATCATCGTTGAAGGTGACTCGCTTATGGTGATTAATGCTTTGAAATACAACAACTCCCCTACTCCTTGGCGCATTAAGAATATCATAGGAAGAATCAAGGATAAGCTAAATTTCTTCTCGTCAGTCGACTTCAGTTTTATAAAAAAGGAAGCCAACACTATGGTACACTCCTTAGTTGCTTATGCAGTTGAATACCATCTGACTAATCAGTAGTTACTTCATCCTCCTTCTTGTATTACTCACTCTGTCAGTGAGATTTCTTCCTCTTTTTAGTTTTTTTTTTTGGTTTTTTTTTTCTTTCTCTTTGTAACCTTCAAAAAAAAAATATCAAGAAGTCCTTCTACTCTTCAAGAACTTTCAACCCTAGTGAGTAGTGACTCTCAACCCGAAAGGGTGTAGTTATGAATTTTGTTGGTTGTTAGTCCTTGGCTTTCGAATTAAAGTGTCCATTAATGTGTTATCAGAACATATCATACTGGTCTTCAGGGGCCTCTTTTGCTTTGGGTACTTCATTGAGATGAGTCTCAAAAGTTATAACTCATTGCCGATATCACCTGTAGTATTAGAAGTTATTTGGTGATGATGCTAACGACATGAGTTTGAAATGGTCAACAACGAAATGGGTCATGACACTAACGACATGAGTTTGAAATGGTCAACGCCGAATTTCGATATTTTTTTAAGTTGTCACAATTCTGCGAAAAATACCTTTCTTGTTTGGGAGCCATCTCTTTATCTAGATTTTTTTTTTTGTCAAATATGATCCCTTATCAAGCAAAACCGTATTTGAAAAATAAAAGTAGTATTTCATTTCTTTTTAATACTAGGTATTAATAATTTTGCTTTTGATGCTCTTGACTCCAAGTAATTGATTTGTATCTATGAATGCATGAAAACTAAGAAACATTTATCAAAAGAAAAACAATTTGTTTTGAAGCACGAAATTTATTAGATTAAATCGAGATTACACGGAGACATGTTATCCCCATAGAGTCTGCTTTTATAATAGTTCCTATAACATGTGGGGGAATATGGTCACATCCCATATTGTTGCTGAGAGACTTCCGAGAGAGCAGTCATTCGCTGCTCTATTCGCCAAACCGTCTGCCACTTGATTTTCTTCCCTGTAGATGTGTCGAATTGTGTATTGTTTGATTTGGGTCAACCTTTGTTTGATTTCTACGATCAAATTAGATACATACCAAGGGGCCTCGGACTCCGAGGTTAGAAATTTCATCAATTTTTTTGAGTCTGTTTGGAATTGAAATTTTGGTCATCCACGTTCCGTTATCGCTTTGGAAGCGATTAGTATGGCCCAAGTTTCATCTGCAAGTGCGGTGGTAATGCCCAGCGGTTGCGCTACTGCTAATATGGTATTTGTCTCTCTGTTTCGGCATATAATACCAGCCCCTGCTATTTTGGGATAGCCTCTCGTTGTTCCACTTGTGTTGATTTGGATCCAATCGAAGTGAGGTTTAAGCCACCCCACGAAGATGATTGATGATGCTATAGTTCTTTGAGCGGGGTTTGCATACAGATACATCCAAAATAGCACCGGAGGTAGGTTGTCTTGCGCCCATGAATATTCTTGTCGGAGTTTGATGGTCATTTGCATTACGCTGGTCGGGTTTGGTTGTTGTTGTCGATATACTACCTCGTTCCTTGTTATCCATAAGGACCAAAATAGGAAACAAAAATTTATGGTAACTGAAGCAGGAGCTTTTGTTGTGAGGAGTTGGGAAACAATCATTTAAGGGTTTAGTGAGGTGGGTATGATACTAGCGATAATCTGCTGGTTTGTGAGGTGAGATAGCAAGAGGTTCTAAAAATCTATAGATGTCTGGCAATGAAGCAGAATGTTAGCAGATATTTCAGAATTAGAACTGCATTGTGGGAATAGGTTGGAGTCGGTGAGTTGGATGCGGTTGAGAATGCTAAGCGAAAGCTGTACTTTTGGGAGACATAGAAGTCTCCAAAAGAACTTGGGTTGGGGAGGGTTTTTTTTTTAGCTTGCCCTGAAGTGCTGATGAGTCAGTTGTATCCCGATGTTGTTTCGCTCTTGGTAAAAGGTCATATGATCCTATATGGTTGGTTGTCTCGGGTAATGTGGATGTTAATGATTCACTACATTATGGGTTGGGGGAGTAGGTTCAATTTATCATGATCCCAGTTCCTGGTTGACAGGTCGATAATGTCGGCAATTGATTGTATGGAATAATAGAGCGAAGGGTTAATAATATTATTGAATTTTGGATCCAGTTTGCTTGGATAAGGGTGTTTAATCCATTCCCAATCTGATAAATGAGATTTTATTTGAAGGTTGGTATGAGGGAAGCCATTTTCCTCCATTGTGGGCTGGGTGAGGATGATTAGGGTTGGGTTGGATGATTTCAAACATGGGGTTTTGCTTAAGGTATTTTGCGTTATATAAGGTGGATAATACAGAGGGAGATTTATCGTGGAGGTTCCAAATTCTTTTCACGAGTAGTGCCTTGCTGTGTTCGATGCTGCTTCATATTCCCATGCTTCCTTGAGCTTTTAAGATGAATGGTGCCTTCCGGAGTTGCTTTATATGTTATTATAAATGCCATCCGCGTACATGAGATGCAGAATTGTCGATGCCTTTTGGAAAATGCGGAGTCCCTTTATCTTCTTTTTTTGGGGTTTCTAGAATACCCAGGTTCGTAGATAGTATTTCTGCACAGATAATAAATATATAAGAGTAGAGGGGGTCCCCTTGCCTAATTCCCCTAGTTGGGGTGATGTAACCATGTGGTGTTCCATTAACATTGACTGAGTAGGTTACTGTTGAAATGCACAACATAATATAATCTACCAAGGTTGCAGTGAATCCTAAGTTGGAGAAAGCCCGTTTGATGAAACCCTAGTCCAAGAAGTCATAGGCTTTTTAGATGTGTAATTTAAGAGTTATTTTGGGGTCTTTAGTGAAGCTTGAAGTTTTGATAGTGTGAAAAAGTTCGGTTGCGATTGCTATGTTGTCGTGAATGGATATTTGCGGCACGAAGGTACTTCGGCATGTGCTTATCAAGAGCGGAAGGAGAGATCGTATGCGATTTACCAGAATCTTTGAGATTATTTTGTATGTGACATTACATAGCCCTATTGGTCTAAATTGGAAAGGTTTAGAGGGGTGGTCAACTTTTGGGGATTAAAGTGAGGTTAGTATGGTTCATGAACCTCGTTTGATTGGGGGCCAAAGATATTAATTGGGGGCCTCTCACTAGAGGACAAAAAAGGTCACCCAAACCTAATTTGGGTCACCCCTTAGCAATTTTTTTTTCTAAATACCTAAACTACCCCTGAATGATTAGTATTAAAACTTAATAAAGTTAATTTAATTAGTGTGGTTAGATTATGTTAGATTAAAATCAGATTTTAGAATATTTTTTTTTTTTTTTTTTTTTTTTTTTTTTTTTGTGAGTTGAGAAGAAGATGAGGTTTTAGAAGAAAACTTGGGTTTTTTAGAAATGAGTAATTCAAGTAGGGGAAATAATGTTGGAGAAGGTTCAAGTAACAAAGATGATTGTGTTGATGGTAAGATTATCTTAAATTCTCCCATGGATTGGATATATCTCACAACATAGAGAAAGAGTCGTCAATGTCGAGGGATGTATACCCCAACGACTCTATAAAGTCGTCAATGTATTGACACCAAAAATGACGACTCAAACCTGCAACTTTTCCAGGCTATGAAAAATCGTCAGGGTAATATGATATACCCTGACGACTCAAACCTGCAACTTTTCCAGGTTATGAAAAATCGTCAGGGTAATATGATATACCCTGACGACTCTTAACTTGGGTCACAAAGAGTCGTTATTTGGTGTGTCTATACCAAGACGACTCTGAAAATTATTGGGACAGAGAGGCTGTTTGTTTTTCACCTGGGGTCGTTGACCTTTAAAAAAGGGTCGTCCATAGAGGATCGTCATAGGTTTCTATATTATGTTAACGACTCTAATCTAGGGTAAAAAATATGAAAACCAGAAATACGGTCGTTATCTTGATCATCATACACCCTAAAGATTTTTTATGGTCTCTACATGCATATGAAAAATCGTTAGGGTTTAGGCTTGTCGAATTGTGACCCTTTTTACTCATGAATCGAAATTTTTCGGGTGAAGATTTTTGTTTCTTCTTGGAGTCGTTAATGGAGGAGAAGAGAAGAGTCGAGAGGGTGAGAGGGGAGGGAGTGATCTTTTTTGTTTAGAACTAGAAATGAATTGGGGCTTAAGATTAAGGGTTAATAGGTTTTTAAGATTTATTTTTAGTGAAGGGTAAAATAGTATTTTCACAATAGGTTTAATACGCCTTTGAAAAATTTGGGGTGCAAATAAAATGTCAAGGCCCCCAATTAATATCTTTGGCCCCCAATCAAACGAGGTTCATGAAAGGGTGGATGTTAAGGGAACTAAAAAAACTGCATACCATGCTTATCAGTTTTGGATGAGTTGTTTCCAGAAAACTGTGAAAAACTTACTAGTGTATCCATCTGGTCCCGGGGCACGGTCTGATCCTATTGAAAAGAGCGCATGTTTGATCTCCTCAGAGGTTACTTAGGATGTTAGCATATCGCATTATTGGAGAGTTAATCTTGGTGTTATTCCTTCAAATAGGTTATCATCAATTGGTGTATTTGGAGTTGTATATTGGTATGTGAAATGCTCCAACATGATATTGATAATCGCATCATTATCCCTAATCCGGGTGTTTTGATGATCTCGTAGTTGTCGTATGTTGTTAAAACTTCGATGAATTGTGGCTTTGGTATGAAAGAAGGTTGTGTTGCGGTCTCCTGATTGAAGACATTGGATTCCAGATCATTGCTGCCAGTAGGTTGCATGACACTCGAGCAAATTCATATGTTCGATTCGGAGTTACTTTTCTTGTTGTATCTAGTTTTCCAATTCAGTACCAGTTTGCGTGGCGCATTGATGTTGAGTTGCCTTTATTTTGGCGGTTGATTTTTAATCAATGTGGGAATGTGGCCAAAGTTGATCTTGTCCCACCCTGTAAGGGTTTTGTTGGTACATATAAGTTTGAGCTGGAGGTTCAATGGTGGGTCCGAGTCATGTAGCTGATCCTATGCCGAGTTAAGTACTTGATGAAGCTGAGGATGTGATAACCATAAATGTTCGAATTTGTGGTTCTTGTTTTCTTGCCAGTCCAGTGCTTTCGTTTGGTGTAGGATAGGAGCATGGTCTGAGGCTATCCGTGGAAGATGTGTTGATTCCAGCAAGGGGGTTGCAGTGTTTATTTTCTATGGCTCTATCAAGGCGTTCCTGGATGTTGTCTTGTCCTCGTTGGTTTTTTTTTCCAGGTCTATGAGTCTCCTCTCAAGGTCAATCAAACCCATTCGATCCATTAAATTTAGAAAAGGTTGAGTCTGTGCATATGTAACTTGTCTGCCACCCGTCTTTTCCGATTGGTCCATTATTTCATTGAAATCTCCTATAGGTGTCCAAGGTGTTGTAGTATTAATATGTCAAAAAATAATCCTTAATCAACCGAAAAAAATTCAATGGCACCCGTTACCCGGAACCGTACCTGGTGGATTAGGATTCGGTTCTGAGTCCTAAAATTAAACACATAGCAACTTAGGACCCGATAAGTACTACCCGTTTGGACCTTTTCAGATTTCGGGTCTAATCAACGGGTATCGGGTAGCCGATTATTCACTCTTTATATTTAATCTTTTCATCATTTTAGGTTTTTTAGCAAAATTCTAAATATTTTGCTAGTTTCGGCTTGGATTTTTTTTCGCCCTTATATTTAATCTTTTTTTAGGTCATTAATAGAGAAATCATGATAAACTTTTATAAAAATAATCTGTATTCAAACCAAAAAAGAGAAAGATATTAATTTTTTGAGATTGATTTTGATAGTGTTCTTAATTCCCAATAGATACCCGATACCGATGGGTACCGAAAATTAAACTGTCTTGTTTTGGGTCCACTAATACAGGAACTGGACCCGAATTTTATAAGTAGAGTCCGGGTCCAGTGGTTCCCGGAAATACCCGGACGCATTGACACCACAACTTTGGAGTTTAAGAACAACAACGATAATATCTGTACATTCACCGGATGAATAAGTTTTATCTCTGAAAGAGATCCAAAATATATCCTCGATAAACATTTACATTAAAGAGTGACAGAATAGTTATACTACCTCTACCTCTAGTTCTAAGAAAATATCTACCAAATTAAAAATAATAATAATAATATTCCTTTCCAGAAACGGAAGGGGTATCACATGGGACCAAAACGAAAGAAATGCCATATTTTACCGGCCGTGATACACGTACCGCGGATCAAATCCAACGGTGGGGAGCGATTCTAACACTAGGGTTGGTAGCGGGCTAGGGTTGGGAAATTGGGGCCACTCCCCTCCTCACACGGGATAAATTGCGGTAGCGGACCCGCGGTAACTTAATCACTTTCGTATTTTTACATACTTCCGCTTGTTTAAGCAGCCCACGTGGCCAATAGACTATGAATGCCTCTGTAGAAATTTTTTATAAGAAAACTTTGGATCCAGGTTGTGAGAATTGTCTATATTAATTCTAAGAGCAATTCCTATGGAATGAACAAACCTAGAGTTTGTTCATTTTGATCCCACTATGGGAGGAACAAACCAAGAAAATGGATGTTCAAGTGAACAGATTAGTTCATTTTAACAGCGAGACACTCCAACAGGCACGCGTATGTTGAAATGGCGCGCACCATGATCAATAACTCTGGCGACAGCATAGGTGACGCCCGCGTTTTCCACCAAAACGCGCGTTTTAGATGCTAATGCTAGCGACTTATGATGAGACTCCAGCGTCTGACTTGATGGCGCCAACGGCTCCATCTGAAAGGCTGGAAAACCTGTTGATCCAACGGCTACAGTTTTTGAATTCTATAAATACTCCTACTTTCAACTCTAAATTCACACATTCTACACTTTCTTCACTCTCAAAAATGCCTCCTAGAGTTCGTGTTGGATTCTCTCAACAAGAGGATTTAGCTATTTGTAGAGCCTTTGTTTTTCACACACAAGAAGTTGTAATGCGTAATGTACGCGATTCGATGTTCACTTTCTGGGACAAATGTTACAGACTGTTCACCACTGAAACTGGGAACATCCGTGGGCGTGATTCTCACGGATTGCATCATCGTTTTAGTGTAATTAGTACGAATGTTTTGGAGTTTGTTGCCCAACTAATGTTGAATCACCAAAATAAGCTGAACGGTGAAGCCGAACATGAAGTGTTGCCCAGAACTCTAGCGATGTGGCCAGCATCTCACCACGGTCGTCCTTTCGCCTTCCATGCTTGTTTCAACATTCTTAGGGTGCTCAACAGATACGTTCCCTACATTAACCTAGGAATTCCACCACCCGCTGAGAATTGACGCATATGTAGTAGTTGTTTTAATTTAATGTATTTCTTTTATTCTCATGTATGATGTATGATGTGGTTTTTCAATGCAGTATGTTTTTATTTATGAATTTGATGGTGCAATGTTTAATCGAAGTGAAAGTTAAATAACTTGATATTGATGGTTTTAGATAATCGTAATAACACCTAATAAACAACAAATTAAATAACATAATACCATAGTGAATCGATTTATCATACAACTTCAATCATCCCACTCCACCAAAAAACACCTGGGACATTCCCAAAAATGCTTTCCATATGTGTCTTCTTGGAAGAAGTCCGCAAATGCATAAAAGTCCTATGAATAGGGCTTTGAGCATGAAGCCGATTCTCTGTGGAAAATGTTTGTATTCGTGATTTCCATATCCACAATGATTGCAGTGTAATAACTCCTTCTTCAATTTGGCTTTAAGTTTTAAGTTTTTGCACATTGTTGCAATCTTTTCTTCTTCTTCTTTTTTAATCTTCATAGCATCATCTAGCATATGTGGTTCCTCTGGACAATTGGGATCTTGACATTGCAAATACCTGAGCTTTTCCGGTTGTGATTCAATCACCATTCTGATACGTGAACAACCTTCCTGCGGACACTTTAAATACATCCAAGGACATTGCATAAGACTGTGGTTATCCATGAAACATAATGGGCAAACCTCTTTTGCTTCGACACGTAATATTTGCTTCGCTTTGCCTTTAGAAAACATGGTGGATGATGAGAGAGAAATCGGTTGGTTTGGTTTAGAATAAAATCTAGTGATGTATTTATAATAGAAAATAGGCGCTGGTAATTCAAACGGGCGCTCATAGGAAATTCTTGGGAGACTTTACTAATGTCGCCCGAGACTTTACAACAAACGCCAACGGATAAATTTCCATTTCCAACGGCAAATTTTTCGTTCTCAAATCCTATAAAATTCATTCATTGTATCTCCAAAATCACATCTTCTTCTTCTTCTTCTTTCTTATATCTCTCCTCCTCCTTTGCAGAAATGTCTCTTAGAAATCGTGGTCTCAAGTTTACCGAAGAAGAGGATATAACTCTATGCAAAGCATATTTCTTTCATAGGGTAATCACTAGTGTTGTTATTTCTCATGATAGTTATTTTTGGGAGAACGTGTTTTCAATGTTCGTCTCATTGACAGGAACCCAGGAAACCGAGATGCTCGTCAATTGCGTGCTCGTTTTTAGCGTATTAGGCTTACAATCCAGCCATTTCTTGCTCAGGTAATGGAAATTGATCGAGAAAAGTTCATCGGTGTAACTGAAGAAGAAATGATCCAAACAGCTCTTGATAATTGGGAGGAAGCTCACGGTAAGCCTTTTCGTTTCGAAGCGTGTATCAGAATTCTAAAAGATGGTCCATCTCAAGTACATCGTTCTTTGCACTCGAGTCCATTGCCGGGAATTTACAATGGAAGAAGATGTTGCTCTAGTTCGATGTTGGTTACATCGTATGGCGAGACCAATGAACCATGACCATTTTTGGGAAAGAGTATTGAAACATTTTGTATTTTCGCGGAACGAAGCAATAAGAAACAGTAAGAGCCTAGAACTAAGAATTGCATTCATCAGTAATGAAGTCAAACATTATACGAAAATATTGTGGATGGTTCATCGTAGCAATTCTGGATTATCTAACAAGAACCTGAAAACCATCGCTCGACCAAGTTTACCGAAGAAAGCGGGAGAGAGTTTAGGCATTTTGAATGCTATGAATTTTACAGAGAGAATGTGGCTGGATTTGATGTAGTTTGATGTTTTTGTTGTGGTTTATTAAAATGTAGTTTGATGTTATTTGCAAGTTTAAATAAATGGTAATAAATTTCACGTAATCTGAAGTGGAAATCTATTTTAAAATATAAACACTTTCATTCATTGATATTACTGCCACTTTTACAAGATATAATAAAAACTTTAATAAAAATCAAGTACAAGTTTCGGCCTCTTGTTTATCTTTATTTGACGTATTTTCCATTCAACGCGCTCTTTGACAGTTTCACCTTTGTTTTTGAATTTTTTTGTTGTTAAGTTTCAAAACATGAGCTTTTCTTTGCCTTTTAGCGGAACATTTTCTTGGAGCAACTTCTAAAACTTGCACTTCCCTTTTACAATTTTCAATCTTTTTAAAACTCCCACATATCTTAGAAACAACAGCTTCAAGTTTTGCATTGCAGAAAAGTGTGATCGTTTTTTCAGCCATTTTTATAAGAGAAAATTCAAGTAAATTTTGGTGTGACTGAATTGTTCGAAGATGGCGGCAATTTATAGAGGGAAAAAGTGAAATTCGAAAATTTAAAAACTACCGGTTGGCGTCACCAGGAAAACCGCTGGCGATACAATCCGTGATGCGGCGTCAGACTTTTTGTCGCCAGCGTTTGCGTCCTTGATGCCAGCGTTCTGCTGCTGAGCGCCACCGTTTTTTTTTAATGACGCGCGTCTACTACTCTAACGTCCAGTGCTTTTCCATAGTGGAAAACCTAGTTTGGCCATCCACCTGGCCGAACAAATTTTTGTGTTTGGCCATTGCCATAGGAATTGCTCTAAGGAGATATTCAACGGCCTAACTAGCTTAGAGACATTCAACCGGGCTAATTTGGGGCGTAGGTGAAATATTGAGGGACCTATCAAAATTTTACTCTCAACTAGAAGTTGGAAACAACGCACATTAGTAGGTATAATTTGCGCTCAAAATCATTCTTTCTAACATAATCTAAAATACAATGGTCCAAGGTTGTTTATGCCAATGCTATTAGATCTATCCCTTTGGGATAACTTGGATATATCTTCTTGCAGGATATTCAAGAGGTGGTACCCGGATAAGGAGCAGAAATCCATCGCTCCCGCATGATGTCTAAGACATTAGAAACTGGGTGGAGATATCTAAGCTCCAAATACCAAGATTGCTAATAGGGGGTGCCAATTTATTTAGGGGTGTACAAAAATTCTAACGAGACAAAACAGATATTGGTAAAAAATTGGTACCTCTATTAGCAGCATTGCCAAATCACAATCTTTTCTATTATCTATTATAAAAGGAAGACACCTTAGGAACAGTGTTTGAAGCTGTAAATTTTGGACTTTCAAAATTGCCCTTTTACCATGTCTTTATAAATTATGTGCCATAAATAAAAATGAGGGCATATTAGTAATATTTCATTTTAAACTTAAACATAATACAGGTGATAAATTCCGGTCCATGATAAAAGAGATGGGCTCCAGATTGCACGTGCATATGCACGTGCGGAACAATCTTGTAAGGGATAATACCTTTATGCGTGGTGATGCCGTTGTGGGGTGTACTCAAGTACGGAGTCCTACTTAACTAGACTATTCACGAATGATTTCCAAAAAGAAAAACATGAATATTTTTTACTTTTTCGGTGAACGGAGGGAAATAACAACGACTCCCACGCTGTAAGTTAGTTTAAGACCATTTTTGGGATATAATTCAGGTACACTTACTCCCACTCATAATTACATACGTTTGAGTACACAAGTCGAACTAAGTGACATAAACATCGCATCCATGAAACCCTAAAACGAAAATATAAATACAATTTGATTCTATTTACATTCTTAACTTTGCTAAAAATAACTACGAAAAAAAGATCAACGATAGTGAATTTAGAAGTTATATGTAGAGCTACAGCAAGAGGCTCGAATTCTTCTGAATTAGAAAGGTATGTAGAGCTACAACGAGAAGCTCGAATTCACAGAAGAAGATTCATCTATAACGACAATAACATGTCAAAAGTGTATTTTCCTTGGCACCGGAGGCATGATGAGTACTAATATCAAAAATGACATAATACCAACGTCAAAGTTCTACCTTAATGGAGCACCAGCTCTAGCAACTTGGCAGAATCAAAATATTTTGGAGGAAGGGAAGCATGATCTAAGTTTTTGTTCAAAATTTTTGGGTTTTTTCTTTATTTCCAGACTTGCAAACAATGTAGCTGATACCTTAGCCAAGGAAGCTACAACTTTTGGGACAATTATTGATTAGGTAGATGACCCTCCAGCTTGTAATATTCAAACTTTAGCAGTAGATAAATTTAATGTTGGGGAAGCTTCTAAGGCCCCTTCCTATGGGTGTGGCAAACTTGATTGTTTGTCATTTAAGCACCCACTATGGAGGGGGCAAAGTGGCAAATTTGCCACTTAGCCAGGCCAGGTCAAGGTTCCATCGAGCGGTCCAGTTTACACCGTTAGGTGTTTACTACACCGCTACCGGGTTTTATAAGACCGGTCGGTTTAGTTTGCACCGCTAAGTCGAATCTGATCCAACGGCCATAATTTCCCCCTATAAATACCACATTCATCTACCATTTTAATTCACACCTTCTCTTCTCTACTCTTCACATTTGTTAATCTAAAATAAATTTCATCATCTAACTATTTCATCCACTCGTATTGTATAATTTCTTTAATATGTCTCAATCTAATACTCAATCAAAACAACAAAAGAAGAAGATTAGCGATCCAAAATTTACCGTAGCCGAAGATGAAAGCATTTGCAGAAACTATGTGTTCTTTACACAAGATAGTATCGATGGTGCCAGTCAATAATCTACCAAGTTGTGGGATAACATATTTGCTAACTTTCGAAACGAAACTATGAACATCAACGAGCGTGATGCAAATGGATTGTTCGGTCGCTTTGTTACAATCAACGCCCAAGTTTCCTTGTACGTAGCTGCTCTAATGCAAGCTGCTCGTGGTCGAGAGAGCGGTCTTGTCGATGTTGATTTCGAACGAAAGTGCCGAACTGATTGGCACCATAAACATGGGATAAATTTTGCTTATGAAAGTTGTTATCATATTTTGAAAGTGTTGCCTAAATATAATCCAGAAGTGTTAGCAAACATGCAGAATGTACCTGCAATTTCACCATACACTTCTTCACCTTCAAATCCAACTTCACAACCATCTCAATCATCTCACCCCCTTCAGATAATCCATGTTCTTCACCAGAAACCACCAGAAACAACAATTCCAACTTGAATGTCAATACTGCAATTAAGAGAAAATTATTAGGAAGAAATCATGCAAGAGCAGCGAGAAAAGCTGCCCAAGAAGGAGAAGCAAGTGAAGGAGGTAGTAGTACTATGGAAACTTTGATAGAGCATCAGAAGGTCGTCGAAAAACAAAGAGTTGTGATCGCAAGTTCTTGACTAAGGAGATGAAAAAACATAGACAACTCAAGAAAAATTTGTTTCAGACTATGACAAGAATAAGATTCTAAATGCAGACACCGAAAAAATGAATGCCAGGCAATTAATGGCATGTGAGATGGAGATTGACAGGTTAACAGAGGAATTGGAAGAAAAAAGAAACAAGAGAAACATGGAAAAACAATTTGGGATTCAAGCTGAAGACGAGGATGATGAAGAAGACGATGAAGTAGTGCCACTTAATTAATTAATGTATCGGCTTTAATTTTAATGAATATGTAGTAGTTTGGTTATGGTGAATGAAATTGTTCTGGTTTTTTCATTACAAATTGTTCTACTTTTTTCATTACATTAAAACTTAAACTAATTTTTTTGCACTACATTAAAACTTAAACTTGACAACATCCATAAAAACATTATTAAGCCTAACATCCCATACGAGTTATTAAAAACTCCTTAAGAATTTGGTAATGCGCTTCGTATTTGAAATCTTTTTGTTTCCATCTTCGCCACTCGTCTCGAGTTCGTATTCCAAATTCAGCATTGGTCTCACCTCTAAGACGGTGATCGAGTGAAAATCCTTTTCATATCTATAAAATCCACAAGCTATTTTTTGATATCCATGAATCGGCAAAACAAATCAGCACGATCTCGGTTATGAGGATTACATGTCTCTGTGCAGAAGGCATCATGAATTTTACCCAAATAACTCATACTAGGTAAACCGTTCATCAGTCGTTCTTCACCTCTCTTCGGGTAGTGTATTACATAGTTTCTACAAAGAGATAAATCTTCATCTTCAGTGAATCTAGGATCATCCATAATTTAACCAGAAAGTAGAGAAGTAGAGAAGTTTTTGTAGAGAAGTGATGTGGGAGTTTGAAACGGATGAAGTGAAGGATTTATAAAGGAATGCTAGCGGTTGAGTTTAGACCGCTACTTTTAATGACCGTTAAAAAAATTTAAACTTAAAAAACAACTACAAAACAAAATTATGGAACAACAACTGAAACTTAAACAATTTAAAAAAATAAAAATTAATAACAAATGAAACCATAATTAAAAAACAAAAACAAATGAAACAAACACTACACTACTCAATTCGTCCCCCATCTCTTCCAAACTCAGCTGATTCGCTCCGAGATCTTCCCTCAACCTTGTTATACGAGTTATGTTCTCAATATGACTGGTCATTTGCGCATAGTTCCTTGCAGGTAATCCTATAGCTGGTATAATCTCAGGCCTTAAGTCTTCATCTTGATGGTTAGTCCAATTCTTATTACAACGAGTCTCCTGGATAACCATGTTATGCATAATGATGCAAGTCAGCATAGTCTTATGTATTTCACGAGCACTTAAACCACGATAAGGCCCACAAACGATTGCGAACTTCCGCTTCAGAATTCCAAAAGCCCGCTCCACATCCTTTCTCAGATTCATTTGTTTCCAAGTATGAACGACCCATTTCACCGGCAGGTGGCTAACGGTAACATTGAACTAAAGTTGACCATTTTGGATAAATTCCATTTGTAAGATAATAACCATGAGTGTAGTGATTCCCGTTGATACTGAAATTTACTTGAGGAGAAATTCCATACTTTAAATCTTCAAACAAAGGCGATTTGTGTAAAACATTTATATCGTTTTGAGATCCCGGGAGACCAAAAAAAGCGTGCCATATCCAACAATCATAAGAAGCAACAACCTCAAGGATCACTGTTGGTTTTGCGTAGTGACCCTTATACTGACCGACCCAATAGGTAGGGCATCCGGTCCATACCCAATGCATGCAGTCAAGACTACCCAACATTCCAGGAAATCCCCTTTCTTGATTCTGCTTTAATATTTCTCTAACATCTGCATCAGTTGGTTTTCGTAAATAGGTAGGACCAAAATGATTAATCATTGTTTCGCAAAACAACGCAAGATACTTGTATGCAGTTGTTTTGCCAATGCGAAGGTACTCATCATTAGAATCTGGAGGTCTGCCATATCCTAAAATCCTCAAAGCCGAAGTAACCTTTTGTTCGGGTTATGACCCTAATATTGATGCATCATACTTGATAATTAAATTGAGGTTCTACCTGACAAAGCTCACCAATAATCTTTAGCACCAAATGTCTAGGCATGCGGAATCGGCCTTGGAAATTTTCATCAGAGAACACACAGTCAGGAAGAAAATAATCGTGCATCAGCTTCTCGTGCCATTCATCCCGACCCCGGTACGTATATCTTCTTGTGAAGACTTCTCTTGGCTCGAGATCTCTAGGTATTTGCCCCGATGAATATAGCTGCATCGTTGGTTAGTTCTTTATCTTCATCTGACTCATCATTAATTTGATTCAACGCCTGAACGAATATTCGTTGTTGTTCTTCAAATTGATCCATATGAATACGCACTTCTTCGTCAGAAGAATCCATATCCATTTTGTTGAAGAAAAAAAAAATTAAACAGATGATTAAGGTACAAAAGAGTGAGTAAGATAGAGTTAATGAAAAAATTAGGTGTGATTAAATTGAATTGAATGGGGTGAATTTATAGGGAAACGTGGGGGGAAAATAGCCGTTATTTCACTATTTAATAACCGACGTTTACAAGACCGACCGGTTTTAAAGAGACCGTTAGCGGTCGAGACTCGACCGCTAGCGGTCTTCTTAAGGCCGTCGGTCTTTTCTCAACCGTTCGGTGGAGACTTGACCGCTTATGTTTTATCCCATAGTGGCTCGGTCAGTTTGTCAGGCCAGCTGGCATGATAAATGGAGGGTTTAGCCAGGTGCCATAGGAACGGCCTAATACCCCAATATTGGATGGCTTTACTCGTCTTGATTTAAGGGTTACTAACTCCGAATGCATTTCAATTTACCAAAAAAATAAAATAAAAAACCAACGTCAAAGTTGCCAATATCACTTGGTATGGAGATTCACAAGTTCGGCTACGGGCCTACGGCACAACATTCAGTGGTAGTACGTGGGCGGAAATATCTAACCTCAAAAGACAATAATAGTATAAGGTGTACCTTTACTCGTGGGTGGACCCGGAGGTGCCCTTGTGGTGGGGTTAGGTACTGAGCACTTTATCCTACCGACTGACTTTTGATGAATGATTTCCTAAAAAGTTAAACAAAATAAATTATTAAATAATCAAATAAGAAAGGAAAAAAGGAAAAAAAAAAGAACACTTTTTAAACTTTATAAAGATAAGATCTCCACTCCTTCTGTTTCACCGACATGAACATGATTTTTTGAAATTTGGAACTTATTTTTGGGTTTATGATCTGGCTTTGATGATATCAACTCTGATTTAAGATGGAGATAGTTGGCTGATTATGAAATTAAAATCATCACTAGATTTCATAATAAAGTCAAAGTTTATAGTTATTCACACATGCCACGATTCGGATGAATAAATCTTCCATGGGCCCTTTCTTGAGGGCCCTGACGACGTGCATTGCACATTTTAATACGTGTGCCACAAATTTAGTATGACTGAGCGTTTGGAAGTCATCAAAATAAGAAATGACTTACACACTGACGTGCACCCACCAATATTCAAGAATGATTTTGATTGTCGGCTAACTTTAACATGTTATGGCGGCTGGGGCGGAGCCAAGAATTATGGGATGGGGTTTAAAAATTTGTTATGATGCAAATTATTTTTTAAAGGCACAAAAAAACAAAAATGGGCTTACATATATAATTCTTTTTCTAATTTGGCCTAAAATAAGCTTTGGGAGGCCAAATTTAAGAAGCGAGGTGTACAAGTGCAACCCCTTACAATGGGATGGCTCCGTCCCTGGATGGCGGGTGGACCGGCACTCATGATCAGCCACAACGGTGGGTGCCAAAGAAAAGTCACTGCTATGCTGATGGGCTGGCTCCGTCCCTGGATGGCAGGTGGACCGGCACTCATGATCAGCCACAATGGTGGGTGCGAAAGAAAAGTCACTGCAATGATGATTGAGGGGGAAATCCAAAACGCTGTATTGACATGCACTATGAAGTGACTCACTAAAATGGGGGAGCCGCCATTGTCCCACTAAAATTGTACTATTATGTATAGGTATAGCTATTAGCAACAATAATTATTTAAAAAAGGGGCAAATGACCCGGCTGGTTGTAGATTTATTTTTAATGGCATGGAAAGGATTAAGCAAACTAAAACACTAATGCCACCTCTTTAAGATATAGATACCAACTTCCATAATGGTCTCACCCCCAATCCCAGCCGCATTTTGGCCGATGGTTCCAAATTCTGTCAGCAACTTTTCAGTGTAGAAAACATATGCTCTACATTTTCTTCTTGTTTGGTGTAGAGACCATGCACATAAATGTAGAACTGTGCACCACAGATTACGATTCATAATTAAAGCAATAGCTAGCACTCTATATTAGCGAAAGGGATGGGGTGAGAGCCCCCTCAGCTTTTGTTCGGTAGGTCACGAGAGAAGTTGCCGCTAGATACATCTATCCGCCACCATTATAATTTAACTTGAGCCAGAGGGAGCAAGTGCGACTGGAAGTCTGGATCCTCAGGCTGCGGAGAGTTTAGCATACCAATAGAAAATCAAGCATGACTTGCATTTGAGGCCAATCTAATACAAGTCAGGTATAAGAGGCATAACTGAATTGTGGCTTAGGTCAGCCTGTATAAGAGGTAGATCGTTCGATACTTGCCTCACAAAGTAGAGAACGAGGTTTAGGAGCAGAACTAGGAATCTAGCAACGGGAGGTAAATAATTTTTGGGTAGGCAAGATGGTAAAAATGTGATTTGAAGCCCATATTATCGGAAAAATAGGCTTGAGAGCCAGCCAAGCAGGGTAAACAACTGCCAACCGTTGTCATGGGCTGGCTAGCCTGGCTTGGTCCCTGACAAGGTTTCGATTCTTGATGGCAACTAGGGGTGAGCATTTGGCACGTAATCTGCGGATTTAACTGGGACCAACCGTTCTTTTGCGAATGGATGTCCGGATAGTTCGTTGATGGGTTGGATGCGGATGGAATTTTTGAAATCCAACGGATTACGGATCGGGCCCGGATGCAACCTTGAAAATCCGTTAAACATCCATATCTGTTAAATTAAGAGCATTTATATTTTTAGAAAATACTATGGATCATTTAGGAATTTTTAAGGTTTTTGCTTGGGGTTGTTATACATGACATTTTTATATTTGTATACATATATATGATATGTAGGTTTTATAAGGAGTAATTTGTGTTGGCTTTATTTTCTTTATCATAAACTTTAACTAAAACAAATCCATTGGATTATCCGTATCCAATCCGTCAATCCGTGTATCCATTGGATACAAATCCGTTGGATGTTGGATTGGATGCGGTGCCAAATTTGAAATCCGTAATGTATTGGATCGGATGCGGATGAGGTGAAAACCGTTCCATACCGGCCCATGCTCACCCCTAAATTGGCAACTCACCCTCCCTGAGTACTAATAGGGTTTTCTAACAGGCCTGATACTCCGGCCCGTCTGAAAAATAAAATGTAATTTGGCTAATTGGCTTAGGTTAGGCCATTTGAGAAGGTCAAGGTTTCAAACACTTTCCCTAAACCTAAAACCTAATTAGGTTAAAATAGAAGAAATATATAGTTAGAGATTCGGCAAGAATTAAGAAGAAGAGAATAAGAAAAGTTTGAAGAGATTCAACTCAATGGAGACTTTACCTTTAGAAATCATAGAAACCATATTTTTGGACTTAACTACGGTCTTACAATTACAATGCAGGAAAGTATGCAAAGAATGGCGGACTTTGCTACCTATATCCAAGATGGGCTTACTTTTCGTGGACAAAACTGTTTCCGAAGCACAACTATACTTTTCAGAAAATATTCATGAACAGCCCCGCCATATCAGAACATTTGAGTTTGAATACCATTTATCATCACCCGTCTTCATGGTTGGTTCTTGTAACGGTGTAGTTTGTTATGCCGGTTACGCCAGTAAAAGAACAGGTTCCTTTACAACGATAACACAAGTCATTATATGCAATCCTCTCATGGGAGAACAAATTCAACTTCGTGATGAATTGGTCCAGTTGGACGACAATGTTTGGGCAGAACCGGCGATTGGATTTGTTTACCGTCGTTCATGTAAGGAGTACAAGTTTGTTAGAATTCTGTGCAACCGTAGTCGCTGGGTTGGATGGGTTCAGATGTATACCATCCAGGGTGGTAGTGGTACTTGGTGGAGAAGCAAAAGTAAGAGTATAGTTGATAAACACCTTCTGTCTCACTTGAGTACTGTTTTACCATCAATGGGTGTTTTTGCATGTGGAGCTCTTCACTGGATAGATCAAAATAGTACAAAACGTGGGATTGTAGCTTTTGATTTGAAAGATGAGAGGTTCTCACTGCTCCCATCAATACCTTCTGTTGTCCATAATGCTAATGTCAAACTCATGGCATTGGGAGGGAATTTGTGTGTTCTAGAAGTCGCTCCATTTAAACATGTCAAGATATGGGAATTCATCAGGAATAAAGATATGGGAATTCATCAGGAATAGGCCGAAGAAGGATTATGTTGGCACTTGGCTAACGAAGTTTAGTATAGCAGGGGAAGAAGGCTGGAGCTGGTTAATAAGGAGCGGCAAACGCTTGTTGTGGTACAATGTTATTATATTGTGAACACGATAGTCGGGTTTTGCTTCCACGTGATCACAAACAATCTTTATAAAGGTTGAACACGTGCACTGAGGTGTGAGAAGTATGGAACAAGCATAGGTAGAAGATAATTCATAGATTCCAAACCCCTCTAGTTTGTCATGATCTCATTATCATCTCTGAGAGGATCCGGGATAGATCTGGAATACGAGTATGTAAATGAAACTATCGGTGCAAAAGGTGAAAGAGACAACGATATACGTGGTTCGAAGACTAAGGCCTACGTCCACGGGTCTGAGGAGATTCACTATAAAATAAATGGTTACAAAGATGATCACAAGATCTTGTGATCATCGAACACATGAGCTAAAACTCACTTACTTCTCCCTATTCTCTCTCCTCCCTTGTTTCTTTTTCCGATCCCCCTCTCGGGGGGGGGATACATATTTATAGCTAAACTTGGTGGGTCCTACTGACAATGAGTTGTTGAGATCTTATCTTCTTGTGTTCTGTGCATTGTACGCGGGCTTGTATATTATCCCGCGGGCGTGGTCCGCGGACTTCTATGTCACCCCGCGGCTTCGACTATATCCCGATTCATCACGCTGACCAACCCTTGTTTCCAACGCTGGGCGTCCGACACGTATTCTCTGAGCTACATTAAATGCGGGTGGTTGGAACGTCCCAGTCCACGCCGGGTGGTGTCAGTCCTCTTGTCATGTCCATGTCAGTTGGACTACCTCTGACCGTTGATCATGTCTTACCTCGTGATGGGTTAAGGCCATCCTTGGGTGCTACGCGGGACTTATCTATCTTGGGTGCCCCTTTATTTCTGACCGTTGGTCTTGACAGATGGCACGTTGTCTGAGTGCCACGGATGTCCCTATGTGTCATCCTGTGAGTGATGTCATCCACGTGGACCCTGTTAGCGCACGTGGTAGTGGAGATAAATAAGTGTACTTACATATATCTTGTTATGACCCTGAAACTAAAACGTTAAGAAAGCTGAATGAGACTCTGAAAAAACTCACGCATGATTCTACTCCTTCAGTATTTACCACAAGCAACTTCTTTCGTGAATAGCGTTGTTTCCTTAAAAGGGATCATGGAGGAGTGAGATGGAAATAATAAAAAAAAACTCCCCAGGAAACAAAAAGGAAATACATACTGCTGCAAGGTAATAATTAGGCCGACCGAGCGAAGCGAGGGAGGACTCTATATATGGTGACTTTGTGTCACATGGGACATGACTTTTTTTCCAATTTGACACAAAAAGATTGAATTTGGTGTCTGTCCATTTATGAAAACCCGAAAATATCCCTCAAAATGGACGTAGATGTAATTTATTTTTTCTTTTCTTTTATACAGTTTCGTAGATAAGATGAAAAATAAAGGGTAACGACGTAAATTTGGAGGACTGAAAAAGGACACGGAAGTTGGAAATGTTTTAATTGTTGAGGGGTGTTTTAGTAAAAGTCAAGGTAGAGGTTAGAAGATCGAATCCGACCACCTCCCAAATTTTAATTTTCTCTTTTTTTTTTCCCTTTTCTTCTTCTTCTTCTTCCAAAAACGACGTCAACAATCTCAATCGACAATTTCATAACAGCAGAAAGACGCATTGAAATCTAAGGTTTGTTTGGGGAATAATTCGACTAAAAAATCCTGAAACTGCAAAAAAAGAGAGAAACAACGAGTGAATTGAGATGAAGAAAGAGGTGACAAATTGGAACCCTAAATACCCAAATTAGATAGAAATCAATCAACTGCACCAATACATGATGATGATGCTGCATTTTCAGATTTTGCTTCTCTTATGGATTACACCCCTTCTATAAGTATAACCCCTTTTTTTCTCTTTTAATAATTCCAATAATGTAAGAGAAAAAATAACTGAAATTTTGCGAAATTTATTATGTTTTTTTTTTTTTTTTTTTTTTTTTTTGCAGATTAAGATAACCATTAATTCCTTCTTCTACTTTTGTACCTTCAATACAAGTGGATAATTACTAATCCTAGAAGGATTTTTGTGTCATCTGTTGCCAGAGTTGAGTATACAGTATACTTGAAAGGTACCTGAAAGCTTCTTCCAAATTCTTAGTTGGTTTGTTAATCCTGAACCCATTTTGGTTTGTTAATCCTGAACCCAAATTATTCCTAGAGATTGTTAAGTGGAATGAGAACATATCCGTGTGTCATTTGCTCAGTTCTGTGTATGTGTAAAATGCTTAGGTTTCTATTTCTGTCATCATTAGTCTATTTGCCAAACAGTTCTCAAATGAATATGTTTAGAGTTGACCATTTAGTGCTAAATTAGTGTGGTACTGGGAACCTTGAAGCTTCATTTAGTCCTTTTGTTATTTGCATCTGACTCGATTGCATATCAATACTCTTAAATTCAAGTCTTGCATGTTTTGGTCCCAAACCGGCGAGAAGAGAATGTCTTTAGATAAACCTACATATCAGGAAACATCAAGCCTGGACCCATTTATGGAAAATGGAAATTGTAGGATATCATCCGCCCAACCGGAATAAATTATGCAGACCAGTTTTTTGTTTCTAAAATGTTATTTTCTTAATTTTCAGGCGAGACGGACTTTCTGAGGCTGTATGCGGTGAAGTTGTTAGAATTACTATCCTTACTTCACCCTCGTCAAAGTTGCACCATGAAAGGAGCTAATCTAATAAATAACATTAGGTACACTTGAGCATTCATTGTACTGCTTTTGTAAGTTGTGACAAACTGCGCTTTGTCACTGTATAATTATTTCTGTGCTGAACTACTATGAGAGTTGTACCATATCTTACAGCTCAAGCTAATTTTGTTCTGTAGATGCTAATCACACAATGGCAGGAGGCTGTCACCAGGAAAGATATGGCAGAGAGATTTTCTTTCCAGTATTATAAGGCGGTAAGGCTTAGGATTACATTTTATCTTTCTTTTCGTTAACCTGTGGATAGGTAATATGGAAGATCAGATTTCAGGATACTCAAAAAAATATGCTGTGGTCACTTTGATTGCTATGTATCAGATTTAGAAATAATTAGGTAAAACATCACTGAATCGGCTCAGCGCTTTAATAATGGACAAGAAATAGGAATTACTGACTGTGAATATACATTTAAGGAGGCCGAGATTAAATAGGTTTTGGGTTTCTACTGTGTTATTGAAAACAGTTGAGCGATGGAGTCCCGATCAAATGAATAGGAGTCCTGATCAAATGAAAATGGTTAGGGATAGAGATGGGAATTCGAAGCCGTTTCCCGACAGAGATGTGGAGGTTTTGTTACCATATACTTTAGTTGTATGTTCTGGAATGCAAAATGCATAATCTATGAAAGTATATGCTAAATACTCATATTGTACCAGTGTTCAAGATTACTAAAAACTTTTAGCTTAAGTGAGTCAGCTGTATCATATTATAGGTCGAACCATACAGTGCTCATAATTGGGGATTTGCTGATCATAAACTCTTTGAATGCGTTTCATTTTTCTTCTTCGGTTTCTTATCAATCGGACTTGTCATTTCAGGGCATTTAAAGAGTTAGACAATTCAAAGTTCCAAGGCCGGTTATTGCATATTCTGCCAGCAAGGCACTGTTAGAGGTGCTCCATTGTATTTGGAAAGGGCTTCTGCGTATCCCTCTCACCAAGTTTAACATCAGAGGCTCCTGCACAGAAGTATGGCGTCGTTGGTGAAAATAATGTGAAGAGAGCAATAATTGAACAAGGTAGAAAAACTGTAGAGTCTAAGGTTTGTAAGTTTTCGGCCGGATTCCGGTGATAATATATTATTTTGTCAAAATTTAGCTTTGCGTCAATATTTTCGGTCGGCCTTCCCACCGTGGCAGCGGTCATCTAGTCTAGCTAGTTATTCTCTATTTTTTATTTATTTTTACTTTTTTCAGCATTTTGAGTTCTATTGTAGCCCAAAACTTTACGTGTCGCAGTTAAAATCCTAGCCTCTTTTCGTGCCACCACGTTGTACATAAACATGCCAAGGCTTAAATACTGTATCCTTGATTTTTGTTTTGCCATCTTTCCTCAAGAATGTATGAGCCTGGAAACAATTGTTAAAAATTCCATTGAAGTTCCCTTTAATACTCGGGTGATGGGGAGTTTACCACTAAACCAATTTCTCGAGATTACTTCTTTGATCTTAGTAAATGTCAATGGACTAGTCCTCAGAGTAACGCTTATTGAATTAAGATGGGCCTTTCATGTTTGTATCACTGCTCACCCCGTGTATCCTTGGTACTGCACCCCAAAAGGCTAATGTATTCTAGAATCTCAAGTGTTGCACCAAGAATGTGAGAGCAGGTCAATGTTAGTCACAATTAGGGGTGAGCATTTGGCCCGTAATCCGCGGATTTAACCGGGACCAACCGTTCATTCGCGGATGGATGCCCGGACCGTTCGTTAATGGGTTGGATGCGGATGGAATTTTTGAAATCCAACGGACAACGGATCGGGCCCGGATGCAACCTTGAAAATCCGTTGGACATCCATATCCGTTAAATTAAGGAATTTATTATGGATCATTTAGAGCATCTCCAACAGTGGGTGCTAAAAATCCTACGTGGAATTTTTATTTAGATCCTTATTTATGGAGTGATTTGTTTGTGGCAAAAATAGTAATGCTTTGCTCATGAACTATCTCCAATAGTGGGGGTCATATTTCTAAGGTTTGTTATTTTTGGATAATGATAAATTGATTCCATTTTTCTTATTGGTTTAGAAAAATTTATTTAAAGATAAAAAATTAAAGTATAACTAAAAAGATGACATGGAGGTCATTGCCAAGGTCTAAATAAGACTTTCTCTAAGACCTTCGTATTTATTTTGACACCCTTCCTACTTAATAGGACCCGATGTTGGAGATGCATTTTATGTAAATGAGGGTCTAAAATCCTATGTGTCATAAAAAAAATAAAATTTTCACCCTCTATTGGAGATGCTCTTAGGAATTTTTAAGATGTTTGCTTGGGGTGTTGTACATGGCATATTTATATTTGTATTCATATATAGGATATGTAGGTTTTATAAGGAGTCATTTGTGTCAGCGTAACTAAAACAAATCCACTGGATTATCCGCATCCAATCCATCCATCCGTGCATCAATTGGATGCAAATCCGTTGGATATGGATTGGATGCGGATGCCAAATTTAAAATCCGTAGTGCAATGGATTGGATGCGGATGAGGCGAAAACCAGTCCATACCGGCCCATGCTCCCCCTAGTCACACTTACTCGACTGACGAAAACGAGATTGTAGCTAAATCTAATTTGTCTGGTCCAATGTTTGCAAGTCCAACTGCCACTTCACAGTTTTCGTGCTAAGCCAGTCCTAGGATGCTGCTAAAGGACATGGGAAATGATTTGTGTACGGGAAAAATACGGTTTAGTCCAAAACCCCATTCAAATATACTAGTTAGTCCTAACCCATTCAACTAGGTACAAATTAGTCCTTTTTCATTGAAAGTACATAAATAACCTTCCCGATTTACGATTTAGTCCAAATATTTACGTTTGTCCAAAGTGACTCACAAATGATGTCAGCAATTTTAAATAATATAAAAAATAATTTATCTTTCAAACCGTTTGCCCAAAATTCACAAACTTTATATATTCGGAAAGCTCTTTCCGAGAGCTACAAAAAGAGTACCCATATGACTATATAATTTTCATTTTTAAAAAATCTTAGTTTACATTGGCGTACAAACATGTACATGTCTACAAAAATCCAAAAAATCAAAAGACAAAACAAGGTGCACCAGTTTGTACACCAACATAGCAAAAGTAGACTGTAGCTGAATCTCATACGATAACAAGTTAGCTAGGTGATCCATTCCCAAGGGTTTACTGAACGCTCCTCTTATACCGAGTTTGAAGCCCGTCGACTCCGACATGAAAGCATCTTGTTGATACGCAAGACATGGAAATGATGTATTTATACTGTGCATCTATACGTACAATGGTGAAGAGGAAAAAGTGGTCAGCACAAAGATCAACCTATTGTTTCATAAAGATTTTAACTGACAAGGAATCTAGTAAAACAACAAAATAATTATATAGTGGGAGCTAGATATTGGTGACTCGTAAGCTAAAACCACAAAAAATAATCCAGTTCTTACAAAGCTACGGCTCGAGAAAAAATGATTATACTAACTTACAAGTATGAGCTTAAATCTATTCATCTCTATAGAGATTATTTTAATAAAGCTGTTCAAAATGGAACCTATCCTAGAATGTACATTATCTTTGCCTAAGAGATGTTACAAGGATCTAAATTTCTAATGAGAGGACAACTTTTGATGGTATAAGAAAGAGATGCAAAGTTTTGATGTTTTTGTGGTATAAAAATCCAACATTTATACCACAAAAAATGCACATATTATCGAGATAACACAATATTGTACAACTTTGTACACATCTATAGAAAATCCAACACCTTGCAATTAGTGTTTTCCCTAATTTTTGGTTTGTATACATAAATATAGTCCTACAAGTGTACAACTATTTACACCTAAATAATCAACATTTGGACTACCATGCACACCTAAATAACATAATATGTGTGTACAACTATGTAGACATTAGTGCTTTCCCTAATTTCTTAGACTTCAAAATGAATAACATGTGTACAACTATGTACACTTTAATAATCAACACGTGTAAATGAAAACGAAAATGAAACCACCAAACTGGGAGAATTTAATTGGTTGAATCGGAATAGCTAGACAATTAAGTGATAAAAGACAATTCTTCGATATACAAACAAAACAGATGATGGGCATATGGTATGTGTATTTAAGAACAACAAGCTTTTAGCAATTCTTCAAGTAGTTTTATGCAAACAAAACTAACGATGGGCATTAAGTATGTGTAACAAGCTTTTTGCAAACCTTCATGGAGTTTCCGACATGAGCCAAGTTCTCTGGAACTCTGGCTCGATGTGGTAAAACTTTGTCGCCAAATTCAAATTAACGTCTGGGAATTTCTCTCCATTGACAAAAGGATACTGAAACAAAGAGAATACAATCACAAGTTATCAACAATACAGCTACAATCGATAAGTACATGTAAAACAGAACAAGCACATATAAACAAAGAGAAACACATACAATAGGTGTACAATTATGTACACATTAAAAATCAACATGTGTACAGTTATGTACACCTTAGTTACTACTCTATGAATTGCTAGTGGGAACCCATTTAGATGAGGACATAACAAACACATGTGCCACATCTAAATCGTTCCATCTCGTTCACCTGGTAAGAGAAACTTCGCACAATCCTTCCTTGCATCAATAAGCTTTTTTATTTGCATCACTTTTTCCTCCATTAAAACCACCTTCTTGGATATGAATACAAGCTTTTGGAGGTAACATTTCAAAGAAAACAAGACGATAAACACCAATACCAACCAATGTGATGAAAAAAATCATGTTAAATGTAGAGCACCCAATGAAAAATTCAGATTCACAAAAAAAAATATCGAATCCAAGAATCGATATATGCACTCATTAGAAATCAACAGGTGTATAATTATGTGCATATTAACCATCAAGATGTGCAATTATGTGCATATTAACCATCAAGATGTGTAGAACTATGTGCATATTAACGATTTATAGGTGTACAATTCTGTACACGTCAACTAACAGGTGTACCACTATGTGCACATTAATGATCAACAGGTGTACAACTACGTGCACGTCAACTAATAGGGTGTACAAATGTGCACATTAAAGACAACATGTGTACAATCATGTACACATTTAGAATCAACATGTGTACAACTATGTACACATTACCAATTCAATATCTAAAGAGTCGAAAGTCTGATTCTACTCAAATCATAAGGAGATAGTAACCCATATGTTAAAGAACTTACTAGTATTTGCTTCTCCGTTCATTGTATCCAATGACCTTGTTCCCCAATCTCACCCTGTCAATTCTCAATATGTTCCCTGTAAATTGTATATAGATGAAGTTAATATCTTAAAATGAAATCTCTCATAATCACTAAAAGAGCTCTGTAAATCTTTAATCATCTTATGCATTAATACTTTCTTCAAATTCGTTACTAAGATCTTTTATATTCATTATGTAAAATGAAGTTAATATCTTAAAGTGTTTTTCATTCATTTGTTTCATATATAGAAATCATTGATAGCATAAATGAAGTTTTCTTTGGTTCCGTGAGAACGAGGTCGAGGTACACTAAATGAAGATGAGGCCTTGGTATTCAAAGTCTAAAAATTGAAACTGAAAAGCTAAAAATTCAAAGTCTAAAAATTTAAACAGATGCGTCAGATGAAGCTAAAAAATTAATACACTATTCTATTTCATACGTAAAACTAAAAAAGATAGACACACACTACCTAGTGTTGCAGCATCTTTAATTACAATATGTATCTTATCCATTTAATGAAAATGGTAGGAAGGTATTTGTTTTAGCAAACTATATCCGACTCATTCAAAGACTCCGTCCCAAGTACAGATGAAAACTCCTACAACGTTCCTAGCAAATGCATGCATGTGCTCATATTATCTAATAAAACTATGATTGCACAACAATAATCACCAAATGCAGAACATGAATCGAATAAAAAATTCGAACTGAAATGTAGTTTGGTTTTTGAAACCGTTCAAATTCCTAAAATCAATAATTTAACAAGGAAATTAATTTGGCGTCATGCAATTCAGGTAGGAAGGTTGCGTCCGTTGAGTATATTGTTGGAACGTTCTTATTCAACCAAAAGAAAGAGAACCAATGTAAATATCCTTATCCTAAATGAGGTTTTGAAGTCCTAGCGATGTGCGTAAATTGTACCAATCCTACTAAAAATTGTCTACCATAAATACCCTGAAGTAGAGAGAAAAAAATCCAGATATTGAAGTGCAATTTAAATGATCACCTGACGAATTACCAATATCATCACTAGGAAAAGCATCATAATGTCCATTTCGAGCAAGTGAAGTCCTAAGAAATAACTGTTAAGCACACCATAAGATTATGCACTAAGTGACAAGTATTCAAGAAATAGACATGAGCATTTCCCCCACCAAAAGCGATAAGGCTTTCAAGCAACAAACACAGAAACCTTAAATGAGAATAATAAACAAATAAAACTAAGATTGCCTAACAATAATCACCAAATGCAGAACACAATACAATAGACGAATTAGATGATAAATGAATCTAGAAATGAAAATAAAACACACCTACTAATCAAGGTTAAATGCAAAACTAAAATACAAGCAATGAGATTAAATATGAAGTGTGACTACATGTTCAGATCCAAGACGGAAAACACGTTCAAATGGTTTCCATTTTTGGGGAATCGGTTCAGGAACAAAGAGAGTTTCAGAGTATGAAGATTAAGGTGACGTGATTATAGTCTAAACTCTTATTTAATCATTAGTCGAATAAAAATCGGACTGAAATCAAAGTAATTAGGTATCAAAAATCGTTAAAAATTCCTTAAATCAATTTTTAAATTGATAAATTAACAATGGAAATCAAATTAAATGATAAGAACATATTCAACTTATCTTCCGATCGCTTTCTACTATGATGAAATCGTCAAATTAATTTGATGTACTTGAATCTCTCAACTTTTCGTCTAAGCTTCGAGTTAATCTTCAAAAAGAATGAATCGACGACAGAAATTTTCTGTTTGTCAGGCTGAATCGAGTGTTTCTTTGATCACCATATTTATATTTGGTGATTAAATTTTCACTGAGACGACGAGATTACTCTCGGAGAGCTGTTTCCGGTGAATGAAAATGAAGAAATGGGAATTGAATTATGAAAGTAATAATTCAGCTTATGGGCATATTTGTCTTGAAAAAATTATGCTTTGGACTAAATCGTTCATATTTGGATTAACCCGTTTCAGATTTGATAAATTTGGACCTTCCTGTACCAGGCTTGATAGGGCAGGACTAGACTGTCTAAAGCCCAACAAATATGGGACCAGACGTTAATTTCTACTTTGTGTACGGAGAGACTTCTCCTGGAATTGTGGTGGGACCAAAAACCCACACCCTATAATTCTTCAATGGGCCCCAGGGGCGGTGTGAGTGCATTGAGATTTCTCGGGAGAGTATTTTGGGTCAGTCTAGCATTTTCCAAAGGACATTTCGGCTGCAAACGGCACAGTAAAAAGAGAGAGAGACTGATTTGCATACTTATTGGTCTCTAAATACATCAAAAGGCAAAGTTTTGATAATATATTTGGAGTTAAATCTAATCGGTTGTTTTCGTTCACAAAAAGTTTATTGATTGGCGTTTAATTTTAGTGTAAAGTCGGGCATGGTCGCGATTTCTTATTTATTTTTTGAAAATTGGAAAGTATTTTGGGTTTATCTGCCTTTGATGATATGATTCTTTTGATATTTAAGATGGAGATAGTTTTTTTTTTTTTTTTTGATCGAAAAGGTCAATTATATAAACTAAGAAATGTAGTACAAAAGATTTACAAGATCATTGTCATCAAAAGTATTAGAGTCAATGTTAGATTTTTGAACTCTTTGATAAAAGTTTTCGACATGTGTTGTAATCTTTTAATCCTTGCTTCCTTAGCGATGTAGTCTGGCCGCCTTGTTATTGTTCCTTTTTATATACTTGACTTTAGCTCGAGGTAGGTCGTCCAAAATTATCCTTATTTCCCGCAAGGTATTTTCTCATTGTCCACGAAGATTCTGCCGACACCTTGTTTACGCTATCTGCCAGAGCTTTGCAGTCTGTTACGATGCACACACTTGATAAAATATTCTCGTTTAACCATGTAACAGCCTTTAGCAAGGCCTTCGCTTCTGCATGGAAAGCTGACGTTGCCCACTCTGAACCCGCAGATATATGCATGAAGGTCTCCTCATCAGCAGAGTATAGGATAAAAGCGTATCCCATCGAGTAGTCTTCTTTCTTATAAGAAGCATCAACGAATATTATCCACTCCGAATTTAGGTTGGACCAATAATTAATCAATGTTCCTTCTTGAGTTTGCCTTTTTCTTTGAAGGGTATTGGTCTGGATAGAGTTTAAGAAGTTATTGATTTGTCTTATTAAGTTGACTGGGTTTGGGTGAATCTTCTCAAAGACTACTGAACATCTCAGATTTCCAAATGAACCAAATTATGGTGGATATTTTTCCCTGAAGATGGTTCAAATTATCTTCTGTAATCCACCACTTGATCCAATCAATAACTGAGCTGTGGGGGTTTCTAAAAATTATATTTTGTAGGGATAGAGCAAACCAGACGGCTCTTGCAAAGGAACACTCGCAAAATAGGTGGGCTTCTGTTTCCTGCGCTTGATTGTTACATAATTGACAAATCTGGTCTATTTCCATATTATGTGCACCCAGTCTAGCCGACGTTGGTAGAGCTTTTTGTACTAATTTCCAGATGAGAAGTCTAATTCTTGGGATTGTTTGAATTCCCCAGATCTTGTTCCACGGGAAATCTAGGTTATCATTATTGTCAAGATCCTGATTGGCTAAAAAGGTGTAGACATTTTTGGCCGAAAATTTTCCAGAGTGATGATGTCTCCATCTAATAATGTCTTGCTCATGATTCCTTGGATTTAGCGCTTGGATTTTTTCTTTGTCTTCCGGGTAGAAGAATTGATTTAATTTTTCTTGATCCCAACTATTTTGATCCAATATTAGTTCTTGAACCCATGTTGGCTCCTGTTCTTGGTTGTTCGGAAGCCTTTGGATTATATCCCCATTAGGAATCCATCTGTCTTCCCAAATTTTCACCGAGGCTCCATTTTTGACTTGCCAAATAAAGTTTCCTTTTATTAACTCTAATCCCTTTTTTATGCTGGTCCAAATCCACGATAGATTCGAAACTTTGGATTTCTCAAGAGGGTGTGAATTTGGGAAATATTTGGCTTTTAAGAGTTTAACCCATAATTGGTGTTGTTCTGTTATCAGTCTGCTGGCCAGTTTAGTGAGTAGCGCCAAGTTGAAGTGATGAGGATTTTTAATTCCTAGACCACCTTGGGAAATGGGTTTGCATAAGCTTTTCCAAGCCCTTATAAAACCTCCTTGTCTCTTTTGCCCGTCTTTCTTCCACCAAAAGTTCCTTTGAATGCGGTCAAGCTGATCAAGAGTTTCCTTCGGTAGAGCCAGAACTTGCATTTGGTATGTTGGATAGGATTGAAGAACAGTTTTATCAAAATCTGTCCTTCCCGCTTGAGATAACAAGTTTTGATTTCCAACCTTGTAGAGTAGACTAGTACCGTTGTAGCAACGGTTCAAAATTTGCTTTCCTGTTTCTATCAAAGAAAAGCGGTGTACCCAAATATCTATCATTTTTCGTCATCAGTGGAACTTTTAGAATTTTTGCTAGAATCTTGGCATGTCTTGGGTGAGTTTTTGGGCTGAAATAGACACTGGATTTTTGAAGGTTAACCATTTGTCCCGTAATATTCCCAAATAGTTGTAATATCTCTAGGATGCTTTTTGCTTCTACCATGTCCGCTTTTGTGAATAAAAAGCGTTAAATCCGCAAAAATAAGTGAGATATGTTTGGAGCATCTTTATTTATTTGTAGACCCGATATTCTTTTATCTTCAATTGCCTTTCCAAGGAGTCTAGAAAGAATTTCCATGCAAATTAGGAAAAGATACGGTGATAAGGGATCACCTTGTCTTAGACCCCTAGAAGTTTTGAATAATGGTCCCTGGAGAACCATTCGGAAGGATTGAAAAGGAGGTTGTTGAGATGCATTTGCAACACAAGTTTAGTGTAGAAATCCGAGAAGCCAAAAGCCAAAAGAACTCTCTCAATAAAATTCCATTCGACCCTATCAAAAGCTTTTGATAGGTCTAGCTTCGATCTTTAAAACCCTTTTTTTTTTTCTTGGAAGTTCTCATCGAATGAAGAAGTTCGTGGGCAATGATTATGTTGTCTGTGATTTGTCGACCAGGGAGAAAAGCCGATTGATTAGTTGGCTGATTATCTAATTGCAATTTGCAAAATATTTATACTATTTTTTTTTCCTTTCTTTTTTACATGCCACGAATTGGATGAATTTTCTATCATGGGTGGCCCGAAGTGGAGGCTAGGGTCGCGAGAGACGTGCGTTGCACATATTTAATACGTGTTATGTTATTTCACGAATTCAGCATGACCGAGTGTTTAAAGTTATAAAAACTAGTTTATCACCCGTGCTAGGCACGGGTCTGAATTTCGGATTCTTGTTTTGTAATTCCATAACTTACACAACTTTCAATAAGCTAATAAAAATTGAGTTGGAAAAATAATTATGCGTGCGTAGTGTGTCATTTTCAAAATTTATAATACTTATTTTAGCTTCATAAATTGATTACTCCAGTCTTTCTCCAAATTTTGATATTGTTTAAACTTCCGAAACTTATGTTTTTGTGTTTTATATACTCTTGTTTCTTTCAATCCACGCCTTTGCTTCATTAGTGGAAGCATCATCAAGAGATCGCTATACATCACAAACACATATATATCCTCAAAAAATTCTTGCTCCACCGCCTGATTATTATTTTTTAAAATTTCCACATCTCCACTATGTCATGTGACTGTGTTGATATATTATTAAGTTAAAATGAATATCAACAATGATTTTCTTGAGTAGCATGATGATGTTTTGTTTACCTTCCTTTTTCTGTACAAAAACCTCAAAGTACTACACATGGAAATTTCCAAATATTAAGTAAGTAAGACTTCAAATAACATAGAAAATACATAGAAAAAGGATAGAATCAAAAACAAAGTAGGAGCAAAATATAAAGATAACCATGAAAAATTACTCTGGATAGTGCATTGGTATCCTTTAGTTCTATATAATTGAGCTCAATGGAATATTTACGTCGCCTTCGATAACCACAATGATACGTTTTTGGTAGTAACATGCAATCTAGAATTTCTGGTATAAGGCCTATAGCTATACTTATCATTGGAAATAAAAGCGCAAAAGTCTGCCATGGCTATTATATTTCTCCTCATGTTTTCCTTTGTAGTTTTCATAGTGATTTTTTAAGATAACTAAATGTATTCTTCTCCATGTTAATTATCTATTGGTTAGTTATCTTCAAAAAAACTACAAAAGTTAAGAAAACATAATAGTGAACGACTTAGTTTTTTGTGTAGAAAAATTACATGAACCGGAAATACTCTTTTTTGTTCAACCATCTTGTTTCAGAAGTTTCCACATTTTGAGTACTATGATTTTTGTATAAGCTATAGCTGCTGCTCTTCTTGTCATTTCTGTTGACTATAAACATCAGAGTAATTGTATGTATGTAAGTATATATCATATATATATTATGTAAGTATATATCATATATATATTTTACGCCCATTGTATTTTCGTAATTAAGGACAACTTAAAATATCAAAAATAAAGATACTGTAAAAAAACTTACAATGTGCCATACGAATGCACAACCATAAAACCTCTTAATGTGCATTCTCTGGAAATTATTTGTTTTCACTTTCACATGGTTTTTTTTCCTTGACAAACAATTTCTCTTCTTTTCCACCATGATATCTTTGCCAATTTAGTTAAACCCGTGGCTCATATAAGTATATATATTTCATGCATGCGAATTGTTATAAAAAGTTAAATTTGTCCATAGTTTTGTGAATGTATGGTGATTTTTATCTGAATTTTGGACGATTACGCTTTTCATTTGGGTGCCAAGAAAAGACTAAGACAAAATTAAACATCACTTTTTAATCATTCTTATTTGCACAATAGTAGTGAGCAATTAAATTTAATCCCGTGTTTAAATCTTATATTAGTTTACCATACATACGGAGGCTGATTTTGTCTTTATACCTTTGAATGAATCTCGTTGCTATGAGAGCATCTCCAATAAAAGGTGGAAGATCTATTTTTTAGTGACACATAGGATTTTAGACCTTCATTTTAACTAAATCTATCTCCAACAGTAGGTCATACAAAATAGGCAATTTCTCAATTCCCTTTAACACTGATAGGCCAGTTTAGATAGGATATGTTTGAGAAATAGTCTAAACTGGCCTATTGAATACGTTGATAAATAAATTATGCATTCAATTCCCTTTAACACCGATAGGCCAGTTTAGACTATTTCTCAAACAAATGTTCATATTTTAGACTTCAGATGCCTAGTCCCGCAAACTTAGCTTTTCTCCTATTCCTGAACAGATATTTGAATTTTGTTTTATACCTTATTTTAGCCAGCCTTGTCACATTTGTGGAACCGATTTAGTTCCTGTGCACCACGTGAAAATATTTTAGGTAATATGATTTCATTTACCTGGACTGGTTAGGTTGGCATATTTCACCTGTCCTCAACTTTCTTATTCCTGTGAATTCCTACATATTTTCCCCAACCACGGAACTACTCAGATGTATTCCTCACTCTTGTACTTTCGTCATGTACCAGTTGTACCGTAGCGTTGATGCATATTTGGAACGGAGTGAGTACTTGTGTGTGCACGAAGCATATGAACTTTGATCAGGTTATATTATATTAAAGTTGAACCCGTCAAGGAACCGTTAAATAGTCAATTTATCGTAAATGTGTCTGGACTTTCTCTCTAATTTTTTCGAGATTTCTTCGTCTGAATATGTTCTTGAACCTTGTAAAGGTGTTAGTATATCGTATATTTGTCTTTTAATTCGCATATGTGATCCAAAGTGTGTGCGAATATTGACTACTTAACGGTTTTGGATGGAATTTTGGACGGTTGGGACATATCCCCAAGATGACAGTCGATTTTGGGGCATATCCCCAATATTCCCTTTTTTTTTTGTTTATTTTTTCCAGCCCTTCTCGCTTGGTGTTTATCCCCATGTAACTGTATCGGATCTACCGACTAAGTATAGTTTTAGAGAAACCGGAAACGAAATAGATAAGTCCATTGTATCAACAGACATTGTAAGAACGACTGACATTATTTTTCAATTACTTTAGTTGGCATTTCTGATGTCGTCCCGCAATTCCATTTTAATTTAGTTTGTAAATGAGTCCATTGATATTATGCAAAACGATCATTGTAATAATGGCCGGCATTTCCTTACTATTTACCTTCCCAGTTATGATGCTTAGCTGCAATTTTGTATACAGAGTTATTGAATGAGAATGTGTAAAGCGATATTTATCCCAATTTCCCCGATTATTGTATTTGCTTCTTACACACTACAAAGTCCAAAGTGCATCGAACAATGACATCTGGTTAATTCTTTCTGTATACACATCTGAGTAGTCTTATCATTGATTCACTTGATTGGTTGTGTAGTAGGAGTTTTCTATTTAACAGATTCTATCTGTTTGTAAACGATGGTTAACTGGTTCTTTAAGATTCCACGTCAAGTGAAATGCCAAAGGCGTTGTTCTTACACTGGATTTTTTTGTTCCTATTCTGTCAACAGCCTGGCAAGTTGCACATTAGCAAAATATCAACGATTAATTTTTTATGAGAAGTGAGGCGGGTAAAAAATAAGATTACACTAATAAGGTTAGCAAAATATCTAGATGAACACTAATAAGTGTTTACGAAGCCAACAGATTCTAATAAGCAATGGAAGCTTGTATTCTTGGTAAAGCATAGATATCTTTGTCATCATACTTGTACATATTCTTTGTGATCTTCACTATACCATGCGTATGGTTTGTAGGGCAAAAAAACTTATTTTCAACAAAACCATTTAGTATTATACAATCAAAATAGTGAGAGGCTTCGATCATAACTAAATAGTTGTTGCAGTGTAACGAATTAACGAATTAGGGAGGACATGGAGATAACCTTAGTGACGTTATTACTTTGAGAATGTCTTTACACTCCACAAATAAGACGCACTAACCTTTTATGTACTACACCACTCAGACCAAACTAAACGTAAACTGCTATGAATTCACATCTTTGAATTGTTGAATTTGAACTATACGTTGTTAATAAAATTCAAATCTTTGAATTTTTGCATGATCAATGACATCGAAAAGACTAAAGGTTATATCAACTATGACATCGAAAAGACTAAACGTTATTGTTGAAAAAAAAAACGAACATGATATAAGGAAATAAGTCGATGACATGAGTTATTTCGACACTCTTTAGCCAGAAAAATACTCCTTAGATATAATTGTACCTGAGTTATTATCTATATGTATTGTAGATAGGTGACATTATTTTACATCATTGTGCTTCTATAAATAACTCAAGCGCCCTCATGTTAATAATGTCAAAACAAATCAGACGATCAAAATGGAAAGTAATTAAGTGTGGTTTGTGACCACTTACATACAGTATCAAAGAAAATGGTCCACTCCAGTAAAAAGTTGAGGCCTTGCATAGTAAATAACTGCAAGTAATCATCGAGCATTAGACAACGCAATAGGTTCGATTTCTATAAGCCAGGGACCTGTATGATTCATATTTGAATGAGATTTTTTCCACCGATTTTTATAAACTGAGACACTGTCTTCAACTACACCATCTTCCAACAATATATAAGAAATCCAATCTCGAAATCATAGAAACAATTAGTTAAGAAAACAAAATCGGAGTGAGTGAGTGAGTGAGTGAGTGAGTGAGTGAGAGAGATAATTACCTTTGTGGAGGTTGTGTGAAAAAAGTAGTAGTCAAATTCTTCGATGGTGGTGAAGAGGAAGATTTCTATTCGAAGAATCTTAGATTTTAAGTGTTTTTGTTGTCTATGGTCATAGTTGATGAAAAGAGATCGATGCCCTTAGCGCAGTGAGAAAAGAGATGTAGAAAAGAAAGTAGTATAACTTAAATGTGATTTATAGTCTGTGCCGCATTTTGTCCGTCCCCTCCGTTCCCGCAAATAATTTCGGTGCCACAACATACGTTGGGTTTAAAACGTAAAATTGAGATAAAATAAGAAAGTTTTGCTTTGTTCATCTTCGACGTTATGATCCTTTCTCATCACTACGTGTACCCCATACTTTATGAATCTTTGCGTATGAAGATTCAAGATATTTATGAAGATAACAATGGCCTCAAAAGTACCAGATGAAGCAACGATGTAGATCGAATGAAATTCAAGATATTCAAGAAGATAACAAATTAACAATCATCAAATGATTAAGACTTAATTAGTGGTTATGGATTGATAATTTTTTTTTTTACCTTAGTGATACTAAGATTGGAATTTTGGCCAATAAATTGTTATCATATGATTTTGTTTTACTCATTTTATACTTTAGCTTATAAGTAGAAAATTATCGCATTACCGTTACACTGCAACTGATTATTTCATCATTGCAGAGAACACTTGCATTAGTACTTGAATCAAATACAATACAAAATTTGATCAAACACAAGGAAGTGCCACCGGGATCAAGGGATAGATTTTCAGTTTTACAAAATCACCATCTAGGAAAGAATATATATCTTAACACCTATAATTTTATAACATGGACATGTGTTACTCTGACATTTGCGGGAATAGAGGCACACACGATCCGAGCCCTCGAGTAACTACTATTATGATTTTTTTATTCCAAATTACTAATATATAAAGGGAAAAAAATCCACATATTTTTTTTTTTGCGAAAATAGAAGAAAAAATAAATATAATCTGCACATATTTCCCACCTATTTAATTTTTTTTTAAGCATCCACCTATTTAATGTATTGGCCCTGTCACGCAGTTTTATAAAATACATCGCCACGAGGCGGGGGAATCCCAGCGCACATTAAATGAATAATGCATCGTCACGGGGTAGGGTGATGCCCCGCGCACACCAAGTTATAAAATTATTCTCCACCTATCTATGTATTTGCGCCTCGCCACACCAAATCAAAAATGCATTGCCACGGGGCTTCACCACGCACACTAAATTAAAGATGCATTGCCACGGGGCGGTTCGAAGCCCCGCGCACACCAATTTAAAAGGAAAAAATAAATAAAATTTGCACATATTCTCCACCTACTTAATGTATTTGTCCCGCCACACCAAATCAAAAATACATGGCTATTCCCCTCGCACACACCAAATCAAAAATGCATTGCCACGGGGCGGGGTAGGGCGAAGCCCCGTGCGTACCAAGTTAAAAGAAAAAATATGCCCGGTGCATAGCACGGCACAAATCTAGTTATGATTTTATTGCCGCAAATGGAAGAAGTGGAGGTCTTGCAATACTATGGCAAGATAACGTGGACCTGGTATTAATATCTAAAAGCCAAAATCTCATCCCTGTAATATTGGTGCTAAATTGTCCATTCCTCACTGGACTCTCATGTGTGTCTACGATCCTCCTTCACATCCTCATAAAGACACCTTCTGGAGAAACACCAGCAACACAATAGCCTCCAACAATGACCCCTGGTGCATGATAGGGGATTTAAATGTGCTTATATACCAATATGAGAAACATGGCGGCAATCCAAATTCAGATATAAGTTGTACAGAATTCAGAAATATGCTCAAAGACAGAGATGTGATTGACCTGGGATATGCATGCCCTGCCTTTACATGGTCAAATAATGCAATGCAAACACAACCCAGTTTTGAGAGGTTAGATAGAGCCTTGTATAGCACTGATTGGAGACTTTTATTCACCGATGCAGCGGTTCTCCACTTACCCAGAATTGAAAGCGATCATTCACCAATTTTGCTCAACATCATGAGAAAACCGCCAAAAAGAAAACTGAACTATAAGTTCGAATTCTATTAGACTGATCACCCCCAGTTTGATGAAATTATTCAATCCAAATGGGATAACACTTCAGGTAACACAGTGAATAAACTTCAAAACTTGGGCCAAGAACTTCAGAAGTGGAGCAGAAAATCTTTTGGAGACACCAAAAAGGAGATTGAAATAGAGAAGCAGAAGCTGGTAGACTTGCAAGCCACGGCTCATCTGACGGACATTAGAGAGGAGGAGAAGGAAATCTTCCGGCACATCATTACTCTATAAAATAGGGATAAAATGTTTTGGCAACAACGAAACAAGTCCAAATGGATACCAGGCACAGATAAAACACACAGGTATTTCCTTGACATCATTATCTTATCCTAGAAAAGAGGTATTTGTCAAATGATGTCAAGGAAATCTGCCGGCGCATCATTACTCTAGAAAAGAGGGATAGAATGTTTTGGCAACAACGAAACAAGTCCAAATGGATACCAGGAACAGATAAAAAGACACAGGTATTTCCTTGACATCATTATCTTAAAGATAAAAACACACAGGTATTTCCTTGAGAGAGAAATAGGATTATTGCTCTAAAAAAAAATAACGGAGAATGGATTTCTGATCACGGAAAAATTAAAGAAAATCTTATCTCTCACTTTCAAGACATGTTTAAGAAAGACCATAATGTTCACCCTACCTCTTACGTGCTTGAAAATTCTAATATACTAAATCCAGATGAGGGCAGGTCTATTCGTGCAATCCCATGTGCTGATGAAATTTTCAGTGTTATTAAAAAAATGGGATCTTGTAGCGATCTACACTACAATTGGATAATCAGGCCTAATTCTACAAGATCTACTCTGCAGACATTAAAGATAAACCTCAAAGAGGGGAGAACAACACACAACAAATTCTATTCGATAATCCAAAGCAGGGAAGACATACTAACTTATTAGGGCAGTGTCCCAGCGCACGTGCTAAACACACACTCGATAGTTAACTACTAACTACACCCAGGGTGCCCTTATAAGATGGGTGCCCAATAAGACATGGGACATGACAATACCCACCCCTTAAAATCATCCTTGTCCTCGAGGATGGTATAAATGAACTAGGACTCCGAACGCGAGGTGTTAGCAGCTCCTTCTACAATGCAAGAAAAATGTGAACGAGGTCTCGAATGTTCGGGAGTAAGGCCCATAACAAGCCGAAATCCTTCATGTAATCTGTAGGGATCGGCCTTGATTCATTTCTCCTTCGAAATAATCAAAGAACTTGAGTCTCTGGTGCTTTCTATCTCTAGGCTAAGAAACCCACCATCTTAACAAATCACTCCCTGGTAGGGACTAATAGAAGCATAACTGGCAGGGTCAGTCTTGGCAATGATTCTGTTACAACCCAGAATAACAATTTCATAAGCGAAAGTGATGATGTATGCATAAACACCTTTGAGCATACATTCCTTGTTACTAGCGGCTTGAAGGTCGAGACTTGAGCTGAAATGCAGAGTGGTGAATATGATGGACAACACTTGCCAAGCCACGGTGATGTAATATCTAGCTGAATAAGGAGTTGAAACTACAATTTTCGCCAAGAACTCTTTCAAGGCCCTGAACTCCTCCTGCCATAATTGTCTGCGAAGAATTGCCACAGTCCCAACAACACTGGAACCATACATCTCTCTTTTACAGAAGTAAATGCTCTCCCAACGCCAATCACTGTAACATGAACCAGAGTTGTATACGATTTCCACTAACCTGACGTTTGTATGCCTGACCCAAGAGCCACTTCCTAGTTCTCCACTGAACAAGACACTCGAGGATAAGAAGATTGATCTTGTCTCTTTCATAGATGAGAAGGAACTTGTAATATTGTATTCATACTCGATTAGTTCAACCCTCTATTGTACCAATCTTGTACCAAGCATATTAGTACAAATAACCCCATTAGATTCTACATGATTGCATAATGGAGTTCCATGACGGTTAAATTTAAAACTGCAACTTCAGGCTGAGTACAAGAACATTGCACTCTCATAAGCATTTCGTCCCACCATTCATATTCCATGATGTCACCAACACTATTATTTGCGAGCATCTCCTTGATTTCTACCTTTCTTTCATAAGGTTCCACTCTTCTAGTATGCCTCTGGCGTAACCAAAAAGCAAAAACTCGACTGTCACAAGAAAGGTATTGTTGAGTAATAACCAAGGTGAGGAAACCAATCACAATACAATTCAGAAAGACTTTAGTCTTGCTTTCCTCAACCTGAACGCATGTTTGAGCCACTATGAAATAACACTTCAGATTTATCATTTTCTGCTGAGTACAAACACCCACAACTTTCTGACTTGTTTCTTCCAACATCTCTAGCGATATGCTCTCACCACTCTTGAACACAAGAACATCCATGATTCCCATTACTCTTACAATGAATTCTTTCCATCCCGAACACCAAGGATTAATACTACAAACCCTAGAACTAAGTACTCTAGGTTGTAACTTAGTGACAATCCATTCATAAGTATTCACATTTAAACTCCATTCATTACCAGACTTGCTGTCCCTTGTCAATTTGAGTCACAATTTAGCCCTGTGACCATTGTCTAGTCAAGTCATTTCATCACCCAAAGACATCGGCATTACGACAATCACCATTTATACCCAACAAAAAAGCACGCAAATACTCGAGTAACAGTTCAGAGCGGTACACAAATTTCAGAGTTAGATCATATATAGTATTCCCACTTCTAACTACGTAAAAATCTTTACCACGGTCAAACAACCTTCGACCATAACTATAACTGGTGATACCACTTCGCTGTGAAATCTTCACTAACAGTTTCTTATAATAACAACTGACACCATTTGTAGCAGTTAAAAATGCATTCAAAGTCACCAACAAAAATGATAATTCATACCCCAGATCTTGAATCAGCTTATAAACAAGATTTGTATAAGTTCTAAGCAATAACATCGACCCGTTAAGAACTACCACAACAGAAGTAAGTATACCCACAAAAATTCGAAATTAACGCTCACATAATAAGAACACCTCCTGAACACTTCAATTTATTTTCCCCGATCAAATTCCAGTTGAGTATAACTATTATAAGTGAAATAACATACGTAGAAGTATGTACAGTTATGTACTTGAAGAGATATACCTTGGTAATTTTGATAATGTGCAGAAATAATTGAGTCGAGTTAGATTCAGTAATAGGCTCAAGAAATTTAACACAAAATATCTGATTCCTTGTGTTGCAATTTCTCACTTCATAATCTGCAACTCTTTTACTTTGGCCACAATAGAATCCCTAAGGCTTAGCTAACTGAATGGTGGTGTGTATGGTCCCACTTAGCCCCAATAGAATATGATGAGTAAAAGTCTTCTTCATAAGTATCTTGTTGTTAGTAACAGTTAAGAACCCTTGGTATTTAAACTGCTCATAACACATCTCCAGATGTGATAATGGTACCAAACTATTAAAATTCATCACATATTCAGCTTTCTCAAACTGAAGACAAACATCATTAATCAATTCTGACCAAGTAGAAAAGGGTTTACCCTCTTGATAATCTAAAAAAAATGTTCCCATCTTCTCTTCTAAATCATATTGAACGGAAACCCAGTTGACCACTTGAGAATCATTTCTCTCATATTTTCGAATTTCAACCGCAGGATTAGCTTCAACAACATCGGAGAATTGGATTGAGGGTTTAGATCGGAAATTGCTTCTATCACGACAAGGATACCTTTCGATAGTTAAAGAATATTTTCCGCGATCAAATACGCTACTTGTAAAGTTGAAACAAGGGTGAGAAGATTTCTCACTAACCATTTGGTGACTGATAACATATTGTCCCTTGAAACACATAATACCCAATTGAAGCATTTTAACAAGCAGATAATGGCCATCACCAGTATAACCATCCTCAACCAAAACCATTGCAATTGAATTCCGACACAGCGAATTGAATCTACACCCATGTTTTCAAACTAACTCATAAACAATTCTCCCATCGTAATCATCAATGAAAACTGACTTATCAACCCACTTTCCACGATCAAATATGGAACGAGTAAAATCAAGACAACAATCTAAACATTCTACACTAGACAGTGTCTTCAATACATTCAACTCACTCAATTTCTCAATTCTATAATTATTCTGATTGAGTGTATTGAAATCATTTACCTCATGAGAGGCAACTCTATTACTTTTAAAACCCACCACAAAATTAGCTCCAGGATTAAAGGTTTTACCTTCTTGGTAATGCAGAAACACAAAATTCTCCTTATGGCCATCACGAGAAGAAGGAACGAATTCGAATTTGCAAAACGCAGGGTTAGCTCCAACCGCAGAACAGAAGTGAGTTTGTTGAGTTAATTCAGTTGTTGATCTTGGAACAAGAGGAATTGCGTCCAATGGGACATCGATTTCTTCCTCAAATAAAAATGAAGGAATAATCAACTCGAAATCCAGAGATCCCTCTTCAGTACCCATAGGAATTGATTCGACCCTTTGAGATTCAACATCATAGACAACCTGATTAGAAGATCGAGAATAAGAACTACAATTTAGGTCGCTGGCTTGATTTGTACTTGTAGAATCTTCTTCCTTACTGTTCATTGTTTCCATAACCCTAAATTCTTTGTCTAACTATAATTCAAAGGGTGGTTGATTAGTTAATGCAGTGAGTCTCCTGATTGATTCTTGCTTCATCTCTTTGAGTGTAATGAGCATCTCTATTAACAAAAGTTTAGATTCTCGATTTGCTGATTTCCTGTCCAGAAGAAACCCCATATACTCCAATCACAATTCAATCAATTCCATCGTTACAGCCTCCAAATCATCCATGATCAATCCAAGGAAAGACCTGCTCTGATACCACTTGTAGTGATCTACACTACAATTGGATAATCAGGCCTAATTCTACAGGATCTACTCTGCAGACATTAGAGATAAACCTCAAAGAGGGAAGAACAACACACAACAAATTCTATTCGATAATCCAAATCAGGGAAGACAAACTAACTTATTAGGGCAGTGTCCCAGCACACGTGCTAAACACACACTCGATAGTTAACTACTAACTACACCCAGGGTGCCCTTATAAGATGGGTTCCCAACAAGACATGGGACATGAGAGATCTTTAAAGTCCCCAGGACCGGATGGATTTCCAGCTTTTTTCTTTAAAAAGTGTTGGAATGTGGTTGGCCAGGAAGTTATCCACCTAATTCAAAACTGCTTCAAATATGTAGCAATTCCTCCAGGATTGAATCATACATACTTGGCTTTGATCCCAAAGAAGAAGAATGCATAAATAGTTGCAGACTACAGGCCCATAGCTCTCTGCAATGTACTCTACAAGGTTGTCACAAAAATAATTACCAACAGGCTAAGCATTTTTCTCGATGGCCTTATAGAAGACAATCAATCAGCATTTGTTCCAGGCAGGCAGATTATCGACAACATTGTCGTGGCTAAGGAATTATTCCATTCCATGCACACTTCAAACACTTCTCAGGTGTCTTTTGCACTTAAACTTGATATGAGTAAGGCGTACGACAAATTAGATTGGAAATTTTTAAGAAAAACATTAACCAGTATGGGTATTATTAACAATGCTCATAACTTAATCATGAGTTGTATTCAATCTGCATCATACTCTATATTGCTTAATGGCCAACCGGAAGGACACTTCACAGGAGAAAGAGGGATCACACAGGGTTGTCCATTGTCCCCTTATCTCTTCATCATTTGTTCCCAATATTTGTCGAGCATTATCAACAAAATGGAAGACGATGGATTGTACAGTGGATACAAGTTAAACAGGTGGGCTCCGAGCGTCTCTCACATTATGTTGACATCATGCTTTTTGGAAATGCAAATTCTGGCACAATCAACTCAATATCTACTATTCTCCAGCAATACTACTCTGCTTCAGGTCAGTTAGTTAACTACTCGAAGTCATCTATACATTTCAACAAAAGTGTGCCTGACTCATACGCTGAAGAGATCATTCAAACTCTAGGGGTCTCAAGAATGCAGAAAGTCCCTGACACTAAGACGTTAAGAAAGGTAGACGAGACTTTGAAAACTTTCATGTATGCTTGTACGCCTTTTCGAGCAATTCCCTCCGTGAATCTCGTTGTTTTGAAAGCAATTATGGAGGAAAGAGCTGGAAAGAAAAGTGTTAGAATATATCGAGGTGGTCAAGCTCAAGATGAAGTCAACGATAAAGATAAAGTGACCAAGACACAAGTCATACGTCAAAGGTCAAAATGAAGTAGTCGAGAGTCAAGCTACTAGAAGATCGACGGAGATCAAGCAATACAGAAGATTGACAGAGATCGAGCTAAGTTTACATGAATAGGAGATCTTATGTAATTTAGCTTATTTTCTATATAGGAAAGTATCTAATTAATTCCTATACTCTAATTGATTAGGATATGTTATAGTTAATTAAGATATACTCAAGAATAAGATAATATATTGATTAATTAATTATTTACATATTCACTCTATAAACAAAGAGTGTCATTGTAATTGTAAATCATCCCAAAGTATAATCGATGCGGAGATCAATATTATTCACCCTACGGGGTTGCTTGTGGACGTAGGTCGAGTTGACTGAACCACGTCAAATCTCTTGTCCTATTTCATCTCTACTTGATCAATGATCCCTCGATACTCATAATTTATGTATCGTAGCGGGGAGATCCGCTCAAGTTGCATCTACTTTCGCTTCAAAATTCAAATTTTATTTTTCACATCAATGTTTTTATTTTCTTTTGATTTCATGTTTGATGTCGTTACTCATAAAAAAAAAAATGTTGTCCATTGATATTCTAGCGATTCTTTTCAGTTGAAGTGACGTAGATGATCAATTATACTTCTACGAGAACACTTTTTATCACTTTCTTCCAAATGTGATCAAGATATCAAAGAATTTTTGACAACACCTAGTACATGATTGAAGTTGTGTCGTTAAGTCAGTATTCAAGTTGAAAACTTTGATTCTCTCCGTGTCCAACTTGCGGGGGATGTTAGAATATATCGAGGTGGTCAAGCTCAAGATGAAGTCAACGATAAAGATAAAGTGACCAAGACACAAGTCATACGTCAAAGGTCAAAATGAAGTAGTCGAGAGTCAAGCTACTAGAAGATCGACGGAGATCAAGCAATACCGAAGATTGACGAGAGATCGAGCTAAGTTTACATGAATAGGAGATCTTATGTAATTTAGCTTATTTTCTTTATAGGAAAGTATCTAAAAATTTCCTATATTCTAATTGATTAGGATATGTTATAGTTAATTAAGATATACTCAAGAATAAGATAATATCTTGATTAATTAATTATTTACATATCACTCTATAAATGAAGAGTGTCATTGTAATTGTAAATCATCCCGAGTATAATCAGTCCGGAGATCAATATTATTCACCCTACGGGGTTGCTTGTGGACGTTGGTCGAGTTGACCGAACCATGTTAAATCTCTTGTCCTATTTCATCTCTACTTGATCAATGATCCCTCGATACTCATAATTTATTAAAAGCTCCCAAGGAAACAACAAAGAAAAACATCTTTCTGCTAGTGCTAGGTACTTCAATTCTTGTTTTTGCTCTTTCAGCATTTTGAGTCCAATTGTAACCCAAGATATTCATATAATGCGAAAGGAAATCCTCCTCACAAAGAGTTTACTTGTCACAGTTCCATTTTTGGAGCCTGAGTTGTGAGTAAACACGCTAGGGGTTACTGCGAGCAGACATGCAGGCTTGTAATGTTTTGGGACACAAATCTTTATGTTGACAGGCCTCCTTGACTTTTGTTTTTTCTTTTCTTTTTTTTGGTTGCCATTTTACTTTGGAGGATCAAGATTGTATGATCCTTGCAAAATTTGTTAAAAAACCAGCCGAGGATCCCCTTAGTACTCTAATTGATGTTTGGATTCTATTCGACTGTTTACGTTGATAGAATTTGTGTAAGGTAGTCTCTGCTGGCTTCATTGTTTTTGTCATGGAAAAATAATGAGGTCACGTCGTACATCTGACGACTATCTGAGCCATTCCCTTCTAATAAAAACTTCCTGACTTTTGTTTTTGAGGTTACCGAGGAAATACTTGCGGCAAGCTATGTTGTATCAGACGCTAGGCGAGGCGAGTTTTTTCGCTAGGGTGCCTAGGCGAGCTAGGCGCTCGCCTTTTACAACATAGGCGGCAAGCGATCTATCCACCACCTCAATAAATAAATCGAGCTAGTGGGAGCAAGTCAACTGGGTCCTCAAGTTGTGGGGTGAGTTTGGCATCCTCGAAGCTAATCACCAGATTTTTTTCTTGATGCTAGCTGACCTGCTATGGTACACAATGTGCCAACCTCGACACCTACTTTCTATTGAAAGTGTTGCACCAAGAATGTGCGCTCAGGTCATGTTACTCGCTCACTTGACAGACAACTGCCACTTCACAGTTGCCGTGCTAAGTCAATCAGGGTTTCTAAAGGACACCATATATTGGTGTCTAAGACTCTAAATGTACAGCGAAAGCCAAGTTTCTAAAGGACACCCTGGATATTTGGGCCCATCAAAAATACATAAAAATGAATTGATCCTAGGTTAAAGGCCGTCGGAAAAGGTCAAACACATACTTAAGTCTTCCCCTAACCCTAATTAGGGTAACATATATAGTTAGAGATATTCGTGAATTAAGAAGAAAAGAATAAGAGAAATTTGAAGAAGAGACTCATTTCAATGGATAATTTACCTTTAGAAATCACATTATACGTACTTTCTGGCTTACCTACGGTCTTACAATTACAATGCAGGAAAGTATGCAAAACATGGCGAACTTTGCTTAAACCCAAGATGGGTTTACTATTCTTGAAGAAAACTGTTTACGAAACACAACTGCATTTTTTAGAACATATTCATGAACAACTCCACTGTATCAGAACGTTTAATTTTGGATACAGATTCAGATTCTCACCACCAGGCTACACAATTTTCATGGTTGGTTCTTGTAACGGTTTAGTTTGTTATGCCGGTTCAAGAACAGGTTCCTTAACAAGGATAACACGAGTCTTCATATGCAATCCTCTCATCGGAGAACAAGTTCAACTTCGTAAAGTATTGGTGCAGTTGGACGGTAAAGTTTGGGCAGAACTGGCGATTGGATTCGGTTACAGTCATTCAAGTAATGAGTACAAGTTTGTTAGAATTCTGCGCAACCGCCGTGGCGGGGTTGAATGGGTTCATATGTCTATCGTCCAGGGTGGTGCTGGGTGGAGTACCAAAAGTAAGAGTATAGGTGATAAACACATTATGTCTCACTTGAGTACTGTTTTTCCATCAGTGGGTGTTTTTGCTGGTGGTGCTCTTCACTGGATAGATCAACATAGTGCACCATTTAAAATTGTAGCTTTTGATTTGGAACATGAGAGGTTTTCACTGCTCCCATCAATACCTTCTGTTGTCCGTGAAGCTGATGTCCGACTCATGGTATTGGGAGGGCATTTGTGTGTTCTAGAAGTAGCTCCATTTAAACATGTCAAGATATGGGAATTGATCCGGAATAAGAAGACAGTTAAATATAAACCGAAGAAGGAATGCGTCTGCACTTGGCTAATGAAGTTCAGTATAGCAGGGGAAGAATGCTGGGGCGAGTTAATAAGGAGCGACAGATGCTTGTTGTGGTACAATGTTATCATCTCTTGTTTTGACCCTGAAACTAAAACGTTGAGAATAAAGCTAAATGAGACTCTGAAGAAAATCATGCTTGATTGTACTTCTTCAGTATATACCACCGCTGAAGCAACTCCTTTCGTGTTTAGCGTTGTTTCGTTGAAAGGGAAATATAAGAAAGGGCTTCCGAGGAAACAAAAATAAAATAAAAACATACACAGCTGCTAGGTTAGTTATCTTTTATTCTTATTTTTACTTTTTCAGAAATTTGAGTTCAATTGTAATTTGTAACGTTAACCCAAGATGTAATCAATCATCCTCAACAAGAGTTTACTTGAGCGGCGAGTTGTGAGTACACATGCCTTGCAAAAATATATTAAAAATCCAGCCGATACTCTCTAATCGTATTTTGGATTCGGATTCAATTCGGTATTGAATCCAGATAAAGAAACTATTGAAGTCAATGGAATTTCTGTGAGCTATAGTCTCTGCTAGCTGCACTGTTTTTAGTATGGCATGGAAAAATAAAGAGGTCACAATTTATAGCCACTCCCTTTAACAAATTCTTAACTGACTTTTGTCTCTGAGGTTATGAATGAATACTTGTCAGTAACGATCTATCCACCACCTTAACATATTATATAGTACGGCATAGATCGGTAATAATACACAATATGCCAATCACAAAACTAACTTTCTATCGATCCAAGCTCATTCCTCGGGATTACTGTAGTGATCTTAGTAAATGTCAATGGACCAGTCAACGGAGTGACGCTTATTAGATATTACGTTTGCCCTTGGGTTATGATGTTTAGTATAGCATGGGAGGAAGACTGGAGTTGGTTTGAGTATACGGAAACGAAGAGTGATAAATTCTTTTTGTGGTACAATGTTATTCTCTCTTGTTATGACCATGAAACTACAACATTAAGAAAGCTAGACGAGGCTTTGAAGAAACTCATGGATAATTGGACGTTTTGGGTATATACCACCACTCGAGCAATTCCTTTCGTGATTCCAATTATGGAGGAAGAATAGCTCCCAACTAAAGAAACGAAGAAAAACATTGTTAATAATCCAAGTTATTTTCTATTCTTATTATTACTTTTTCAGAATTCGGAGTTTAGAAGAATAAGAAAGAGTTTAGTTATTAACAGTTCAAAGCGCATACATGCTAAGGCTTACAGCAGACATGCTCGCTTGTAATTTTTCGAGTCACACGTCATTACAAGCCTCCTTGATTCTTGTCTTCGTTTTTTTTTTTTTCTGTTGCCATTTACCGTCTCGAAGTATAACATTATATGAGCTTTGCAAATGAATACATAAAATTGTTTTTTGGATTCCATTCGGTTGTAAAATCCAGAGAAACTGTTGATGCCAAAAAAATTCCTGTAAGCTAGTCTCTGCTAGTTTCAGTACGGCTTGGAAAAACAGCTATGTACAACCTTAACATCCCCCAACACCAGGTTACAGCGGGATCAAACTAAAATCCCATTATCCCATCCCTAGAAAACAAGCAGGCTTGATTTGTGTAATTTTTTTTATTTTTTTTTGGATATAGATTAAAATTGATAACACGGCGCCAAGGAGGCACAAAGGTACAGAAAGTCCTAAAGTTTACGGACAGTGACAAGAGCTAGAAAAGCCTAGCTGTAAACAAGAATTAGAAATTACATATTGTATATTTGTGTAATTATATAATCAACTCTACTTTTCTTTCCCCCCATTATGCTTCAATTCTTCTATGAACTCAACATTAATGCTGCAAGCAATGTAGTGAAAATCCACATGACCTTGAAGTCCTGAACATTGTTGTCTTGAATGTGACTCTTGATTTCTACTTAGAAAATCAAAGCCAACTTTCGTGGTAAACTGTTGAACTTTTAGTATGCTGAAATTTTGGCCTAGCTTCAGGTTGAGCATGGGTCAGCACTAGTATCTTACGTTGACACCAAGTTTTTTGCTGCATTCTGTTGCTAATTAATGTTGTCAATCTGGAATTTGCATGGTCTGCCCAAGGTCAGTAGTATCTTATAATCCACCGGAGCACCAACTAATATAAACAGGGACCATCATTAGAACAGTCTGCTAGTCTTCTGCGTTGAGTTACATGGTGAGTTTTAGTTAAGGTGCACATTTTAAGACACCGAGTCATATTTTACAAGTCGCAAGAAAGATTTCCGTTTTGATACCTCACAAACTGGAGGTCGCGGTATCTATTCTAGAGGACTATGGCCTTAACCGATTAGTCGGGTGCTATAAGAGGCCTGGATATCCTGGCCCGGCAAAAATATAATCAAAAGCTTAGCTCTTCCTCAAACCCTAATATAGCGGCAAGAAGAATCTAAGAATAAGGCTTAGTTTGGTATTGCTGCAGCTTTTGTAAAAGCAATTTTCTCATTGTATCGTTCTTTGTCTTTGTCTTTGTGAGAAAAAAGCGATTAGACGTTTGGTAAAATATTAATTAAAGTTGAAGCTGATTAAAAAAGCAATCAAAATGTGTTTGGTAAAATTTCAGATTCAACCATTGTTATTGTAACAAATGACAAAAACAGACATATCACTCATGGTAGTTTTATTCAATTTTATTGGATTTAAAAATAATTAATTTTTTTACTATATAATATTAATGTTCATACTAATTACCACTATCATTATGATTGTTAAGAAATTATTTTACTTAACAATTAAGTAATTATTTAATATTTGTTTTTATTTTTACTGTTGACAAATAAAGTAATTATTCAAGCAAAAATTGAAACTAAAATTAAGTAATTGTTTAATATTTGTTTTTATTTCTACAGTTGAAAAATTAAATAAATGGTATAAAAATAGTTTGAAATAATAAAAAATAATAATATTTAAAGAATGCAATATAAGAAATAGTAAAAATAGTAAAAAATTGATTGTATATAAATTTAAGGGTAACTTTTGTCATTTATAAAATAAAGTAGGGATAAAAAAGATAAATCAAATATTAAATTTATGTGGGACCACAGCTTATGCTTTAGTAACTTTTAAAAGCTCCTCCTCCCCAGCTTTTAAAAATTGAGGAATTTGGAAAGTGCATTGGATAAAAAGCACTTTAGTTTTTTTTTATCAAACACCAACTTCAAAATTTATTGACATATATAGGTTTTAAAAGTGCTTTTGAATAAAAATAAGCATTACCAAACTCAGCCTAAGAAAAGTTTGGAGAGATTATTGAATATCATGGAGAATTTACCTGTAGAAATCACAGCAAACATACTTTCGGACTTACCTATGGTCTTACAATTACAATGCAGGGAAGTCCGCAAAACATGGCGAACTTTGCTACCTAACCCCAAGTGTTTGCTTTTCGGGGTTACACAGCTAGAGGGAACACTTAGAATGTTTGGCCACTGTTTAATCATGCCAGGATACGTCACCAAACTTATCGTTGTTGGTGTTGTGATTTGATTGAATATATTTGATTGATTTTGGTTGAAATGGAGATGGGGAAGTATTTCCTCTCTATCTCTTCTATTTCATTTTCTCAAAACAGATTACATTCTCTTTCTTAATTTAGTCAATATATGACTAGAGAAGCATGTGTGCCACACACCTACACACACTAACTAAATGTGGAGTTGACACTCCTATTACACTACAAACATTACATTACATTACATTACATTACTCAACAATCTCCTCCTTAATGTGATGTTCTTCTACTCCTAGTAGTTCACGGAAATGTTGAAATTTTCCTTTGGGAAGTGCCTTGGTGAATATGTCCGCCAATTGGTCTTCCGTCTTGCAATACTTGAGTTCTATTTCACCATCTTCAACCGCTTCTCGAATGAAATGGTACTTGAGTTTGATGTTCCTTGCTCTACAATGCTCAACCGAATTTCCGGACATAGCAATTGCCGATTTGTTGTCACAAAAGATTACGGTGCTTTCTTCTTCCTTTTCTTGAATGTATTCCATGATTCTTCTTAGCCATACAACATGAGATGTAGCTATTGATGCCGAAATGTACTCGCTTCCGCCGTGGATTGAGCTACGATTTCTTGCTTCTTTGATGCCCATGTGAATATACCCGAACCAAGAGAAAAGGCATACCCCGATGTACTCTTCACGTCATCAATACATCCTCCCAAGTCGCTATCACAATAGCCAACTAATTTGACATCCAAATTTCTTGAATACATGATTCCAAAATTCATTGTTCCTTGTATGTACCTTAACAACCTCTTTACCGCGCCAAGATGTAAATGACTAGGTGAACTCATGAACCTAGAAAGCATACTTGAAGCAAACATGATGTCGGGTCTTGTATGTGTAAGATACAACAAGTTTCCAATAAGACCTCTATAGTAAGTCTCATCAACCTTTCTTCCTCCATCATATTTCTTGAGTTTCTCATTTACTACAAGTGGTGTAGATGTGGGGTTACAACCAAGCATACCAAATTTCTTCAACACCTTTTCGGCATACTTGCTTTGAGAAATGAACACTCCATCTTCACTTTGATGAACTTCTATACCAAGGAAGTACTTGAGCAAACCCATGTCACTCATCTCATATTTCATCATCATTTCTCTCTTGAATTGCTCAATCATATGAGCATCATTACCCGTAAAGATAATATCATCAACATACAAGGCAACGATGAGAATAGACGTACCTTTTGTCTTCACATATAGTGTAGGCTCACTCTTGCTTTTGTTGAATTTTTGTCTTTTGAAGTATCCATCTATCTCACTATACCAATCTCTTGGTGCTTGCTTGAGACCATACAAAGCTTTCTTCAACTTGTGTACTTTGTCTTCTTCTCCTTCCACCACAAAACCTTGTGGTTGTTCTACATAGACCTCTTCATGGAGTTCTCCATTCAAAAAAGACGATTTGACATCAAGTTGATAAAGTAACCAACCTTTTTGGGAAGCCATAGCAATCACGGCTCTAATGGTGTCAAGACGAGCAACCGGTGCAAACGTTTCATTGTAGTCGATACCGGGTTGTTGTGAGTAGCCCTTTGCCACCAACCTTGCTTTGTATCTTTGAACCGTTCCATCCGCATTGTACTTCACCTTGTAGATCCACTTCACACCAATAACTTCTTTGTCACTTGGCCTTTCTACCTTCTCCCATGTATCGTTCTCGTCAATGACAAAAACTTCTTCTTCCATAGCTTTTATCCAAACCGGTTCTTTTGATGCTTCTTCAAAATTTTCCGGTTCAACCATACAATAGTTACATCTTTCATAGACTTCACTCAACCTTCGCAACTTCTTTGGTGCCGACGGTGGTGATGTTGATGCACTAGTACTTGGAGACGTACTTGGAGATGCTCCTTGTCTTGTATTTAGAGGTGTTTGAGGTAGTTCTTCCTCATCTTCTTCACCTTCTTCAACTTCATTTGTTGCTGAATTTTCTTGCTATTCATCAACAATAATGGTTCTCTTCTCAATTTTACCTTCTTCCTAATTCCATGAAGCTCCTTCATCAAATAACACATCACGGCTTGTAATCATTGTGTTGTTCTTCAAGCTATACAACCTATAAACTTTTGATTGGAGGCTATAGCCAAGAAATATACACTTCTCACTTGATTCATCAAGCTTTGTTCTCTTCACTTTTGGAATTTGAGAATAACACACACTACCAAAAACTTTGAGATGTCTTACCGATGGCTTTCTCCCACTCCATGCTTCAAAAGGAGTTTTATCCCATACGGCTTTTGTTGGACACCTATTCATCAAGTAGACGGCGGTGTTGACGGCTTCGCCCAAAACACTTTAGGCATGAGAACACAAATCTTTATGTTTATTGACTCCTTGATTTTTGTTTTTTGTTTTTGTTTTTTTTTTGTTGTTGTCATTTAACCTGGGAGTAATAAATTATGGGTATCGAGGGCTCATAGATCAAAAGAGAAAACGAAATTACGAGAATAGATTTTAACGTGGTTCAGCTCTTATGGCCTACATCCACACAAACCCCGTAGGGTGAATTATGATATTGATCTTCAGATGAATTCTCTGAGATACATTACATTTACATTGTAATTCCTATTTATAGGAGTAATAGGATAAACAAGAATGAGTAAACCTAGAACAAGCTAACTGTGTTGACTAGGTGAAACTTATCTAGAGATTTACTAGCTAGATTTGTTAGATTACATAGTCTTCCACACGACTTGGTCTTGTAAATAACTTCTTCACACGTCCGTTGAATGCCAGTAAGAGAACTGACCACCTCGATCACCTTGGTGGCTAATATGTGTGTCATATATTCCAACAGGGAGGTTCAAGATAATATGAGCCTCGCAAAATTTGTTGAAAATCCAGCCGAGGATCCCGTTCGTACTCTAATTGTTGTTTGGATTCCATTCGACCATGTACATTCAAATAAAGACGCTTTTTACGTTAGTAGAATTTATGTAAGCTAGTCTCTGCTAGCTACATTGTTAATTTTCAGTATGGCATGGAAAAATATTGAGGTCACATAGTACATCTGACTATCTGAGACATTCCCTTTTAATAAAAAATTACATTGTTAATTGACTTTTTTTTTGAGGTTACAAAGACTTGACGCTAACGATCTATCCACCACCTCAATGAATTACTCGAGATAGAGGTCAACTGGATCCTCAAGTTGTGGGGTGAGTTTGGCATCCTCGAAGCTACATTTTTTCTTGTTGCTAGCTGAGCTAGTATGGTATACGATGTGCCAAACCAGAAACCAACTTTCTATTGTTCCGAGCTTTATTTTTTTTAATAAGAAAATATTTTATTAGATAAAGAACCATTACAAGCTTAATTGCATCCACAAAGGCAAGTTCTCAGACCATTCTGCATCGGTATACAAAGTTCTTCTATACTTGGCTAAAGAATCCGCCACTGGTTTAATGTCTTTACGTACAAAAGTGCACAACCAACTATTTGTAGCTCAACCCATGTACGAGTATAACTCATGTGGAAACCAAGGGGTCTAATCTCAAGTACTTACTGCGCCAAATAAGGCCTATAAATTCTAGAATCTCAAGTATTGCACAATGAATGTGTGCACAGGTCATGTTACGTACCAGGGCCGTCTCTGAAGTTTCGATGGCCTTGTGCGATTGTGAAAGGGCATATAGGTGTTTTCCGATTATTAGGACATCCCATAACCATATCTATGGGTTGGGAATAAAAAAAATCGTTCCTAATTCTTTTCGGGTCGCCCCTAAAAATGCCAGGCTTATAAAATCATACATCTTTCCTTTGAAAACAATAATTATGTTAGCATACAAGTCATCATCATTTTTATCATATAGCTCATTTCCAAATTTAATACATCGTTTTTATGCTTCAGAAGAAAACTTATCATTTTTTAAAACCTGGCTAAATTGGGGGCTATATCACTTAATTGGGGCCTATAGCTAGATGACAAAAAAGGTCATTAAAAATCACCTACACACCAACCCTTATCAAAATAATTACCTAACTTCCTATTTTACCCCTGATTAATTAGTACTAATTGATCGTATTAGGGGTTAATTTTGTTTTGGATGTGAGATTAACTAATGTTAGAGATTTCATAAAAAAATTAAACAACTTAAATTTTTTGTTTTTTTTTTCGTGAACAGTACTCTCACAATCGGTTTACGTTCATGCACTCATAAACCGATTCTGGGTCAGAATTATCAGAGGACTTCCAAAATCGGTTGACTTTGGCATATGTAAAATCCGATTAGGATAATCGGGGTTTTATGTGACATATATAAACCGATTATTTACTTTCATAAGAAATCTTTTTTCATTCATTTTCATTATTGCAGCATGCATTTAGCACATGCATCAAGCCTTTAAACCCCTAGGAGACCCTAGTGGACGAGTTATAGTCTCGTGAGGGTTTACATAGAGGTCTTGTGACAAAACCTATACAAAAACTTCTAAAGCCATCAATTTTCCTCCGACGAAGACGATACAACATCCAAGTAGTCCAGGTTATCCTCCGAGATTCTTTCTGCCAAGAAGTGATAGCTTGCATCGAATGCGAATGCTTCCCCATTCCCCTCCAAGTAGCGCGCTTTCACGACTTCGTGCTACAAAAACACAAAACCAAACTTACATTTGTTAGTGGTGTTTCATTGGAAGATAAAACAACATGGGTTACGTAAAATAAACCACAAAATTACTTACAAATTATGCAATGGACAAGGTCAAGGGGAGAGTGTTAAAAATACGAGGTTGGAGAGCTAAAAAAGCAAGTATCGCATTTTCGATTACTAGGTGCCTTGCGTGCACTTGTTGAACACTTCTTGCGTTAGGATTCCCAAACTCTTGGCTAAATTTGTTGTGTACCCTAGCCCAAAAGGTTGTGGAATCCACCCTTTCGGAGGATTGACGTCTAAGTCGTTTTTCCGCATACCAAGCTTTGGTGATTGCCAAATCTTCCGCGAGGCCGAATGATGCCATTTCTTGTATGTATATGTATGAAATGAGTAATTGTGGAGTATATGGAGTGTGGGGGAATAAAATGATCAATTTTGGGGCAAAGGGGGTCCAAGGGTGAGGTCTCTATTTATAGAGAAAGTCCCAAACGACTATTTTTTTGAAAAACGTGAAATAATTTGAAATAATTGGTCTTTTAGAAGGATTGTAAAACCCGATTGTATTTACATGGCACAAGGAATCGGTCTTTCTCGCGACCAATGTAAACCGATTAAAGAGTTTAAATTTTAAATTTTCACCGACACAAATCGGTTTATATATTTCCATATGTGATCCGATTCTAGCTTGGCTTAAAAACATCCAGGAAGAATGGCTTGCACAATCGGTTTATGTGGCCATATCGAGTAAACCGATTGTTGGCATGTCAGGCTAGAAAATTTTTAAACATTAAGTGCATTAAGTTCAACACAAGATCATCCAAAATAAAAACATCAACCACGCAAATATCATCCAAAATACAAACATCAACCATCCCAAAAGACTTAAAACAACCACAAGTCTTATAAATTTTAAGTTTTAATATTTAAAAGTTAAACTAGAAAATTTAAGGAGCACCAGGAGCATTTGCAGCAGCAGCAGCATCAGGAGCATTTGCAGCAGTACCAGCATCAGCAAAAACTACAACACCACCAGCACCAGCATCAGGAGCAGCTGCAGCACCACCAGCAGCAACATCATCAAGAGCAGCAACTTCTGCATCATCCATGGCCATAAATTCAACCATTTCTTCAAACATACCTTCCAATTCTTGGTGGGCATTCCTACCAGCTGAAATAATGTTTCTCCTCATCCCGGCGAACGTTATGACCTCAACAAGCTCTTCAAGTGAAAGCATATCAATCAATGCAAGGGCTTGGTCAAGACAGGTCTCAGCTCCGAAAGCAAATTATATAGGCTTCTCACTGGAACTCTTTGTGGTTTCCTCATAATATCCTCCAAGGTTAACTCTTGATTGTAAAATGGTAGGTGTCTGAAGTCCATTCTACACAAAAGATAAAAAAAAAAATCAAGTAAGAAATCGGTACATATACAAACATAAGTAACCTGATTCTGGGGAGACAACAAATATCGGGTTATGTGGTACATGTATAAAACCCGATTGCGGAGAGGAAGATGAAAAGACTATATTAATCGGATTATACATATTACATATATAAACCGATTCTGGTGATGAATTTTCATATTTCATTTCTACCTCAGAATCGGGCTATGTTAATCATCATGTAAACCGATTATTGTGCATGCTCTTCATGGTCGAGAACAAAACCCAGAATCGTTTATTCGATAGGTCAGTAAAAACCGATTCTGGGTGTAATAAGAGTTTTGATTTGTCAAAAACGAAGATTTAAACATGTAAATCAATAAGATAAGAAGAATCATAGAATGGGTTGATGGAGATTTACGTTCTTCTTGGTTGGATCGAAGATCGTCTGAGAGGAAGATGAATTTTTTTTTTATTAGGGTTTTGAGAATTTGGAAAGTTTATGATGAAAATAGAAATTTTTTTTAGGTTTAGGTTTTTTAGTTTTTGGATTTACTGAAAATGGAAAGATGAGAATTTATATGAGAGAGTTTTAGGAATTAATGTGGGGGTAAATTAGTATTTGTTAGAAGTTTTGGCGCCTATAGTAATTTGGTGGTGTGGGAATGAAATTTTGATAGGCCCCAATTTAGCCAGGTTTTAAAATTGGTATGAATTATGTAATAACTAGATCTTAACCCGTGCCGTAACGGCACGGGATGTTTTGTCTCTAATACGATATTGTTCACATTCCTCTTGCTTCATTTTATTCGGGAGTAATTATTTTGATATTCAAATAGGTTTTGGGAAACAAAATGGGTTACCTGATCTTTTTATTTTTTACTTAAGCATGTTATTCCGATTTATTATCTGGACGAAGTAATAATGTTGTGCCAACATGAAAATAAAATAAAAAATACAGTAAATAAAAAAAATCCCCATTTATTGTTCCATCATACCATAATTTCAAACTTCAAAAAGAATATTTCATCTAACAAAGACATATACCTAAACCGCCAATCCAACTCCATGATGTTTATGAATACATTTGTTCCGAAATTATTGATAACTAAGGCTCTAAGGAGTGAAGCAAAAACCCATAATATTTTCCCTACTATAGATAAACACTATTTATTTATTTTTTGCAAATGTGAGAGTTATAAAAATGAAGAACCATTGGCTATTGGAAGGCTGAGATATACACATGTGAGTTGAAAAAAATAAACTTATAATAGTAAATCAAAACATGTGTAAGATTCTTTCTCAATTATATTGATAACATAAAATTGAAGAAATTCGTGGATAAAAAGATTTCACACCAACTATGCTACGTAGTGCATGAATGACGTTCTCACATCTAGTGTTACTCAAGTAATTTGGAGTTTTAAAGAGCATAGTCATATTGATATTTGTATCTACATAAATTCAACTAAACTTAGAAGAAAAATTATTAGTTTCAAGGTAGAGCGGAAACACAAACTTACGTCGCCTTCAATGTATACAACACACATTGGGTTTAATCGTCCTTGAGATTAAACAAATACCCCAACATTAGTCAAATAATGTCTACAAATACGGGATCAAAACAAAGTGCTAACGGGAAAATGAGAGACTAACATCGATTCTACAAAGAAAATACCCTATATGTATCAAAGTTTGTTAACCAAACATGTATTCAAATTAAAAAGTCATCAACTTAACACAAAAATGTAAAAGAACCCAAGTTAAATCAATACTTGCATAAACAAAACTTATAAGAGAATTTTGTAATTATTAAATACCTTTAAAATCACTATTAGAGATTTAATTGCATGCCTCGTTAAAAACTACGGTAGGACGAAATCACCAGTTAATCAGAGATATTTTCTCTTGGATATGTAGCAATTCGTAGAAGTTTACACCGGTGGTGATGCGTTCCATCTAAGTGTTGTTCGATTGATTATTTTTTTAGAAGGTTTCGGTTTTCATTGGAGAAACCGAGGGAGCGTTTCATTATATTCATTATCATTCGAAATCCAAGACCAACTCGCCCTCTCCTTACGGGATCTCAATACAACCTTAGATTTATCTATTGGACGGAGAAACCTTGATACTAAATATGTAGTTTTTAGTGTTATTTATTATATAACGTGACATCCAAATGTTTTTTTCTTCTTCTTAATTTTCATGTATTTTAACCGAGTTTATAATAGCATTAAGACGATCAACCACATTTCTAATTTATAGTGTTATCCTTTTGTAGCAAGACATAATTAACATAGTCAATTACTACTCATCAAAATCGCCGGTACCACAAACCACCGTGATATCACTTGTTTCTCCACCACCACCATTTTCCATCCCTCGTAGAATATTGGGCACACTTATAACTTTTGATCCCACACGTCATGTATAAAGTTTAGATTTAACAAACTTAGGTCGTCAATTAATTTATACAACTATATATTTTTGTTAATACGAAAATCATGCGTACGAATGGTTACCAAAGATAGCAAAGTGTTACCAAAAACAACCATTTTGTCTTATATGATTTGGTATCATCCCAAAAGTATTTGTTATCCGCCTTTTTCGATCGTGTCAAAAACAACCAACTATACTTTTCACAATACAATGTTACCCGTCATGTAAAAAAAATTATTATTTTTTATTCAAAAAGAAAAAACCAATACCACCGCCATTAAAACCATCCAGCGCCACTATTTCTTCCACCAAAACTAATGTTACCGCCTTCACCACTTAGTAACACCTTCCACCGCTTCCACCACTTACTTCTTCCTCTACTACCACCACCACCACTAATATCTATTGAAATAATTTTTGTCAAAATTATTATTTATTGATGGAGATATGAATTAATATTAATTAAGGTATATTTATGATGTAAAATTAATAAATCATTTATCATGAGAAATTAATGAGACATCAATTAATAAAACACTTATACTAATTAATATTTAAGTTGAACAAACCATAACCATAGATTTATCTTCTCTCTAGACAAATCACTTATACAATTAATAAAACACTTATACTAATTAATATTTAAGTTGAACAAACAACCACTGTTGATTTATCTTTTCTATCAATTCCAACCAAGGTGGAACAATGGTTAGAGGCCACTCTTATGACAAAATAGGTCATGAGTTCGAACCTCCCCGTTATAATTTTTGAAATTCCATATCTTGAATTGAGTATTCATTTTTAATTCATAATATTGGAATGAACACCACGTGTGCGACTTGTAGGGTGTGGCACTGGAGAACCACAAACCTTTGATTTATCTTTGCCAAGGATAAATCCACGACCACCACTCGAGATAGGCAAAGTTAGCTAAACTACGCTTTATATTATTGAAATAAATAAATTTAAGCATCCCCACTTAAGGTGGAAGTTAGTAGGAAATCTACAACATTAGTTCCAAGGCCACACACTTTGGAACAAGGACAAAGAATATATTAGCGAAAATAAGTAAGTGGTTGAGCTTGATTTAACTGAATAATGGGTTGATTAGATTATAAAAGAATTGGTGGATGCTTTTGAATAAACACTTACCTGAGTGATCAACATCATACTTCACTAAGTAATTAGCACCATTAGTTAAAGGGGGAATATATGGCTAGCCCAATTTGGGAATTTTTTATGTTAGAAGCCCACCATTAAGATACCCTATATTAGAAACCCAAAATTAGTTTTAGAACATCTAATTTTACCATCATGACCTTTTACTATATTAATTATCTTAATTTTATATTAATAATTATATAGTTTTAGTTGTACTGGCGGCTATTAAGGACAAATCCGTTAGTGTTGACTTACAAATTCGACATGGATAGTAGGAGGTTGTTGATTTAGAAATTAAATTTATTCCCTAAAAATCTCGTTTTTAGCTCTCTTTGTTCACGCCTCTCTTTTTCTAGTTACTGCAGCAAAATATTCACCATTAAAGACTCCACCATTAAACAAAAAGCTTGTTGCCTCTCTTTCTTCTTCAATAGAAAACCAAGCTAGTCACCAAACTATATTTATTCACCACTCTATTTTCTTCCGAATACTACCACCATCACCCTTGTTCCTGAGTTATAGTTTTTAAAACCACATTTATGATTTATCACGATTCTCTTTGCATTCAATGTGTTTGTTAATCAGATCACGTAGTAATTTTTTTTTATTTTGTACATCTTATTTTCTATTTTTGATTTCTGAAAAAAATCCGATTGAAAGGTGAAAATACCACTTCTCAAACAGGTGCAAATCCGGCTTGTTTACTTTTCTTTGATTACTTGATTGCTGTTTTTTTCTTCGTTAATCTTGATCGTTATTTTGTGAATCAGTAGTGAAAATTCCAGATATCACCCATTAGGTGTTGCTAGCTAGCAGTTAGTCATATAAGTTTCACCCGAAGATATGCTTGCAGCTTCCTTTAGCAGCATATGCACTTGATTCCGAAAATGGTCTCTCTCTTTTTTCTTCTTGGAATTTCCTTGTTGTGAAAGTTGCAGTTTCATTGTGTAAACTAGTGAAAACAAACATTATCATCTGATTTTTATGTTTTTCAACCTTTTCTAGAAAATGTCAATCTATTTGGAGCTAGCTTCGGGTCTTTGGACGACCTATTGCATAATTAGAAGAGAAGAGAAGATAAGGAAGGCTAAATCAAAAACAGTTAAATGTACTTATGTTGACTCCACTTCGAAACATGCTGCGGGTGTTTATCTCAACAGTAGGCGAACTTGCCCACAACCAAAAGTCCATGAATATAATGACTTCTCAATGGATATTATCGGGAACAACATTTCTATTTTCTCTAATGTATCCAGATGTGTACCAAAACTTTTCCTCAAGTGAAAAATCTACTTTTCATCGTCCATTCTAAGGTGAAAAATCATATTATCATCCATTTATTAAGGTGAAAATTCACCATTTCACTCGTATCTCATGTGAAAAATCTAGTTTTCCATAGCCCATAAGGTGAAAGTTTAAAATTTCGATTTCTATTTTATGTGAAACTCCACTATCACCTAGTTCGCAGGTGAAAAATCATTTTTTCATCCATTATTAATATGAAAGTTCACCATTTCACATTATCTCACGAGAAAATTCCAACTATCACCTAACTGGTAGGTGAAAAATGTTCGAAATTCCACTTTTTATCTCACGCGAAAATTTAAAATTGTCAAACGTCCCATGATAAGAAAAGTTTTACAAATTAATCTGCCGGAGATGGAAATGAGTTAACCAATCACTGAGTTAACCAATCACTGAGATAACCAATCACTGAGATAAGAACTGACGCGGCGGCAATTAAGGACAAATCCGTTAGTGTTGACTCTCAAATTCGACCTGGATAGTAGGAGGTTGTTGATTTAGAAATCAGATTTGTTACCTTAAATTATGGTAACAAGCAAATTGACCGTAAAATTATGGTAACAAGCTTTATCTTGATTCTGTTTAGCTTTCACAAATAAGCCCATGACTACTTGGTTGACCGATTATAAGTGAAATTTGCTGAACTATTTTTTTTTTAATAAACCATAAATTGTAAAGGTTAATTTAGTCTCATGTAAATTATGGAAACCTAAATATAGAATTTAAAACCAAGTAATCTCAACCGTCATCTTATAATTTGGGCCATGATATATACTATCTTATTGATGGGTTTGTAAAGAGAGAGGAACCAAACATGGGTTCCTCAGAAATTTCCACATTAGTTAAATCATGCTAATTAAAGATAGTCAACTCTTTAATATTACTAATACGTAGAATTGTAGAAAAGATGAACATAATGGGCTCCTCATTTTTCTTTTTTTATTTCGAACTATTTCCTTTCTCACCGGATAGGAATCATATATTATCTATTTATACTATTATAAAGGGAACAGTACCTTATTACTGTTCATCTACAGTAAAATGAAGCTGCAAATTTTGAAAGTCCAAATTTGCCCATAGCTTCATAACTGTATTAAATATATCATCTAAATTAAATGAGGGCAGAAAGGTAAAAGTGAAAAAAGAAATAACAAATCGGGAGAGAATAAAGAGTATAGACCAGAGAGTAGTTCAGGTCCCATGAGGGGTAAAAGGAAAGCACGTGCGATTATAGAGGGAACACCCCTTAGGCACTATTCATGAATGTGGAAATTTCTGAGGAACCCATATGCAGTTCATCTATCTCTAAAAACCATCATTAAAATAATATATATCTCAGAAATTTCAAAACATAAGATGTACGGTTAAGATTAATAGTTTTAGATTGAATTTAGGTTTCTATATTTTATGTGAGACTAAATTAACCTTAATTAGTTACACAATTTTAACAAAAATATTTTAAGAAAAATCCGTTAATAATAGATTATATACTTATGGGTCAACTTAGTTCCTCTTTTAAATCCGTGATTTAGGGTTAACTTTCGACCAAAATATTAGCTTCCATTAAATTTGGATCCGAGGTTTAGGGTGAACATTAAATAAGATTTTTTTTCTCTTAAACAACAACTCCACGATTGAAGATTAATATCCTTTGAAGTCCGTAAACACGACAATAAATCATCCATTGAAAGAAGCATGGAGTACAAATCATCCACAGGCAGTAGATACAAGAGCAGATGTCGACACCCAATCATCTGATGATGAGTTCTATGTCCAAGACTGACAAAGCAAAGTCTTTATCCGGATATTACATGAATAGGAGTTGTTGAACATAGCTCTTGTCTTTTCCATTGTTTCACATATCTGTTTTCTTTCGCATAATTCTCTTCACAAAAACCGACACACTTGACATTGTCGATGTATGAACCCAATACTCGTAACAAATGTTATATATACACTGCAATTCCCTTAATTGACATTATTTTATTTCTTCTCCTATTTATTATATCTACCGGAGTGGGTATATGAGCTTTGTCTTTCACAATTTCTTGGCTCGTCATCATAATAGTCAGAAAATGTTGCTAGTAAAGCATACAGGGAAGGGATGCATACAGCGAACTGGGTTTTCACCCTTAAATGGATTCTTTTTCATCCTTATTAAGTGATTTTTTTTTCATTTCACATGAGTTTTAGGTGAAAGTGCTTTTCCCAGCCGTGTGTTGGTGTGAAAAATTATGTTTTCACAAATTATATTCCTTGTGATAAATTAGTCTTTCACCGGTTTTTGAGTGAAATTTGTATTTTTCATCCCTATTTTTATGTGATAAATGCTCTTTTCTACTATGTTTTGTGTGAAATTTTTGTTTTTTTCATTGAAATTATTAAATTAAGACTAGAAAAAAATGCAGAGAATCACTTGAAATAATCTGTTTTTGTTCGTGATAATTGCGATTTTTAGTTAAGCGTGTCAGTTATGATAATCACAATTTTCACTTAACACTTAGATGTATCAATCATGATAATCAAAATTATCATCGGATCTTTCTAAGCCAAAACTGAAAAATAGAGAACCAAAGAAATTACATGTACCAAAAATCATGAAAAGCATATGAACGACATAAATATCAAATAAATCTAATAACTTGTAAGGAGGGGATATCGAATGTTAAGGAGCAGACGTGAATGTTTAGCTAGCTTTATTTTAGGCATTTTCCTAGTGATTTAGACTTTTGACTTTATGGTTAGTTAATTTCCTAAATATTTGGACTTTTGAATTTATCATAACAGTAACGTTTTGTTAATTTAAAACACAAAATTAATCTCATATAAAAATAAGATAATTACTAAAGTAAAAGGTCAGTATAGTAAAACTAGTAGTTTTAAAATTAATTTTGGGTTTCTAATATAGAGTATCTTAATGGTGGGCACCTAATATAAAAAATTCCAAAATTGGGCTAGCCATATTTTTCCCCATTCATGAATAGTGTTTGAAGCTGTAAATTTTGGATTTTCAAAATTATCCTTATATCATGACCACATAATTTATGTGATATAAATAAAAGTGAGGGCATATTAGTAATTTTGATCTAAACTTAAACATATAAAAAAAGCCATTTCTAGATTGCGCGTGCGTATGCACGTGCGGACTATCTTGTGAAAAGAAATAGCAGACTGTCTAATTGATTCAAAATTTGCCTCACCATAATCGCATAAGCATTTTTACTTTCCACATAAATATTCCAAATAACAGATCACTTATTTCACAGTGGTATGATCTGTAAAATGCCAAACAATGGTATGCACCTCAGGCTTTTTAGCCAAGCCCATTTTAGTACAGTATTCCTTTCATGAGATATCAACAATCACGAACAAAAGAATGATTTCGACACCCATGTAGATATGCCTTTCCACGGCCATCCCACCTAAGAAATGCAACATTTTTTATTATCTAGTCAAAACCACATAAGCTACATCATGTTGCCGCCTGAAGATGTTTTTACTCAATAGAGTTCCTACACTATCTTCCTTATTCACGTTTTGTATAAAGTCCCAGTAGTGAATTACCCTAGCTAGATTCCCAAATCAGTGAGAAAAATTAACTTGTTCAAGAGGAGAAAAGAGAAAAATGCGTAAAGCATGGACCATTTTGAAAGGCAAATGTGTAAAGTGTAGTCATCTTGATGATGACTCGATAAGGGCTATAAAACAGATAGTTAGGTTCGGGTTTGAGTCACATTAGGGCGCATGCTATATGCACGGAAGGCCCTAGCTAATCATCTTTGGATTGACAATCTGTTTGGCGAATACTAATTCAGGTGGGATGCGCACCATGCAAGGTTAATGGTTTGAATGAACCGTGGATAAATGGTGGCGTGCAGGCGTCCACGAACAACGTATTGGTTTGTCAGACTTCAAGACAAGCTGATTATTAATGTTAAGATGTATGCATATGGCATCTATAAACTGCATAATGTTTTTTTTTTTGCTAAATGATGTCACTTTATAAAAGAAAAAAGATAAGTCCTGAGAAAAATGAGCATGCACTTAGTTGAACAATATTAATGACTGAAGTCTAAACATCTTCCATGACTTCACCCATCTTATTGATTGAATTCTTCTTTGATAAAAAGGTTAATCATTGCAAGGCTTGGACGGTTTAGGGTCATACCTCCAATGACGCTAATTCGGTACGACTACACATCAATCCACATCTTGGACGGCATAAAAACCTAAACAGACGTTTCATGAGATGAGGAGAAGAAGAAATCAACCCTCTCTGCATCGCGGTACGGAGAGATTTATAGAGACCGAATTGTTTATATTACCAAAATAGTGCATATACATTACTAACAAATGCTTGCGAATTAAATTAGCCGCACACCTTAATTGAAATGAGGAAATCTAATCAGAGATCGAATTGTTTATATTACCCCCTTAATCGAATTGTTTATATTACCCCCTTAATTTTTAAAGTTAAATACTTGGCCGAAACTTATCTGATCCTCAATTTTTTATTGGATTATTGATCGATGACGAAGTTGGCTTAATTCAACTGGCTAAACCGTCTTAATTTTATCCTGTTGTACAAGAAATCATCAAAAAATATATATACAGTTTGAAGATAAATTACTTTATCATTCGCAAAGAGAATTAAGGCTATTGATATGTTTGTAAGTACGTGCTTAGCCAATAGTCATCCATCCAGACTTTGATCCAATCAACACCATGCTTGAGTTGTTTGATATTTATGAAACGCGTCCTCGGACTTCACTTATTTTATTTTTTCAAGTGGAAAATGACTTTATTTCTACTCATTTGCCATTGAATTTCATTGCATCTTACTAGCTAAACCAGTGTCAAAGCTGAATGAAACTTGCGAACTGGACTTGCATAACTTCAATCACAACGTCGATGGTATACCGTATCAGACTTGCCAGTTTGCGGCAGTTCACTTCCCCCAAATTCAACAGTTACTGTCATGATCATTGTTGGGAATTGATATGACTAAGAACTAATTTTTGACGCCCCTCTGCACTTTGCGAGGGTCAAAGCTGAATAAAACTTGCCCAAAAGAATCCTTCCGCAAACATACAAAATGAAAACAATCTTAAATTCTTCCTAATAAAATATCTATTTTTATATCCACTTGGCACCCCACTTCACCACAAACTCGTCTTTGCCCATTGAAATCTTCATTATAATTAATAATCAAAAGATAAAAGATTAAAAAAATATTCTTATTTTCACTTCAAAGCAAAGAATCCCATCATCACCTTCTGTACATTCTCTTAATCTCCATCTTCCAAACTAAAAATATGCGCCCAACCAACGTCATATGGAAAATTAAGGGTATTATCGACTTTTTACCATCTACCACTTGGTTGTATAAATAGGAGTACTTCCCGTAACATAAGTTTCCAAGATCAAAATATTTCTTCTTTGCTCTTTCTTTCTCTATAACTTGATACCTGTTCGACCGGTTTCTAATACAAAGATCAAGAACCATGACAAAGGTATACCCAAATGCAACAACAGAAATCCCAAGAATTCCGAAACAAATTTCAGACAGGGAAGTGGAGGTGTTAACAGTATGGAAAAAATCACTTCTCTTCAACTGTAACGGTTTTACGGTTTTTGATACAAAAGGAAATCTTGTTTTCCGTGTTGATAATTATCGAGCTGGGAATAAAACGGAAATCTTTCTAATGGATGCCTCAGGAAAAACTCTTGTTACCATCCGTCGTAAGGTGAGGATCAAATTCTGTCATTTATGTGTTTAGATAGCCATTTTAGTCTTCTTCATGAATGGTTGTCTAAATGTTTTGTTAACTTTGTTTACAGAAATTGAGTTTATCGGATAACTGGATGGTGTATGACGGAGAAAATTCTGTCAATCCAAGATTTCTAGTGAAAAGGCATGTGAATTTCTCGACATCAAAGAACTTAGCTCATGTGATTTCTTGTAGTCAGAGTAACACTAAGGAGTTGATGTATGAGATTATTGGATCGTATGCACAACGGTGTGTGGGTGTATATGATAACAGGAAAAGACTTGTTGCAGAAATTCAAAGGAAAGAGGCTAAAGCAGGTGTAACATTTGGTGGTGATGTATTCAAGTTGATTGTGCAACCTCAAATTGATTCAACTGTTGCAATGTCTCTTGTTATACTAATGGAACAGATGTTTGGTTCTCGAAGATCAAAATCGATTTAAGGTTTAGATTATGATCAGTGAAGAATGCACCCAATGGGGTTGTGACGAACGGTGGTGATGTTGTTTTGACACCCCTTTAAGCCTTCCCGGCGGGTACTTCTCATTGATGGAAATTTTGCCTAATAAGCAACTTTTTTCTTGTATCTTTCAAAAATGGGTCTGGTGAGCTTGGATTTTCCTTCTTGTGTAGAAATCTGCCAAGCAATCTTGTGTAGTGGGTGTAAATATTCTTGAAAAAGAAATGAAAGAAAAAATGGTTTCCAATCTTCTTGCTTTTTGTTTCAACTTTCAAAAATCTACATAATGATGTTGATGACTTATTGACTTATTTCTGTGGTGTGGTATAATTAGCAATTTGATAATGATTTGAGTTACACTGCTCTCAAAGAAGATGGTACCAAATCGCATACCAATTAATGCCGAGAGGCATTAGCAAATTTTCCAAGGAACTAGTGCCGACAAAGACAGCATCCAACACAAGTACCATTTTGTGAAATGTTGTGGATAGTGACTCGTACTTATTCTTTTCCACAAAGAAAACTGCGTCCACTCCCAATTCTTGCAATTCTTGATTGATTGCCCAGTGGGGCTCATCATCAGCAGTTGGAAATTGGAATAATTGAAAACCGAAAGAGAGAATACAAATGCCAAACGAATTATCACTTGGTGTCTTTCTTAGACTTCGACGAAGTGAACTCACTTTCAGTTGGCCATTCCAAGGCACTAACCGGTACCACTACTACGTACTTGGTGGAGTATTTATTTCATTAGAGTTTGGGTCACCAGACCGTGTTTGACCATCTTGACAGTTACATAATCTGGTTAAATGTGTAAATGACTGAATAAAGTTTGGATTTGAGATTATTTACTAACATTGCCATTTAAATCCTTAAATTCAATTCAAAGAGAAATCTTTTTTCTTCTCTGGTTTTTTCACCTGTAATTGAAGCTGGTGATGAATCCAGTACGAAAAACATAACCAAACCTCAACTTTGTCTCCCTGGAATTCAAATCTTGTTAAACTCTTAAAATTAATCTCGCCAATGCTAGCTGCTTTTTAACGGCATATAGTTCTTCTTCAGCTCTATTTTCCCGTGGAAGTTAACTTTGCCCAAATCAATAACAAATTCAAACCCAAACTTTGTTTGCAACTAAGATTAAAGTTCCTTATCGTTGTCACTTTGAATTTGGATGCAAACCTGCTTCTTCTAATTTTTTATAGATTCTCAAAACATGAGAACAGGCTACATGTTTCGACTCTAGCAAATTGAGATCCATTCATCTTACCAACCCACCAGTTCAGTCTAACTATCACCCAAACATCTACATCGCCATCATCAATTTTCCAATAAACCCCGATTTGATTCTCAATCTTCATCACTTTGTAATAATCATTGTTTATCCATCTCGATTCTAATTTATTTGATTTCATCATAGAAAACCCTAATCCTTTAATTTCTCAGTTGATGTTCTTCTTTGAAATCAAATCCTCTAACTAACACAATAATCTTCACCTGTAATTCCCAACATAGGAACCTAGTTCATAATCTGGGGAAGAACACAAGAAAGCCCTAACCTGTGATTCTCCATCTTCATAACTAAACCACAATAAAAACTCTATCTAACCAATTCCACTTCAAGTTAAACAAACCCACCTACAATTCATCAATTCTTACTCAATTTTACATAAGAAGATTAAAATCAAAGAAACCCTAAATTACCTGGGTTCATTCGATCTCTCATCATCATCAGTTCTTCTATGTTCAAAAGCATCAATATCTTCGATCTCAGTTATCATTACACAGTTCAATTGATCCATCTCATGCTTCCCTCGGAAAAATCTCTCAACACAATTCTGTGAATCGCCAGAGAGAAGTAGAAATAAGAGACGGAAATATAAAAAAGAAGAAGACGGTCAATGACAGAATTAAATAAATTGAAATTAATTTTTAAAAGTAAAAAATTAACTAACTGGTCAAGACAGATCAATAACAAATCCGTGACCCAAACTCCAATTAAAATTTGTAGGTGACCCAACGCAACTCTGGTCACAAAGTTGTGACCCAAAGTCAAAATATCCCTTATATTTTTTTGAAGCGTGAATTTTATTCAACAATTTAAAGGTGCTAGTACATGAGGGTATATGACATTCAATGATTCATGAGTTACACTTGGAATGTTATGACTTGAATTTAAAATAGCAAAATAATGGAGCAGAGCATGAGCAATGGTCTTTGGATCAGAGTTGTATCGGGGAGAGATGTTGGAGTCGAAGGTCGAAAGGCTTTCGTTCAATGTTTTCTACGAGAAAAAAGGTACTCTTGATGGACACCTCTAAGTCCATAAGAACTTAGTTGATGGTAGAGGTGTTCGATGCGCTTGATTCAAGGTGCTACTTAGGCAATTGCGTCTATATGCTGAGGTGTATTGCCCGAGCGTTAACTACCTTTTTTTTCCTTCGTGTTGATTCATCGGGTGGTGCTTACCGGAGAAGACAGAGGATACTACTACTAATAAAGTTACTAAAAACCTACTACAGACTGAAATATAGATGCAACAGAAATTAGAGACTCAAACTAGATTACACTAATAAAACAAAAGCAGACTACTACCAGTATCCTACAAAAACAACAGGGAAGAAATAAAACTGTAAAATAATAAAGATGAGGTCTAAACATTAACATAAAACAAAACGATGGTAAATGTGGTGAGTTCACTGGCCTAATGTGTTGCGTTCAGTCATTATTAGTAGATATGTATTCTCAAGAAGAATAAAAATTGTGGTTAGTCTTGGGTTATCACTGCTATTGTGGAGTGCATGAAGCTGGTTTTGTCTTGACTTCGAGTTCAATTTCATTGATAGCTAGAAATAAAACATATTTCCCATTTTAAAGAGGATTGTGGCGATTGAAATTCTCTTTCACTATCATCAAATTCTAACTAAAGAAGTACACATGAGGCTGACAAATAGATTGACGAGTGATTGTTCTTGCTAGTCGTGCGAGCTGCTTAGCACCAATTTGTATCGGTTGAATCACATCCAAAAATGTTACTTGGACCTTATAGACAACAACCGGAAGGAGCTTAGATTAGGGAGAAAAGAGTAATAGTTTCCCCTAGTGGAGCCACAACTCCATGAATGTCTTCATAATTAACCATTTGGTCTAAGATGCTGAAAACCATAAAAGAAAATTTTGACTCCACAAATTCAAGAGCTAACTTATAAAGCTCACCCTGGAACTTAGATTTTCCATAAAATTATCAACAAAACTAGATCTCGCATCTTTTTTAAGCATTCGAACAAGCTCAAGATATAATGAGCTTCACAATCGAAAATATTAATCTTCTAACAGAAACAAACCTCTTAAATCTTTTAAACATAGGTCAAGGCAAGCCTCAACAAAAAATTAATTTTAGAGAAGAGATAGAAACTGTTGGAAAATTGGGTCAAAAACTAGAGGATGAAAACAAACAACAAAATGGTGAACCTCTGACTTCAAGGCTCTTTCGATTCTTTTAGACAATAATTCGACCTTTACCAATTAACTTGGCGAGTACAACAAATCTCTCGAATTATGTCTTCCGGATTCAATGAAGCACTAATACCGTAATCGAATTCTAGGATTGCACTTCCTTGACTTGAATAAATACACACTTTTTAAGGCTCTGATGATGCTATTAGAGAAAAAGAAACAATGATATTTGATGAGTTTTCAAGAGAAACAACCACCGCTATTTATAGGGATTTCATGTCTTTTGGAGGTGTTTGTTCATCACCAAATGACACCTTCAAAGGCATCAATGAAAAAAAAACAGTAATTTCATTATTTCTCTCTCCTCTCTCTCACCCTTCTTCTTCTCCAACACAAAAACAGGTTTAAAACACAAACCAATTACACAGAATAACTTCTAAATCCAAGGAAACAAGTTCTAAATCCATGCCACACAAAAAAAAAACATACAGATACATGTTGAGATGTTCTAGCAAAAGAAAAAACCATGTTTTTGCAAAAGAATAGACAAATGATTAAAGGAACTGCCAACTGCATCTGCAAATGCATTCCTCCATCTCCAAATTCTCCACTGCCAATGCCAACTGCATCTACAAATGCATTCCTCCTTACTCCTTAGTCCTCAACTTCTGCATTTTGAAAGGAAAATCAAAAGTGTTAGACAGTGAAGCAACTTAAGCTGGCAAAGTGGCAATGTCAGTGCAATAAGCCAATAAATATAAAAGCTAGTAAAAGATTAAGATGTAAGGAAACTTACCAGTAACACAACTACCACTCTCACTGAGAGTGAGATCTGGTAGCCAATCACCCAAACAAAGCAAAGCTTCAACAAGATCTGGAGCTAATGAACTCATGTGAGATGTGAGAACTCTGCCACCAATACTAAACATAGATTCTGATGCTACACTTGTCACTGGAACTGCCAATACATCTCTTGCAATCCTTGAGAGAATTGGGTACTTAGGAGCATGATTCTTCCACCAAGTTAAGATATCAAACCTCATTTCTTCAGTGGTTGTACCTTAGGAAGAACTGGTTCTGCTAAGTATGTCTCCAATTCTGACTTCTCAACCTCAAACATATTGTTTTCCATAATGAAATCATCATAACCAAATTCATATGATGTTGTTGTAACTGCAGAGCTCTCAATTGATGTTGAATGCATTCCAAAGATATCAAAATAATCTGGAGCTGTAGCGTTGGTTTCATAAGCATAGTAAAGAGAATTGAGTGCAAGCTCAAATTTGTTATAGTGACTTTTATAGTGATCCACACCATATACTCTCTTCATAACAAACTCCACCCATTTAGCTTTGTACCTAAGATCTAAAACAACCCCAATGCCCATCAAAGTGTTACTTTCTTTCCAGTAGGCATTAAATTTCATCCTCATATTCATGGCCATGTCTCTGATATACTCATGCTCACTTGATTCCCAGAGCTTAATGCATCTATTAACTTCTTGCACCCCATTATAATACAAATTTGCTGTGGGATACTTAATCCCAGCAAATTTGGTTGAAATGACATCAAACAATTCCAAACATTCACATACATGTATTCCTTGTTGCCACTCCTTAGCAAATTTGGTAGTATCTTGAAGTCATTATCCAAATCAGCTAGCCTAACAAAAGCTTGTCTCATAAAAATTGCATCCTTTAGCATCTTAAAGGTGGAGTTCCACCTAGTATCCACATCTAAACCTACAGACCTTGAAGCAAGAAGCTTAACTTGGGCAATAGTGTTTCAAATCTCTCTTTTCTAGCCTGACTTGCTTTGACATATTTTACACACTCTCTAATTGCATCTATAAATGGAACATCCACTCTCATTCCACACCCTACAATCAAGTGAAATACATGATTACTACACCTCATTTAGAACATATCCCCATTAAGAACTAAAACAGTCTTTTGCTATCAAGCCATTTCTTCGTATGGTCCATCATAACATTGTTGGAGCTAGCATTGTCAGCAGCTACAACAAAAAGCTTAGTGTCTATGTTCCAATCTAGACATACTGATTTCACTACAGAGCTAGAAATTCTCCAGAATGTGGTGATGGCACTAAAGTATATGCTAGTGTTTTCTTAATCAGTTTCCACTCATCATCTATGTAATGCATTGTCACACGAAATAACCATCCTTTGTATGCTTACATGACCACATATCTCATTGTTAAACTACACTTAGATGTAATTGTCTCAAATTGTTCTTGTAATTGCAGTTTGAACTCAGTTCTTAGTTTCATGATATCTTCCCTAATTGTATTCCTAGTGTAAAGCTTAGCAGCAGGATTTAAAGACTTCACAAACTCAACAAAATATGGATGCTCAACTATAGGGATTGGATAACCATGTTTAGCGATCATCTTGGAAACAAGTATCCTAGTAGCAACAACATCATATTTCCAATTAGCAAGCTTAGTTTGTGCATTACCTGTTTTGATTGTAGAAATCTTTCTTTGTCCTTCTTGTTCTTAGGCTTTTCTTTGCAGTTTTTAGCATGGTAATGCAATTTGCTGGTTCTTTGGTTACTGGGTGCAGGCATTCTCCTCTTACAATGTTTGCATTCAGCTATAAGTATCCCAATCTCCTTACCTTTTACCATCTTCTTTTCAATTAACCTTTCAAAATCATCCCAAATATCAGACCTTACTGCACGCAATTTCTTCTTTTCTTCAGCTATAATTGGATCTTCATCTACTTCTATTTCTGCTACTGCTTCTTCTGTTGCAACAACAACAGGTGTTGAATGAATTCCTGATTGTTGAACTTGGTTTGATGTAGAAGGTAATTGAGATGCAACTGAAAGTGATTAAGAGGGATTGCTTCTGCTTGATGAACCAACGTAATTGGATGCTCCTCTTTCGCTTTGGGACATGATTAACTTCACGAATTGAAACCTTAATTTCAATTTTCAGAAACTCTAAATTGAAATTAAACTCGAAAGAAAAAGAAGAAGATAACCCTAGTTTTCTAATCCGTAATCACAGATGATTTGTATATAGAAGATGATGATTTTGCTCGAATTGAAAGGAAGGAGATGAGGGTGACTAAGGGGTGAGTTTTTCTTCTCTCGTTTATGTCGAGTTGAAGAACAGAAGAAGAATTGGATGAAGAGATGATGATTCATTCGAGTATAGTAACCTAGGTATAGAGGAATGTACACGTGCTAGGCACACGTTAGCGGTTAACGGAACTTAGGCTAACGGAAATAGGCCAACCGTTGCCGTTACGGTAGGATGAAATTATCCGCTACGTTATCGGTTATGGTTAACCTAGGTTCGGGTATAACGGAACTAAACCTAACGGCAACCGGGTAATCGGATTCGGCTAATGGTTTTCCATTGACAGGCCTAGTCAAAGGCCACAAAACCATGAGGGCTATGGAAATGTTGTTGATGCAGATGTTGATAAGCAAAGTAAGCTGTATTCGCATGAAACTGTAAGAAATTTCTCCAAGATCTGCACACAAGTTTACAAACTAATACCGCCTCGGCTGATAACCTGGAAAATATCTTCAATGTGATTTCTTGGGGAAAACTATTACGAGGATCATGGTCAGCCATCTCCTATCTTCTACCTCCAAAACCACTCGCCATTCCGTTATATACCTGACTTGTTGAAAACAACATACCGAGTTTCTGTTTTCTGTCCGTTTCCATATTACGATGGGTTTCCAAATCCAAAATCGGGAAACAACTTATGAGTTTCCCACTTCCTTGCTGGAAGGCTAATACTACGAGGTGTAACCTATGTCGACCCTGCGCAACCCATCCCACTAAGATACATGCCTAGCATACTGCATGTCGTGATGTGCCGAAGATTAAGACATGTTGTGACAGAAAAAAGAATTGTGTTGTACCGTTACACTTGGTCTATGTTTTCTAAAAAAGATAAAATACCAATGATTTGCTAAAACAAAGCCTTTTTTGTGTAAACCAACTGGGATTAGCTTAGTTGGCCAGGGGTTGAACTCCCAAGTGATAGGTTAGGTTAGGGGTTCAATCACCGCTTTCGGTAGATAAAAAAAAACCTTTCTTGTGTGAAATACACGTATATGCTTAATACTATGACGTACATTCTTAATACATGTTGCGACATACATTCTTAACCAACCTGTTGAGCGCAATAATGTTTCGTATTTATCCATGTTACATTCCGTATTAGTCTAACATAATATAACACAACATATCACACCACATAAATGTGGTGTACCATACTCTGCTCAAATTTAGTGCGCCATGCTGTGCAAACGATTTGAAATCTAGGCGCAAGATGGCACTTTATCTACCAGCCTGTAGGCCCTATTTGATAATAAAGCCCCTACACAAAAGTTTCGGGGCCGACACGACCCAGTTTACATCTCTACGGGGACAGGGCTATATTTTTGGGTCGTACAAGGATACGTTCGTGGACTATCAAATTAATTTGAATCAACCATCATCAATCAAATCTGCAGACAAATGTGCCACGTGCCACATTACAAGGATGCACACAGCTAAATTCATCGATAAACTAGCACAGCAAAGTTTCACCTCCGCTAAATTCTTTCCAGAACCCTACTTCTCTATAACTCTTTCGGTATTACAGCCAACAAAAAACCCTCACAGAAAAGAAAAAAAAAAACCCTTAAACCCTACTAAAAATGTACAGATTAGCTTCAAAAGTTGTTTCATCTATCAGGTTTGTTGTCAATTTCATTCCGAAATCAACATTTCTTTGATGTGTTTTCTTCAATTTAAGGATCCTTTTTCACTAATCTTTCTCTTTTTGATTTTTTTTTTTTTTTTTTTTTGATTTTTCCAGTTCTTCTTCCGCAAAGAAACTGGTATGTTACTGTCTCTTATAATTCATATGCCCCCACAGTTTATGATTTTGTTTAGATGATTTGGGTTTTGCAAATATGAGATTTAGTTTGAATTGTTTTGTATTCTAATGTTTTTACTCTCTTTTTGGTGATTGATTTGGATTTGCAGGTCGGTAGTAGAGTTCTGCAGAGCAGAAATTATGCAGCCAAGGACATTAATTTCGGGGTTAGTGCTCGGGCAGCGATGCTACAGGGTGTTACTCAGGTTGCTAATGCTGTGAAGGTCACTATGGGGCCTAAGGTAAGGACTTTTCCTTCTTAAGTTGCATTGTTGTTTTTGTATAAGTTTACATTTGGCCAGTTGATTGAGTTTTCGGAAAACACTAAGGATTTTATACGATTTTTAGAATAAGAAGGAATTAGCATTATTTGTAAATTATTTTGTCAGTGATAATCTGGTATGAGTGGGACTAGTCATTATTTTCATACAGATAAGAGGACTCAAATGTTACGGTTTAGGATTAGGATAAGAGGAGACCTGTAAGGTCATGAGAGCCATATTTGATAATATGATGAGTTGTTGTCTCAGTCTAGTGCTTTTTTAGCTAAGTAAATAGTGGTGGAATATTTTTGATTTGTAGGGTCGTAATGTGATTATAGAGAGCAGTTTTGGTGCTCCAAAGGTTACGAAGGATGGAGTGACTGTTGCCAAAAGCATCAGTTTTCAGGACAAGGCTATGAATGTTGGCGCATCTCTTGTAAAGCAGGTTGCCACTGCTACAAATACGACTGCAGGGGATGGTAAGTTTGTTCTCAGATCTTTTACTGTTTTATATTTTTGCTAGACCCAAGCTTGCTTAGCCGCACCTGTTGTTCAGAAGATTAACTTCTCATCATACGATGACTAACTTGTATACTGATTTTTGAGGTGTAAATAAGAAACTTCTTATGATTTGGTTGGTACCAGGTACGACTTGTGCAACTGTTCTTACACAGGCAATTCTAACCGAAGGCTGCAAATCAGTGGCTGCTGGTGTAAATGTTATGGATCTACGCCAGGGCATAAATATGGCAGTCAATGCTGTTATTGCTGACTTGAAAAGCAAAGCATTGATGATCAGCACACCAGAAGAAATTTCCCAGGTATTGTGGTTGGGTGAAGAAATTGCAGATCTCTTGTATAACCTGATTACCGTTTAGATTTTTGTCTTACCTCCTTCTTCAATTGTTCTAATTTTCATTCATAAATAAGCTGTCTCTAGCATATGGCTAGTCATATTTTTTGTTTTAATTACACTCTTCGGTGTCAGTAACTTGTGATGTTCTACTTTATATTTTTTGGAATAGGTGGGTACCATTTCTGCAAATGGTGAAAGGGAGATTGGGGAGATGTTAGCAAGAGCAATGGAGAAAGTTGGAAAGGAAGGAGTTATCACCGTTGCTGTGTGTACCAATCTCAGCTTTTTATATAGTCTCCGTTTAGATAGTGTACATTTCAGATGTGCAACCAGAGTTTAGTCTGATTTGTTGTAATTTTTTTTGCAGGATGGTAATACTATGGAAAATGAATTGGAAATTGTGGAAGGAATGAAACTAGGGAGAGGATTTATCTCGCCTTATTTTATTACCGATGAGAAGACACAAAAATGTGTGAGTACCGCTTTAGGATTGTGTTGTAAATTTCTAATGTGTAATCGATATTTCTTGAGCTTTCTCCTTTAAGGTAACTTTTAGTGTTGCAACGCAGTCAGCTGTTTCAATGTAAATAAGTAGTTGTGGAAATACCCAGCCAAAAACAAGAATGAATTTCAGTGAATTCCTAGCAAATTGTTTCCCTTTCATATTTTCTGGAAACAGCTTTCCCTACTATATTATGTTGCTCATGTTGTGATTTACGTGTTGGCAGGAATTGGATCATCCTCTGATTCTTATTCATGACAAGAAGATATCTGACATGGCCTCGCTTGTCAAAATACTGGAGATGTCTGTTACGGTAATAATCTTTTTTTTTTTTCTTGTTTCACAACTTCTAGTTGTTCACTAATGGAGTGTATTTGGTCAATCCGTTGAAATTATATCTAAATGCTCTTTGTTTTTATGGACACAGAAAAATAGACCTCTTCTGATTGTGGCTGAGGATGTCGAAAGTGAGGCTTTGAATATGTTAATACTCAACAAGTATCGTGCTGGAGTTAAGGTAATGAAACGAGTTCTCTTTCATCTTTTCCACAGTTACATATTCTGGACCCTCTAATACTATGGTAAAACTAAAGTTTCCTTACATTTAGACTGACACTTTAAATGCTGGTACATTTCAGTAGTACAATAACCTTATTGGAGTCTATGCATATGATTACTCTTGCGATGCACGCCATCGCATCAATTTGTAAAATATTATAAATGCTATCTAACAGTTTTGTTAATAACCTTAAGACCTATACTTTATTTCTCAAAATGCAATTTGGCAGTTTTATGCATGTTTATGTCTTCACTGCAGGTTTGCGCCATCAAATCTCCTGGTTTTGGTGAAAATCGTAGAGCAAACTTGGAAGATCTTGCAGTTCTCACAGGAGGCCAGGTCAGAACCACATAATTAGTCCACTTTTGTTATTTAATTGGCAATCATGCACTTATATATTCTCCATTTGCAGCTTATCACAGAAGATCAGGGTTTAAAACTTGACAAAGTACATATTGGAATGCTTGGTACTGCAAAAAAGGTTTGTATAATTTGCTATTACTTTCTACATGAACTGAATAATACTGTATTTGTTCTCACTTTTGATGTCTGTTGACAAACAGGTTACCGTTTCCCTTGATGACACCATTATTCTGCATGGTGGTGGCGACAAGAAACTCATTGAAGAAAGATGCGAGCAGGTATCTAATATCTTTCTCTTTAGTGGCAATACTGATTCTTCGTTTACTTTTTTGCGTCTCTGTTACCTTTTTTTCCCCCGGTTAACCCTATCTTTATTACTGAAACTATATATATAAGTCCTATATGTTAAAAATCTAGCTAAGTGAAGGACAAGTGAAACTCGAAGTTGTTTCCAGGATTTCCATACCTAAAATCTTCTGCTTCGGTGCTTCATGCTACTAGTGTGTTCATGTTGGCTTTTAAAGTCTCCGCTGATTCTCAAAATCACAAGGGATCATGGCCCATATGTTAGATTTCAACAATGAACAGTGATTAAGATTATGAGATTGCTTTTAAATGAGCCTCACAAGCATCTTTTAACAGCTTAGGACTTCGCTGGAGAACAGCAGCTCCATGTTTGACAAGGAGAAGGCACAAGAGCGGTTGTCAAAGCTGTCAGGAGGTGTTGCTGTCTTCAAGGTTGGAGGAGCTAGCGAAGCAGAAGTCGGAGAGAGAAAAGACAGGGTCATAGATGCTTTAAATGCTACAAAAGCTGCCGTGGAAGAGGGTATTCTACCAGGTAAATTTAGATAATTTGGCTATAAAAGATAATTCAGCTAGATTTGGGTAGATGAATGTCCTTGGTGATTGAAACTAAAACCCTTAACATAATGGCAGGTGGTGGTGTTGCTCTTTTGTACTCTTCAAGAGTGTTAGATAACCTTCAAACTGCAAACAACGACCAAAAAAGAGGTGTGGAGATAATCCAGAATGCATTGAAGGTATTATGTTAATTGTCTTTTATGTTTTACCATGTTCTTCAATTGATAAATTTCTACTGTTCTTGCTAAAGTTGTCTGTTGGGTTTATGTAGGCACCTACATTTACAATATCTGAAAATGCTGGTGTTAATGGGGCCGTAGTTATTGGCAAACTATTGGATCAAGACAATGTCAATTTAGGCTACGATGCTGCCAAGGGTAATTCATGAAGGAACTCAAAACTCATTATATCACCTTAGCCTTCTTATATTTATAATTTTCAATACATAAGTTAGAGATAACGGCCACTAGTAAATATTTATACCCTGTTGGCCATCTCCATATTTTCTTGTAACTTTTTCTGCTATAACATCTATATATATTGTCCCAAGTTTGTTAAGACATTCTCTGCCAATTTCAGGTGTGTATGTCAATATGGTAGAGGCCGGAATCATTGATCCTCTCAAAGTCATCAGAACAGCCTTAGTAGATGCTGCCAGGTAAGCTTTGTAGTAACGTTCTTTGTTATTCACATTTTATCTTGCAAGTTGGTTTCCTTCAAATTCTGTAATGTGACGTAAATTGACACTTGGACTGGTGTGTATTCCAGTGTGTCGCTACTATTGACAACAACAGAAGCCTCAATTGTAGAGAGTGCTGATGGCAAAAGCTCAACGCCAAGTCGAATGCCCCAGATGGGTGATTACTGATCATTCAGGTAGAATACAACAATCGGTGGACTGTAGAATTAAGAATTTTTGGCCTTATATTTTTCAGCAGAGGAATTTAAAATGTTTACAGCTGTTTTCCATTGTAATAACTTATATGGAAGAAAATATTGCATACAGAATATCAGAAACCATTTTGCGCGATACTTGTAAACTGGGAATACAAGGCATCACATGGAAGAAAAACCAGACTTTTCAACCTTCTCATCACTAGTTTAAATTCCTTCCTCGTCTAGTTTAACATTATACAATTATGGACTCAGATTTATAAGATCTTGTGCTTTTATTACATAACACTATAAAGTTAAAGCTGATTGTAAATTTGTAACTCAAATCACTATTTAGAAGCTTTTGGATTTGACTTGAAGTTACCTGCTTATCTGGATCTGACTCAAGATGACTCAATATGTTATTTTTGAGGCCCGACTGACTCAAAAATCTGCAAGTCACTGGCATGGTTTCATGGGTCAGGGACATTATGTTCCCTGACTTGTTTGAGCAAGTTATCGAGTCAGATCCCATAAAAAAGTTAAAGATTTGTTTTAACTTTTTTATATGGAAACACTTCTAATTCTGCAAGTAGAAACACTTCTAATTCTGGATCTGACTCAAGATGACTCAATATGTTATCTTTGAGGCCTAACTGACTCAAAATCTCCAAGTCACTGGCACGGTTTCATGGGTCAGGGACCCCTGACTTGTTTGAGCTTATCGAGTCAGATCCCATAAAAAGTTAAAGATTCTTACCGAGTCAGATCCAAATCGCGAGTCAGCTGCACATTCTCCCCGGTCTTGGCCTTTGCTTAAGTATCAATTGATGCCCATGCCAAGTAGAAGTTCTAGGCCCAAGATGTTGATCCAACGGGTATCATCTGATTGACTGATTCCAAGACCATGATCTTAAACTGAACTCTTTTGGTATAAACATGAGGAGGTAGATCTGGAAAAGTATTGCCTTAATTGTTTTCCTCCCGGAAAAAATAAAACAGATTCGGAGGAAAACAGCTCTTCTCCTCCTTCTACTTCCAGACTATACAAATCACAAACCCAATTCTCTATAACTCTCCATGGAAAAGTTACTAGATGATCATCATGCAACTAAACGTCTCCGGAGAACCTTCAATGCAGAGAACATACAATTAGCATTAGTAGCAGCAGAAGAAAAATCCACTGGTCATGGTCGGGTAAATCCTAACTTATTATTTGATATTTTTCCTTATGGTAAACCTGAAATGCATGGCAAATCATACTGGAAATCACCTTCCGGTCAAGGTTGGTTGGTTATAACATTTGATCACAGTGACACTAATACTGATGATCCTTATTTGAAATACTCCAATTGGAAGTTGGGAGATTGTATAATGTGGAATCCGGTATCTTCGAAAATTATCCGGTTACCTTCTCTACTCAATTTGATTAGTACTAGTGCCACTATAAATGTTCAGAGTTGTGCATTGTACTTTTCGCCGAATAGTGGTCATAATTCTAGGGTGTCTTTTCTCATTGTTAGTGAGGATGATACTACTGAGTTTATTGTATCTTGTTTCCCTGAGGTAGACAAAAAATGGAGTGTAGTTAAGTTACAATCTCTTCGAAACTCCGCTCGAAAAATCTTTTATTTGCAAAAGGGATGAGTTATATGTTGTGTGTCGAAATCTAGCTGATGAAAGAGTGGATTACTCATGGTTCGGTCGTGATTTCAGTATACGGAGTTCTACTGTCAGGTAATTTTAGAGTACTACACTTGCTGATTTATCTTGTTTTTGTTTAATTTTGCTATTATTTAGTCTACATGGATGAATGAACAAAAACCTTATGCTGATAATTGTAGTGTGTTTGTTTAACTTTTAGAATAGCTAATACTAGAAAAAGAGTAGAAGATTTGTTGTGCGACCATGTAGAAGAAGTAAATGCAATGGTAGTTAAAGAAAACGATTTTATGCAACAAGAGGAGCAAAATAAAAGCAGTAGAGAATTAGGAGGTGCAGGAAAATTGGGTGTTGTTTGTAATGAAATCTTGGTTCTGCTTGCGAATTATCTGAATTCCGTGGACTACAAAAACTTCCGAGCAGTTCTTCGACCAGGGATCCCACAAGTGAAAGTACTTCCACAGCTAGTTTTCTCACATTATGAGCAATGTGGTGTCTACAATTTCGTAGACCCAACGAACTGTAACGGTGAGAAGAATCTCATGAACTTCTCTGAATTGTTATTCGACGCTAAGATCCTCTTCTCAAAGGGTAGTTGGCTACTGATGTCCAAAGGAGGTTCAAGCATATTCTTCTTCAATCCCTTCACAAGGGAGATGATCCAACTTCCTGATTTACTGTATAGTTGTAGCTTTTGGGGGATATCTTTCTCACCATCACCAACTTCTCTAGATTGTGTAATTTTTGCTATTGCCGGATGGACAAAATATGAAGTGGAAATATGGTTCATTGCACGGGGAGGTAATTGTTGGCACCATAGTATATATCAAAATACTAAGTTAACTTCTGAGAAAGAATACAATATGGTACTAGATTCTTCTCCTGATAAGTGCTTGGAATTCAATCCCAGTAAACTTAGTAATCCAGTTTTCTATAATGGATGTTTTTATTGTTTAGATGGTAGCACTGGAGCCATGGGAGTTTTTAGTTTAGCAGATGATTTCAGTTGGAAAGTACTTGCCAAGCCCCGAATGATTTGCAATTCTGCCTGCCAGAGCTTCTTGGCAGAGTGCAACGGGAAACTGTTATCAATCGTTTTAAGCCGTAAGCCGAAGTGGGTTCATATTTTTAGATTGGATTTCTCCCGGGGAAAAATATCGTTTGGTCCTTTTATAGGTGGGCCATGTCACATTTAGTCCCTTTGGTCAAACGCCTTTTATTGTTTGGTCCATAATTATTTAAAAATACAGAATGGACAAAAGTACCCTTCCATGTTAATTTTTACTCATTTTTTGTATCAGTTCATTCCAGAAATGAAATTTCATATAACAACATATAAAACCTTTTTTTTTTCCTTCATATCAAAACCTATACAAAACCAGACTTCATTCCGGAATGAAGTCCATATAAAAACCTATACAAAACCACTTCATTCCATAAATGAAGTCCATATAAACATATACAAACCCCGAGACTTCATTCCGTGAATGAAGTCCATATAAAACCTAAGAAAAAGCAGACTTCATTCCGGAATGAAGTCCATATAAAACATATATACAAACCAGACTTCATTCAGGAATGAAGTCCATATAAAACATATACAAAAACCAGATTCATTCCGGGAATGAAGTCCATATAAAACCTAAGAAAAACAGACTTCATTCCCCCGAATGAAGTCCATATAAAACCTAAGAAAAAACAGACTTCATTCTGGAATGAAGTCCATATAAAACATATACAAACCAGACTTCATTCATGGAATGAAGTCCATATAAAACCTAAGAAAACAGACTTCATTCATGGAATGAAGTCTATATAAAACCTAAGAAAAAACAGACTTCATTCTTAGGAATGAAGTCCATATAAAACTAAGAAAAATAGACTTCATTTCAGGAATGAAGTCCATATAAACATCTGACAACATCATCTTCATCTTCTTGACGTCTTCAGAGTAAAGCAACAACATCGTCTTCAACACCAGGAGCAACATCTTCATCTTCAACAGCAACATCGTTCAACAACAGCAACATCTTCAACCAAATCGTTCAACAACAGCAACACCAGGAGCAACACCAGGAGCAACATCTTCATCTTCAACAGCAACATCGTTCATCTTCATCTTCATCTTCATCTTCAACAGCAACAACAGCAACATCTTCAACAACAGCAACATCTTCAACATCTTCATCTTCATCTTCAACAGCAACATCGTTCAACAACAGCAACATCTTCAACTGACAACATCGTTCAACGACAGCAACATCTTCAACAACAGCAACATCTTCAGCAACATCGAACTCATCTTCAAGAAAACAGATCAAGAAAGCGCGCCGAGAGAAAAACAGATCAAGAAAAACAATAAAAATAGAGTTCGTCTTCATCTTCAACAAAAAGACGAACACCCGGATGTTCATCTCTCTGTAATCAATCTCGAGATGTTCATCTCTGTAATCAATTGCGGTAGCGCAAAAAATTAAAAACCCTAGAAAAATTACGTAGTGGAGAAGAAAGAGAGAACCTGAGGAGGAAGAATATAGATCCGAGAAATGATTTCTCTCTCCTACCAATTGACTATATATGGTCCTTATCCAAAAGGGTATTTCTGCCACTACAGTAAATGAAATTTACATCATCCATGACATCAGCGTAGGACCAAATGATAATTTTTAGGACCAAATGATAATTTATATTACTCCCTCTGTCTTTTTTTATCTGTCCTAATTTCTACTTTGGTCTGTCTTTTTTTATCTGTCCGCTCTGTTTATAGACATACTTTTCCCTTAAACTATCAAATATACCCTTTATTTTTTATAATCATGAAATCATTTTTAATATCAACTTAATTCAAAATCTTAAATATTATCACCATATATAAAGAAAAAATCTACTCAATATCTTTGTATTAATTATCATTCCTTTTTTCAATAAAAGCATTTATGAATAGTTATAAAATTCCTAATAAAACTTCTACTTATTCTTACATCCCGTTCTAATTATGGATTCCATAATAAAAGCAGTATAAGTTTGTTTTTATTTTTTTAAAATATTTCCTAAAATAATAATACTATCCAATTTATAATTTTTAATACTATTAGTTTTAGTTTGGTAACAATATAACATTAAATAGGGCTAGTCAAGGGTTAGTCACGACATTTTATATGATTTCCTTAATATCTTGACAAAGTCAATTAGGACTATTAATTTGAGACGGAGGGAGTACCAATTAGGACCAAACAGACACATGACTGGGTCAACGGGACTAGACTCTCTCTAATATATTATTCCTAGGACCTAATGGTATTTCCTACTTTCTCCCAGATGGTATGGGTTGAATTGGAAAAGTCTGGGAAACCATACTTTGTTCATCAGTCGAGCTTCTTGTTTCTTCGCAATTCCCCCTCATAGGCATATGGAGAATAAAATTTATTTTCCCGATGGGAAAGAAGGAATTATGGTCTATGGCCTCGAGACTGACATATATTTCTCTCTTGGGAGGCAACATTCTGGCCAGGATTTTTACTGTATGAACAAAGAAGTATGCTGCAGTTGGATAGAACCTGATTGGCTGCCAGCGTCAGAGCAAGAGCTTGATTGGCTTAGCATTTGAATCTCCAAGTTATTAAAGTACTTAATGATCTGGATTAAGGTGCCTTTGGTAATGTTTAGTGGTCATGATTACTAACTAGATTTTGAAGTTCAAATCGTAGTTTTTCCTCGTGAACTTTTTCTTTTTCAATTTATAATTTTCTCTTATAATGGGATTACATTTCGCAATACCATATCCTTAATTCACAATAGTCTTTTACAATCGTAAGCAAAGTATACCGTATGGATTTTTTAAACCTCAGAGACCTTTCCTTAGCTTGATATCAGTTTACTCCAGCATCCCAAATATATCTGTAAGTTCAATATAATTTGTTGATGAGGCCCCTTTGTTGATTACCTTTTATCTAGGAAATTGATCTTGTAAGGAGTTCTTACAAAGATACAACAACGGAGGACAAAGATATAATAAATGTGATCAAGCGGATAAATTGTTTATTCCTTCCAAGCTCAACCAGAAGATGTGGCCTTTATATAGTTAAACGAAAGGGAAAAGAAAATATTATGATGAGCTTGCGGCTTGCCATGAAATGTTCATGCCAAATAAAATGTTAGTGATTGGTTGTCCAGTAGTTTGAGTAATGAAATTAATGTGAAATTTAATTTTTTGAAAACCAAAGCAAAATTTATCAGTTTTTTACGAATTACACGAGTAGAGTCAGTAGTGGATCCATTTTGTTGCGGTGGTTGTTGGTCTTGCCTGCGGTACGAGGCCAGCGCGTCTATTTTGCCAGGGAACTTCCAACATAAATTTACATCCTGCTTTGCAAGAGTAGTATTTAGTTCGCAATAGATGTTAGGTATTGAGTCTCAAAACCCACTCTAGCAATATAAAAAATCGCGCGACTCGCGTCATGTGTCTGCTTAACTCGAGTTTGAACAATGGCTGTCAAAGTGCATTGTCAGTAACTTTTTCCTTCGGGGTAACTGATCGACGTCCGTTATTTGCATGCTATCACACACGCCATCAACATTCAAATAAATACTTAGTACTGGTTTTCTTCTCAATTATGTTATTAGTGTCAGGGCCGGCCTTGAGCCAAAGCACCCGAAGCAGTGCTTTGGGCATCAAGTGAAGAAGGGCATCAAATCCATTATAACTTGGTTTTAGTATTTTAATTATTATAGTAAAGATAGAGAAAGCACATAAGATGTTGAATGAATAAGAGTCAAACGAACAGGACAATTTAAGTCTTGAAAGTCTTTACCAGCGATTGTATCGTTCTTCAAATCGGGCACCGAGTTTCAAATCCAAACTTCAGATCTGTGATTTTAATCATGGATAACATCGAAAAAGCTCTAAGTGATGGAGCTGTAGAACCAGGAGGACCCAACCTTAATCTCAACTCAGGTCCTGTTCAGATTGATATCCAAATGGGGGAATCTCAAGACAGTATGAGAAATGAAGGTATGGAAGAGAAAACGAAAGGGAATCCTGTGAAAGATCAAATTTCATACAAAGATGCTTTTTCTTAATTCAATGAGATAGATGGAGCAATTGTTTCCAAGAGTGGGGTATTGAAGATTTGGAATCAAATCTGGATAATTTGAATATTGAAGGGGAGATGCCAATCGAAGATACCGTAGATATTCCATATATTGAAATTGATTTGCGAATCAAGAAGAGAATCATTCAAACATGGAAGTATTGTCTTATAGGGAAGGTTGTAGGGAAAACTGTTGGGTACAAGTATATATCTCTGCTAAAACAAGGGAGATGTGGAAATTAGTTGGGAAGATGCGGGTTTTGGATATGGGATGTGATTTTTTTATGTTCAAATTTTCAAAGACCTGAAGATTTTAAACATGCTTTACTTGAAGGGCCGTGGTTCATCAATGGAAGACATTTATCTATGAGAAGATGGACTACAAATTTTAAGCCGTCTGACTTCAATTAATAAAACAAATTGTTTGGGCAAGATTACGTAAGCTTCCATTAGAGTATTTTGACAAGGAAGTGTTATACAAGGTGGCTGGAAAATCTGGGACTCCAATTAAAATTGATAATACTACTGAATTTGTTTTAAGGGGAAGGTTTGCCAGAATATGCGTCGAGGTGGATACGATCATCCATTGAAGCATCTTTGTCGGGATAGGGGATTGATCTGAGAAAATTGAATATGAGGGTGTAGGACTCATTTGCTTCAATTGTGGTAAAATGTCCCATAGGAAGGACCAATGTCCTTTGAATGTTTGTGCTAACAATGTTAATCTTGATGATACAGGTACTAAAGCTCCAAGTGAGAAGGAAGACGTTTATGGTCCATGGATGCTGGTTACAAAAAAGAATCAGAAAGGTAACACAAGGGCAGGCAATCAGACTAGTATGCAAACTAGTGAGGCCAATAAGAAAGGGCATTTGAAAGGTCAGAATGGGTTTGTAGCCAATAGTTTTGATATGTTACAGAATGTGGATGGTGATTTTAATCATGAGAGCAATAATAGAGACATTATTAGGGATAACATACATGCATATACTTTAAGACAGAATGGTGATAACCCTTCAGATGGTTCTCATTTTGTAGTTAAGGAGAAAAATAATTACCCTCTAGATGCTAATCAAAAGAATGTTAATAGCTTTCAGTTACAAAACTCCAACACTAGAAGGCATAATTATTCACATGAAAAGGAAACGCCCACTAAATCAGTGGGAGTTACAGATAAAGGAAAAAAGGCAATTAATGTTGGGCATATTAGCAGGAATGGAAATAATGATTTCATGGGCATAAATAGTAATGGTAACAACTGTAGGGATATCAATTTACAAGCTAAGAAAGCTAGCAATGGAACACCAAGTAGAAGTTCTGAACATCTTTTCACAAGAGTCAATGCAGCCCTTCGTGGAGGAATGGAGAGTGAGAGATCTATTAATGCACAGAGCACAAGTGGAGCTAAATGCAATGGAGGAGGACATAATGGAGCTAATAATGGAGCAGTTGCTAGAGGAGGAACAAATAATCCAATTGAGAGAGGAAGTGGCGGACCTGCGAAACCAACTCAGGGCCTTAATGCCGGATCTAGTCCACAACCCAGCACAGGTGAACCTGAATGGATTTTTGGGGCAGGCCAGCAGAATCTTGAGGCCAATCAGTCTTTCAATGTCCAATTGGGAGCATCAAGACCCGGTGGAGTTCCTAAGAGAAGGGAGGGAAGAGGCAGATTGCGACTCAAAGAGGTGGTCGAAGCAACAGTGCGGAGGTGGTCCTAGCACCACTTGTGGAGACCCCAGCCTAGTAAGAAGCCCAAAAGGTCTTTGGCGCTCGAGATGCAGATCACTACACGGTTGGATTTGGACGTCAACAATCGAGAGGATGTTCAAAAGCGAGGCTCGGCCCATTGATGACGATGGATCAACAGGCGACGGAGAGTTGGAGGGATTTCCAAAGGCCCATGAAGCCCCATGTGCTTAATCCAAGTTTGTGTCTTCCCTCAGAGTTTAATATGAAGATTTTGTCTTGGAACTGTAGAGGGATTGCTAGGCCTTCCTTTGTGAGGGTGATGAAGAAGCTAATCAGGAGACACAACCCTTCGATTGTGGCCTTGATGGAAACCAGGGTTTTCGAGGATAGTGTTTCTGAGATTGTGAGTAAGCTAGGTTTCTCCCATTCCATCATTGTGGATCCTCAAGGGTTTTCAGGGGGTCTGTGTCTGCTTTGGAATGATAATGAGATCGATATTCAGGCTACTAACAAATCTAGATGGGCGGTTCATGTTTGTTGTTACCGCCAAATTCCAACATCCATGGATTCTGTCCTCTGTTTATGGTAGCACGAATAAGGTTAGCAGGAAAAGAATGTGGGACGAGCTCAGTGCCATTTCTGATATTCCTAATGTTGACTGGATGGTTATCGATGATTTGAATACCATTAGTAACAGTCATGAGAAGATGGGGGGTAAATGTCCAACTTATAGTCAAGTCTCTGAGCTGAATGAGATTTTGAATAAGTGTGGACTTATAGATCTTGGTGCCAATGGTCCAAGATTCACTTGGAATAACAAGAGAGTTGGAGCTGCTAATATCAAGGAGAGGATTGACAGAGCTATGGAAAATCTTGGATGGCAAAAGATTTCACAAAGCTCGAGTATTTCATCTCCCTTATTACAATTCGATCACCGTGTTTTGGTTGTTGATCTTGAGCCCAAGAATAGGTATAAAACCAGACCTTTTTAGACTTGAAGCCATTTGGATGAGGGACCCTAGATTTGAGTGTTTGTTGTTGAAAAATCTTGGTCCCAGAACAACTCTAATTTTGCTAGCACTCAGTTCTTAGCTAATGTTACCAGGGTCCAGATGGAGTCTAAGAAATGGAATAAGCATGTGTTTGGAAATTTGTTTAGGCAGATAGATGAAGCTCATGAGAATCTTAGGATAGCTCAAAATGAGTTTGATAATTGGCCCTCAGATGATGCTAGGATTAAGATGACAAACCTCCCCGATTGAGTACCTTAGACTCCTTAAGCTTGAAGAGACCTTTTGGAAGCAAAAAAGCCGAGTTTCTTGGCTAAAAGAAGGGGATCTAAATACGAGATTTTTTCATATGTCGACCATGGTTAGAAGAAAAAGGAATTCCATTGTGATGCTTAAAAATGAAAGAGGGGGTTGGATAAATACTGCAAACGACATTGAGTCCCATATTGTTGGTCATTTTAATGAATTGTTTAATTCTTCTAGTGCTTTGGTTTTCTTGACGATGAGATTAACAATCTGTTCCCTCCTGTTATTACCGCCGATGAAAATGCTCAACTAACTCGAAATGTTGATGTAGATGAGATAAAGCCGGCTATACGCCAAATGGGCTCGCTTAAGGCTCCGGTCCGTATGGACTACAAGGTTTATTCTATAGTAAGTATTGGAAGTATGTAGGCTCTAGTGTCATTGCTCTAGTTAGAAACTTCTTCACTACTGGCACTCTAGATGCTAGACTTAATAAAACCTACATTGCCTTAATTCCTAAAGTTAGTAATCCTAATTGCATAAAAGAATATAGGCCTATTAGCTTATGTAATTTTAGCATGAAGATAATTACTAAGATCATTACTAATAGAATCCGACCTTTGTTGGGTAAAATTGTGTCTCATAATCAACATGCCTTTATTCCTGGTAGGTCTCTGTTTGATTCTCGATTATTTGCAATGAGATCATCCATTCTTTCAAATACAAGAAAGGTGAGAAAGGATGGATGGCCCTAAAACTGGATTTTGATAAGGCTTACGATAGGATAAGGTGGGACTTCATTGAAAAAGTCTTAATCTGCAATGGTTTTGACCAGAATTTTGTTGGTTGGATTATGAATTGTATTTCTTCTGTCTCCTTTCAAGTGCTCATTAATGGAGCTCCTAGCAAGATTTTACTCCTACAAATGGTCTTCGACAGGGGGATCCTCTATCCCCCTTCTTATTTATCCTTTGTTTGGAAACTTTGACTAGACTCCTTAATGCAGGGATTGATAGTAAGTTCATCTCGGGGTTCAGAATAACTAGAGGAGGCCCTATGGTTACTCATTCCTTGTTTGCTGATGATAGTATTATTTTTCTTCAGGCAAATTATAAGAATGCTCGTAATTTAAGAGCGATCTTGGACAACTTTTGCTCCTGGACTGGTCAGAGAATCAATGTCAACAAATCGACTTTGCTTACTTCTGCCAATCTGGGTAGGAGTTTTACGAAAGGCATGGCTAATGCGCTTCAGGTTCAAGTAACCAGCAATCCAGGTAAGTACCTGGGTATTCCTCTTCAATGGGGAAGGATTAGTGAGAAAACTTATGCTGATATCTTTGATAAAATGTGTAATAGAATGCAAGGATGGAAGTATAAGAATCTTAGCATAGCTGGTAGATTTACCTTATTAAGTGCTTGTATTGATCCCGTGTCTTACCATGTCATGTCTGTTTTTAAGCTACCTAAAAATCTGTTGAATAAGATTGATAGATGTAGAAGGAACTTCTTCTGGGGAGGTGACAAGGATAGAAAGACCATGCATAATGTGAATTGGTCTACTGTTTGTATGACTACCGATCTAGGAGGTGTGAATGTTAGAGACCTTGAACTAAGCAACTTAGCTGTTCTAGCGAAGATGGCTTGGAAAATCTTTTCTGAACCTGATAGTATCGTGACTAGGCTCTTAAAAGCAAAGTATTATAGGGATTATGATTTCTGGAATACGAAAATTAAGAATAGATCCTCCAGGTGTTGGCGAAGCATTATAGAAGGTCGTGATGCCATTAGGAATTGCCTTAGGTGGGCTATAGGTGACGGATCTAAGGTTGATTTCTGGAGAGATAAGTGGATCGGTAATGAGTCCATTGCTTCCTTATGTAATCTGAATATCGCTAATTTGCCTCAGGAGACTGTGAGTTCCTATATGGATCAGAACCCCAAAGAGTGGGATTCTAATAGGATTGATAGCAGCGTGGACCACAACGTTGCTGAGGCAATAAAGTCCATCCCTATTAGCAATAGCCCTGATGTTAGCGATAGACCCATATGGGCGGCTAGTAAGTCTGGAAATGTGACAGTAAGAGAAGCTTACAAGTATCTTCAGATTCAAAAACATGGAAACCAACATCAAAACAATGACTGGAAGTTTCTTTGGGCTTTAAACGCCCCTTCAAATATAAGTTTTTCTTTGGCAACTCTTGCCATAATAAATTGCATGTTAATGAGTCACTTTACGGGAAGGGTATTACATGACCATCCTCAGGTCAGAAATTTTGCAAGAGTGATATAGAAACTAGTCATCATTTGTTCTTTGGTTGTCGTAATGTAGCCCCTATTTGGAGAAAATTAAGAGATTGGACTGGATTGCAAGTCAATTTAGACGTGTTCTCTCCAAGTTTTTTCAAAAGGCTGTGCTCCCATGATGGTACTTGTTGGTAATTTGAATTGGAAGGATTTATGTCCTTTTATTCTTTGGCATATTTGGTATCACGGGAATATGTATGTTTTTGAGAACAAGAAGTTCAATGCTTTGTGGGTTCCTGGCAAAGGCTTTGAGAGTGGCAAGGGAGTATCACCCGGGCCAACTACACAAGAGAGGATGGAAGAATGCATAAGGAAGAAACTTATATTGTTTGCGGGCCCCTCACCATAATTTTTTCAAGTTAAATCTTTTGATGGATCGTCGATGGTAATGGATTTGCGGGGATTGGTGGGATCATTCGGGACGATTTCTGGAGGCTTTGTTGCTTGTTATGGGAAGCATATCTACAAAAACAACAACAATGTGGCTGAAATCAGGCAATTAGAGATGGTTTACGTCCTGGCCGTGCAAATGGGCATTCATAACTTGGAAGTGGAGAGTGACTCTTGCTATGCTATTCAACTTTGCAATGAAGAAACTCAACCTCAATGGGACATTTCTGCTCTTGTCAGGGAAATCTGTGAACTCAAGTCTTATTTCATTCAAGTAAAGTTTACTCAAAGATATAGAGAAGCCAATAACATTGCTGATAGATTGGCTAAGGATGGAGGTTCTAAGAAGCATGAAGGAATTTGGATCGAAGTCTTCAGATTTTTATCCGTTTTGTTTAACTTCGATGTTATGGGTGTTACTACACCTAGACTTGTTGTAAGTTCCTTGTTTAGGTCTGTTTCAGTCCTTCTTATCAAAAAAAAAGAATAAGAGTCAAACGAAATTTAATGGTCTCGTGGAAAGACTGATTCATTCACTACCCCATCTATGATAAATAGATCCATCTAACACTAAAAGTTGCTTCTAAGATATGATTATAATGGTAAATCCCGCACATAAATAATACTCCTTCCGTCCCTATTATATAGGCGGAGTTTAGAATTTTAGTCCCATTAGATAAAGGAGTTTCAATTCCAAGGATGTTTTTCACATATATGCCTTATTTATAATGCATGAATATCATAACAAATTAATGTCTCTTGTCTTGGAAATGAGATAAAGTGCAAAAATAAGAAAAGTAATGGAAATTTATGAAATCCATATTTTTCTTATTCTAAGAAATGAAAAATTCCGCCTATATATTGGGGCAACATTTTTGAAGCTTGCTTCGGGCATCATTTACTTCAGGACCGGCACTGAGGGCCGGTCCTGTAGAGTAAGCAGGACAAGCCCCACTTTTGGGCAACAATGGGATGGGGCAACCAAATACATATTTTCTATTTGGTGTTTTTCGTGGATTAAATAATTACTAGGGACTTATATATAATACACATAAAATATAAGAATATGAATTTAATGGGATTAGTTAGGATTAAATATTTTCTTACTTTCTTATTAATTATTATACTCCGGCGTCCTAATTTGCTGGTATTCAAGCTTTGTCCACTTAGAAAAACTCATCTGAATCTCTTTAAAAAGAATGCGATAAGAATAGGGTATCATAGCGGAAAATGATATGAATGTAATTAAGCGTGCGCTTAATTATTTTTTATCGGGGTAAAAAGTTCTCTAGAACGGCCTTTGATTAGTGTTCATTACGGTCATGTGCCAATATCCATGTTTTTCCTATCAAAACTTATTCTCTACACAAGTTGGTCACAAGTGTTCTCTGATGTCAAACCAATGAGCCTTGTTGTAGGAGAGTTGTTTTCTCTTTCTGGTCGCCAAATGTTGTAACTTACTGAAATGGTTTGTCCGAAATAAAATATAAAAAGAAAAAAAAACAACAACAATTCAAAGAACTAGCAAAGAGATGATTTTAATTCTTAATTATAAAGAGATAATAAAGAATTAGCAAAAAACAAACACCATTGACGACTCTACACATGCCCAAGTAGCTTCTTATGAAGTTTTAGCCTATTTGCATTCTTCCCATGATTTGATAACAGACATAGCCCCATCATGTCGGACACCATTTCCATGAAAGGGCATCAAAGTTGTTTTTGCAATATATTTACAGTTTCCTCTAACATTTGACATTTCAAATGTCAATGTATAATTAACTTTTAAGATATTGATCCCAATGAATTTTTTAAAAAATAAAGCTTTCATATGAAACTAATATCATTCAAGAAGGTATGTTTTCTTCTCCGATGCGCAGCCAAAAGATATTGCCTTGCCTTGAATGATCTTAGAAATGGGAAAAGGAGAGATAAATTTATATATCAGCTTGCCATGAAATGTTCATGTTGAATAAAAACGTTATGACTGAAACTAATGTGACCTTAAACTTGAGTTTGAAATTAAATAACTTATTATTTTAAATTAAGTACCCTCTTATAGAAGTGTAAAACGTGCCGGCTCCGACAGGCCGACACACGGTCGCGTGCTTCATGCCATGTGCCGTCTTTGTCTTGTGCCAACGATTTAAGCGTGATGTGTCGTCTTTGTTTTTTACTAGTCAAAAGCTAGGCACAACACAACCCACGGGCACAACACACGAATAAACGTGTCATGCTGTGCCGTGCTGGCACACGTGCTATAAACAATTTGAAATCACTTAATGTATACATTAAGTCGGACATCATCACAAGAATTTAATTAGACAACATATCATTTGAAATTATTTCAAGTAAAATTAACAAGTTTATTCAATAAAAAGAAATAGCCCATCAAATATAAAATTGGATTATTGTCATGAAAATTAATGTTCTAGTTAAATATAGGTGACGACATTATAACAACGATATTAAAATATATTTTCCAAATATTAAGGTATTATATGTGTTGTTATAAATAAGCCAACATAAAATGTTAAAAACTAGCTAGAATAGTGACTCTTTTGTGAAATATACAAAAAATGTGATGTATTATGCGTTGTTATATGGTGTATTTATACGAGGTTATGACGTGCTCTCTTAACGTGTTGTGTTGGACTGGGCCACGTGCTTATCCGTGCCGCGTGGTGTGCTGTGCTACTGTGCCTATTAGTCAAACCCAACACGTTCCATTTAACTAACGTGTTGTGCCGTGCTGGGCTGTGCTCGTGCTGGCACAGCCCAATTTACACCTCTACCCTCTTACAAACAAAATTCAATATCACATGGCTTAGTAGTACCGATTGAAAAATGAATACAACTTGTACAACAAGTGGAGCCAATATTTTCACTTTCAATCATTCCATTTTGTATTCAAGTATTCAACCCATTCAGACTATACGTAACTCTCAAGACCTACTCTGGCTATCAATGTGGCAATGTTAAAAGTCGATTCATGTATCTGCTTAACGATGATTGCCAAAGTCCTCTGTAATTGTTCTTAGTTAATACGAAAATGCTAGATTTACTTCGTGCGTTCTCCTGAAAAATGCTCCAACAGAAACAAAACAAAAGGGACCCACTTTATCGGCACACATCCAAATAATAGAGCAGCTGTTAAGGGGCATCCAAATCACTTTTTTATCTCGGTGTATGTCCAGGGGCGGAGCCAAGAAATGTTGGATGGGGGTGCAAAATTTTGCTATGGGGTGCAAAAATTTTTTAGGGGTGCAAAAATGCAAAATGTTGACGAGACCGAAACATGTACCTCCCGCACCTCGGTTCCAAAATGTTGGACCGGTACAGTACCTTGTACCTCGGTTCCGTTACCATTCGGTACACAGTCAGGTGCCGGTGCGGTTCGGTACCGGTCACTACACTGTATAAAAAGCACTTTGGTTAAGGTACTGTAGATTACCAATAAAACGACCTAAACTATGCACTTACATGCTATAAATAAATACATGCTCTCTCTCAGCCATCACACTCGATAGCTTGTCACTGTTGGTGGGAAATATACATATAGCCATTTCTAACTTTCTTCATCTTATATATGTTTAGAAGTTACTACAATACTACATGTTCACATGGGAGACATGCCAATCTGTGATGAAGTGATAAACACACACATGAAAAAGTTTATCACCATCTAAACCCACTATCTACTACCATTTCAGGTTCTATGGTTGTTGTTCCTTGCTACTTACTTTTTCTTACTACCTGTTCATGAACTCCATGAGTTGTAGAGTTGTACTGATCACTCTCTCTTGCTAATACCTTACCTTTTTATGTGTTTTGTCTCTTTATAGTACTACTGCTACTGCTTCTATTCCCCTTTTCATTGATTGATCTCCCAGAATATATGGGTCTCTGACTACTTTTTTTTCTTCTTACAATGTCACAGTCTCACAGTGTTTACAAGTAGTACTCTCTTGTAAGTTTCATTTGTTTCATTTCCTATCTCTCTAGAGTACTACAACTTCAGAAGATGTTGTCATTAAGATTTTCTTTTTATAGAGTTGGGTATTAGAAGTTTTTGTCCTTGAAAATTTTCTTATTCGGGACTTTCGGTCCGGTACGGCACGGTACTTGTATTGGACCGTGTACCTGTACCCCCAGACCTCGGTTCCTATTTTTTGGACCGATACCTGTACCTTGTACCTCGGTTCGGTCCAAAACCAAGTACGGTTCCACCGGTTCCGGTTCGGTCCGTCGGTCCGGCTCGGTTCCTGTGCACCCTTACTTGGATATCAAAAAAAATTTCTAATTAGGCTTGAAATGGGCTTTGTAGCCAGCTGGGCAGGGGGTGCAAATGCACCCCCTTGCAATGGGCTGGCTACGCCCCTGTGTATGTCTACACTTTTTATTTATATTAGAAACTCTACTTGGATTTTTTATTTATTTTTCCATTTCCATTTTAATTTAGTTGGTAATTATCCCAGAATGCACTTGGCACACAATCTTCTTTCATTAAGAGCTTATTCTGAGTGATTAATATTCATTATTTGCTACCACCCATGGTTATTATGATGTCTTCTCTACATGTGATAATTTCAATTAATATTCTTTATGGCCACAAGCCATCTATAAAGAACTATTTTCTCTTTAGGTCTCCGGAATGTTATAATACAGAAATGCGATTTGCCCGACATAAAAAGAAAGGAAAAACTAAGACTGAACAAGTGAAAAAAGCTGGAGAGTACAGGTTCCAATAAATTTTACTTAAAAATTTACCCCCTATGAAGTATCAAGTATGAACCAAAATTCCACGAAAATACTCACAATTAAAATTTTAAGAGTCTTAATTCTCATGTGAGCAGGGACGGACCCAGAAATCTTCATAGGGTAGGGCTAGAATATCATTAGTTGCCAATGCGGTCGAAGGTCGTGGAATTTTTTTTGAAACGGGTTACAAAAACAGTGGTTTACTGAAATTTTCCTATAAAATACTAGATATATGGACAAGTATAAGATTAAAATTCGCCAATTTTAATTACGAAAAGTGATTGGAGAAAAGAATTTATGGTTTATAGAAGAAAAATGGGAAAATAAATGAATGTGACAAAGAAAATTCTATGTTTTAAACAAGATTTTGGGCTAAAAATTAATTGTGCTCCAACTACATGGATTAATCATAAACAGAGGAGAGCTAATTACTAATTATGAAAAAATTACTTATACAAAAATTTTATCAAGCTAAAAATAGGGACGTGCTATAGCCCGGGTTAGCCCCTTGCTAGGCCCGTCCCTGCATGTGAGATAAATGTGATGTGCTTGTTGCTCTAACTCTTAAGTAATATCGTAGAGAAGTTAATGATTTTCCCTACATTTCTTTAGTTTCCTCCAACATTTCAAATGTTCAATTAACTTTTAAAAAATTGATCCCGCATTGATGGAGCTAGTCAAGACGATATTTTTTCTTCTTCAATCCCACCCTAAAGATTTTATCCTGTTTACATGATTTTAGTAACAGGAAAAGGATTGATAAATCTATAATCAGATCAGCTTTCCATGAAGGTTCATGTTTAAATAAATTTTTTGTGACTGAAAAAATTGCAAGTCATGTGACCCTTACAAACAAGTCACAACAACTTATTTTCTTGCCTGTTGCAAAAACTTGAGTAATGGTTGTGTGTGGCCCATAGAGAACGACCGACAAAGTAAAAATATGGAAAGACTTACTGACTCCCAATGTGCGCGAGTTCAGACAGTGACCAGTTCAACCGGCCGATGATCATGTATTTGATTGAATTTTATTCGGTCATTGACTCATATCAACATTAGTATACTTCAAAACTTTAACACTTTTATCATTTCCAATTCTTTTGGTGGAATCATCCTACCAAAGGATGGTTAAAAGAAAGAAAAAAAACATACAAACAACGTAATATAAAGTAATATGTAATGATAATAACTTATATAAGGATGGTCGAAACAAAACACAATATTTTGGTGAATATTTTTCACACCAAACTTGGTGGAAGATCAAATCTTTATATAAAGATTACAATACTCTAAATAGAGTTTGATTTACAATGAATGAGAATAACTAGAATACGGTGATTGAGGCACTAACTAAGGCATGGCAATGACCAAATCTTTGCAGCTGTAATACAGGAGGATCAGCAACAATTACGCCATTGATGTAGGATTTTTAGCTGTATCCTTAACATCCTCTCTCAAGTTGTGCATGAGTTTTCCGAATGTTCAACTTGTAGCACAATAAACTAAACAGTGAAATGACTAACCCCTTCGTAAAAATGTCACCAACCGATATTTCATGTCGATATGAACTTCACTTCCAATTGTTTGGGTACCACCCTTTCTCTCACAAAGTGATAATCTATTTCAATATGCTTCATACGAGCATGAAATACCGGATTATCTCCTAAGTTGTCGCACCATAATGTAGGAGGTTGAACTTGTATGCCCAATTCTTTTAGTAGAGACTGAAGCCACATTAACTCAGATGTAGCGATGGTTATTCCTCTATATTCAGCCTCGGTACTTTATTTTGAAACTGTCTTTTGCTTCCTTGCACTTCACGATACAAGGTAACCTCCAAAGTAAATTGCATATCCACTTGTTGATCTTCTGTCTTCCAAACTACCAGCCCAGTTAGAGTCAGCATAGGCATGTAGTCGTGTGTCAGATGATTTTGCTAATACTAATCCATAATGAATTGTATGCTTCAGGTACCGCAAAATCCTTTTTACTAGCTCCCAATGTTCTTCATACGGATCAGTCATATATTGACAGACTTTGTTGACAGCTACAACAACATCTGGACGCGTAAGATGTATATATTGCAATGCTCCACAGACACTACGATAGAATGTTGGATCTTCATATCTTTTGGTACCTTGTTTTCTGATTTTGACATTCACAGCAAGAGGAGTAATTGCTGGTTTTGCTGCATCCATTTTTGTACGCTTGAGAAGATCTGAAATATACTTCTGTTGACTGAGTAATACAAAATCTTCTTGTTTGATAACTTCTATGCCTAAGAAGTAATTCAGTTCACCTAGGTTCTTGACTGCAAAAAAAGAGTTCAGATTATGAATAAGTTTTGTAACGAGCAAATGATTTGAACCTGTTATGATGATATCATCAACATAAATAAGCACATATGTAACTCCATCATTTAATTGTTGTATAAACAATGAGCTGTCTGCCACTGAGCCTTTGAAACCCAAATCAGTTAGATGTGTGCTGAGTCTGGAATACCATGTACTTGGTGCTTGATTTAGGCCATAGATGGATTTATTGAGCTTGCATACATGATTTGGAAAATCTGGATCTATATAGCCTGCAGATTGCTTCATAAACACTTCTTCTGTTAGTTCACCATGTAAGAATGCGTTTTGAACATCTAGTTGACGCATATTCCATCCATGTGACACTACAATAGAGAGAACAAGACGTATAGTGCTAGGCTTTATTATTGGGTTGAAGGTTTTTGCATAGTCAAATCCTTCTCGCTGGTTGAAGCCTTTTGCTACTAGTCGTGCCTTTCGTCTTTCAATCTTTCCATTAGATTTTGTTTCACTCGAAAACCCATTTAGATCCTATTACGTTCATCCACTTTTCATATGGAACCAAGCTCCAAGTGTCCTTGCGGACGTGAGCATTGATCTCATCATCCATAGGAGGTCGTCATTCAGGATCTTTTGATGCTTCAATGTAGCATGATTGAGCCATAAAATCTGTTAATCCTAAGGGATATTTAGTAGCAGTTAAGCATAGTTTCTGAACTGGTTTCCTAATACCATCTCTTGCTCTTTTCACCATAGAGTGCTGCTGCGGTGGAGGTCAAGTATTTGCACATCAACAACAAGCTGTTCTATCACCTCGTATTATTAGTAGTCTCAACTGAACTTGAGGATAAGGGTTCACTTGGTTGTTGCACAATATTGTCTGCTGATATAGGATCTTGAAAAGTAGGTTCAGTTGGCATTTGTTGAGTTGTAGTAGGTATAATAACAGGAGAAAAACTGAAAGAGTGGGTGAAGTAAGAAGCTTTGTAGATGGTATAGATTTTTAAGATTCAAGTTAACATGCATGTTGCTTGGTAGCAAATGAGAAGCTTGTTTCTTCAAATTCGACGTGACGAGAGATATAAAGAATATTTGTTGGTACATGAAGAAATAGGTATACCCTTTATGTGCACCTCTATATCCAATAAAGATACAGGGAAGAGACCTTGGTTCAAGCTTGTTTGATACATAAGACCTGAGGCATGGATAACATAGACATCCATATACTTTGAGGAGGGAGAAATCGGGGTTTCTTGTTATATAGCAATTCTAGAGGTGATTTAGAGTCATACTTTGAAGCTGGAATTCTATTAATGAGGTAACATGCAGTTGTGAAAGCATCTGCCCAATATGATTTAGGCATAGAAGCATGGAAAAGTAGAGTTAGACCAGACTCAGTGATGTGTCTAATGCGTCGTTCTGCAAGACCATATTTTGGGCTGAAGTATGATGACACGAAAATCTATGTATAACACCTGAGCTATTGAGGAAAGCTGTGCATTTCTTGTATTCCTCTCCATTATCAGACTGAAAAACTTTCATTTTATGATCAGTTTGATTTTCTATTAACTTTTTAAATTGTATAAAGACTGGTAATGCATCTGACTTCCTAGCTAGTGGATAAATCCAGGTATAATAAGAGTAAATAATAACGATATCCATTTCTTGAAACAGTTGGAGACACCCACAAGTCAGAGACTACCAAACTCAGAGGCTTATTAAAAGTTGAAGAACTGATAGGAAACGTAAGTTTATGACTTTTGTTTACATGACAGGAATGACAAAAATCAAACTTTTTATTTGAAACTGGAAGGGGAAAAACTCTTAATAACTCGAAAGACCGTACCCAGCATTGGGTGACCTAGACGTTGATGCCATATTGGAACTGTAGGTGACACAAGAGCATTATGTGAAGTTTTGTTGATCTATTGTACACCGTCAAATATGTAGAGCCCATTTCTAATCCTGCCTCGCAACAGTATTGCCTTGGTGTGAAGATCCTTTACTAGAAAGAAATCAAAGTAAAACTCACAATAAACTTGATTATCTCGACAAAATTTTGAAACTGATAATAAGTTGGTTTTAATCTCAGGAACATGAAGGATATTTTTAAGATGAAAAGAGTGATTATTATAGGAAAATGAGGCATTACCAATATGCTGAATGTGGAGAGCATTACCATTTTCAACTCAGACTTGTTCAGTTCTGTCATACTCATGACTTATGTCAAGGTTGTTGAGATTTGGAGTTTAGTGGTGTGTAGCTCCTGAGTCTGTCACCCAATTATTTTCTGTTGCTTCACCAGGTAAGGCTAAATATGCAGCTGGTTGTCTTCGCTTCGTAGAGGGTTTATCTTCCTTGTAGCGAAACCAGCAAAACTTTGCTACATGATTCTTTCTCTTGCATATCTGACAAGGTCCTTCTTCTTGTTCTTGTTGATTGTTTGATTGATTCTTCATTGGATGACGATTGTTGTTTGATTTGTAGCTTTGATTTCTTCTTTGGTTTGGACCTTGAAATGGTCTAGCAGTTGATGAGAAAGCTACATTTGCTAGTGGCTGTTGCAAAGTGGCTAGCTGTTGTTCACGTCTCATATCAAATGAGATCAGATGTGCATAGAATGCATCCATGTCTTGTCAACAGTGCTTAGATAAGTTACAATAACATCATATGCTTGATCTAGTCCACCGAGTATGGACTGCTGCATATCATCCTCATCCAATGCACTTCCTGATGCTGCAAGAGCATCAAATAGTTGTTTAGATCTTGAAAAATATCCATACATTGAACTGTTACCTTTTTTGAGACTATGAAGTTGTATTTTGAAATTCATCATATGTGCCCTAGTTTTGGGAGCATATCTCCTTTCCAAAGCTTCCCAAACTTCTTTTGAAGAAGTTAGTCCCGATACACGCCCTAGAACTCCTTCAGTGAGAGATGAGAGTATCCATCCTAAGAGGATCTGATCTTGTTCCTAAAACTTGGTATATGCAGGATTTGGAGTTGCTGGTGAGTCTGGTTCAGTTCCAGGGATAATTGGTGATGGGTTTTTGTAAGTTACATGTACATAACCTTCTAGTCGATAGCCCTTCAATAGTGGCTTGAACTGAGTTTTCCAAAGAAGATAATTGGTGTCGCTGAGTTTCATGTTAATCAGATGATTAATATGAATAGCATGAAGGGTTGAGGTTTCTGGTGTTTTCATTCTAAAGAAAAAGTTTTGAAGAAAGCGTGGGTATGGATCTTCCTGGATGATACCAAAACAGAACACAATATTTTGGTGAATATTTTCCATACCAAACTTGGTGAAAGATCAAATCTTTATATACAAATTACAATACTCTAAATAGAGTTTGATCTATAATAAATGAGAATAACTAGAATACGGTGATTGAGGGCACTGACTAAGGCATGGCAGTGACCAAATCAATCTTTGCGGCTATAATACAGGAGGATCGGCAATAATACGTCACTGGATGTAGGATTTGTAGTTGTATCCTTACAGGTCGGTCACGTTCCTAAGGTAGCTGACCACTATGACCAAGATGGTCGTCCCTCAATTATTCTATACTTATAGAGTTTGAAAACCTATTGAGCCAAGTTTTCTTGATTTAGAAAACAAAATCGCAGCTATAATTTCCTACTCGAACATGCCCAACAAGGTTCAACAACCAACAAAAAACCAAATCGAAGTTTATTTAAGTGTTTTGCTCATAACTTCTCCGTACGACGAATGGCTTCATTCTTTTTGCGTTGACTTCATACTTCAATTCTTCACAATATGAAGATATGAAATCATGTATTTGGTTAAGTTTTGTTATGTCATTGACCTCTCTCCATTAGTATACTTCACTTCTTTAACACTTTTGTAGGCATTTCCAATTCTTTTGGTGGAATCATCCTAACAAAGGATGGTCGCCCACAATTACATATCCAATATAAAGATGGTCTCCCACAATTACATATCCAATATAAGGATGGTCGCCCACAATTACAAAAGTGGTCGGTCACATTCTAAAGGTGGACGACAACTATGCCAAAGTGGCTGGTCATAATGGACAAGCGATGGTCGTCCCTAAAGTATTTTCTATTTATAGAGTTTGGAAACCTATTGGGCAATTTTTATTGATATATAAAACCAAATCATAGCTATACTTTCCTACTCGCGCAGGCCCCACAAACCAACAAAAAACCGAATCAAAGTTGATTTAAGCGTTTTGCTCATAACTTCTCTCGCACGACCTCAAAATGACTTCATTCTTTTTGCGTTAACTCCGTATTTCAATTCTCTATAAGATGGTGAGATGAAATCATGTATTTAGTTGAGTTTCATTCTGTCACTGACCATTCTCCATTAGTATACTTCACTTCTTTAACACCTTTATAATCATTTTATTTCCGATTATTTTGGTGGAATCATCCTAACAAAAAGCTTGAAAATAGAATAAATTTGCAAGAATAATAACTAATATAAGGATGGTCGGCCATAATTACCAAGGTGGTCGGTTGACTACTATGCCAAAATGGCCGGCCACTATGACAAAGATGCCCGTCCAAGTTTTCTTGATTTAGAAAACTTGGTCATAGTGGCCGTTGAATTTGGCAATGTCATAGTTATGGCCGACCACCTTGGTAGTTTGGCAATGTCATGGGGCTTTATGTTCGCAAGAATATTTAGGCCTGTCATATTGTCGCATGAAAAATATCCTGCAGAGGCAATAATACTAGAAAAAGATAAGACAAGATCAATGGGTCATTACATGAAAGTGTAAAGACGGCCTGCGATTTGTCGCAAAGAAAAGGGGTGGAAAAATAAGACCTTTAACTAGGAAGGCAAAATAAGACCACATAAGAAAGTAAGCGAATAAGCTTGCGAAGATGATTATCTGATAAGCTCGCGAACATGTAAGCAAATAAGCTTGCGAAAATGATTATATGATAAGTTTGCGAACATATTGTTGATGGTGGATTTTCATTTAAGGCTAAAATTGTAAAAGCCAAAATTATGCGCTAACATCTTTCAAAAGATAAAGCCATTAATAAGTGATGAATACTTCTTCACTTTACTAATTCACTTAGAATGGAGCATGTGGAAACAATCCCATATACCTTGTGAATTTACATCATTATTAATTAATGAATAACCAGCCTTGTATTTCCGTACTCATTACCGGTGAAGCATGACGACCGAGTGTTGTTCTCGGCGAGCAACACGAACCTCCAAGTATTAATAATGAAGCATGTACGAAATACCTGTACGAGGCTACAACTCTCGGTGTGTTATACTAGCCCGATTGAGCATACAAATTTCGGTGTGTTATATTAGACCGATTAAGCATACATCTCTCGGTGTGTTATACTAGCCCAATTGAGCATGTTTGAACTGGATTGTCCATATCAATATCGGAAACGATCACAACCATCCAACTTCACAAGCATGATTGGATGGCTTAGATTGAATCCATGACTCCAAGCACGTATTGGAATATTCACTACTGACCCAACGCGGGCCCGCATGGTCGGTCTCCCCAAAAGGGTGGCATAGCTTGCCAAACTGTCCAAGCCAAAGCAATATGGACGAAAAACCCTAAATTAGGGTTTGCGGCACATTACATGTATCGCAAAACAGTCTCAACCATCCATCTTCGCAGCATAGATGGATGGTGTAGATGTAGATTCAAAGGGCCCAGAGCATGTCAACAAAAACACCGTGGGCTCGCCTACATACATGACTGATCGGTCGACCAACTATAGTTGGTCATTCCAAATCCGTGCGCCCAAACAAGGCATGACGCACGGCCGGTGAAACCCTAATTAGGGTTTGAACAATCACGAGCGTCCATTTTCTCTGCACGAATGAAGGGTCCAGGATTATACTAAGCAGGTACGGTGCGTATCAACATGACTACCGTGAGACCATCTATCTCCACACCCGATCGACCAACGCATATCATGCCTGTTTGCCTCGATTTGCACGCCCGAACTAGGCATGGTCGCACCTCCCGGTGCAAACTAATCTCGACCACTCAACTTTGCCGGACAAATTGGTGGCTTAGATCATGTTTCTATGGGATATTAAGATATGGACGTGTATACCATTTCGCCGTCTGCATATGCCGGAGACTAATCGACCAAGACCGACCAAGCTTGGTGGGTCTTGAAACAGTGCTGAAGTGGGAATGATGCGCGGCTTTTGCGGCACCAGATTTCTGTTGCAAATTGATCTCGACCACTCAACTTCGCCGGACAAATTGAGTGGCCCAGATCACGCTTTCCGAGACAATGAGGTATGGGCGCCACGCGTCATGTCGTCTACACACATGCTGTCCCGCCCCGCAAAATTATATCCCAAGCTTGGATTCGACCAAGTGAAGAGTGATCTTGCGCACCTCTTCAAAAACCCTAATTTCACCAACGGTCGCGGATGAGTGTCTCGTCCAACTTCACCGCTTGGTTATACAACCACAGTCGGGAGTTGGTGGTCGGTGAGGCATCATGGTGATCACCACCCGTCACTTTACCACACCATGATGCAGTGCACTGCATAGAATACACACGATACTTCACAAGTATCGACTTCCTAAATAACTTAGTTATTTAATCTAGCATTACAAGCTACTTTACTCAGGTCCGACGATCCACACACTCGAGACATCAATCATGTCAAAAACCTGGGATACATCTTTGGGGTATTGGTCTGGCGGTTTACAACGTGCGGCGTGCAACGCACCATCACAAGAACGTGTCGGGAAGTCATGGACGGTTAGAGATGACAGGAGAAGTGGGCAAGACCGGTCGTGTAACACTAACATACAACTCCACTACTCCATCACTCCACTTCCCACGAGAGACGTGAATAAGGCTCAAATGACTTGTATAAATAAGTTCTCCTCCATATTTCCAAAAGACAACAATCTACTGACAACGGAGGCAAGTGTTGATACCATCGTATTCAAACACCGTAACGGATAGCTTACATCCCGCAAGCCAGTTCGACTTTAAATACAAGTCATACATAGCCAACACATTCACAATCTCAACACCTTCTTCGCTTCCCTCCCTAAGATCAACCCCATCTCCTTCACTTTGTGACCGAAACAAGTCTGAACGTCCATTTCTTGGTTTAGGCCGGATTTGCCTGATTGATTTCTCGAATCTACAAGCACTCCCGTGCAAAGTGCATTTGTTTAAGGTTTAGACTCATTTCTCATCCACACACCCCAAATTACCAAAACCGCAGAAAGAGTTTTCACCCATAAACACATATACATGGAAATGAAACTGAGGCGGTGAAAATGCCACACACTTGATATTATGATCATATTATTATGCGATACTAATATTGCAGGAATAAAGAAAGATGAAGCACAAGTAAGAACGTGGGAGGAACAATAAATACACGCAGAGGAATGCATATACTAAAGCCAAAGCCAGAGAAATGAAGAATGGAAGCAATTTCAAGTTACATCAATTTTAGCGTGGCCAAATGAGCTAAGTAACACAAACATTAGCTATACATTGAAATAGATAGGCATTCTCATCATACAAGCATCACATTCGCATCATGAAAGCATCGCATAAGCATTTCATGGCATAAACATCGCATACACATTTCATAACATAATCATCACATAAGCATTATATTCGCACAAGTATTTTAAAAAACTTTACGGAATAATTTCGCAACGATGTGATTATTTTGCAAGGATGTTCTTTATTTCAAGGAGATTTGATTATTTCGCGGAGATGTGATTATTTCATAAGAGATGTGAATTTCGCGGGAAATATAATTATTTCGCAGGATGTGATTATTTCGCGATGTGATTATTTCCCTCAATTATTTCGCACAATTATAAGCAACTTGAAGAGATTATACTATCGCATGAGCACAAAACATGAGACAGAGGCAAGATAAGAATGAAGAAACAACTCGCTCATTCAACACTTTCTCAAGGATTCTACCCTCATAGATAAAGAACAGAGGCAACAATGGATTACCAAGAAAATATTTTATGTTCTTTATCTTTTTGGATAGAACCATTTCCAAAGAAGGCGCTCGATCAAAAATAACAAGAACCCTCACCAACAATGGAGTGATAGTTTCACATGATTGATTCGCAATACTTCTTATATTTTGAGGATTAGTACTTCTTATACTTCTTCAAGGATACTTCATACTTCGCATACTTCAAGAGATGATACTTCTTATTTACTTCGCAAAGCTCCGGAACTTCACAAAAGAATAGAGGCAAGTACGTACTTTTCAAGACCAATATTCTTTCGCTCGTTCCTTCATCAACAAAGATCAAAGACCACTACAACAACAGATTTTTTCTTAAAGATCGCTCTTCAAGCAATATTCAAGAAAAAAGAGGCAAAATTTAGGATCAAAATATCGCACAACACATTTGTTAGTGTGCGAGATGCATTCATTTCCTTAGCTTGCGAGAATATAGCAGAGCCTGCGAGAAGGTAGCAAGAGCCTGAGAGAACGTAGCGGGAGCATGAGAAAATATTAGTTGTACCCCAATATATATGAGCTATCATCCACTATGTAAACACCTATATAAAGAGAAGAGCAGGAGAGAGAAAGGGAGGGGACACATTTTTGTAAGGGGAGATATTTTTCAGAGAGCCATATTTTTTAGAGAGAGACTTTATTTTCTTTATCATCTTCTTACCCAAAAAGATAGATCTAGAGCTCTATCAAATATCCATTAATGGAGATTCTAAATGTAATATTAATGTAACCTCAACAATCATAGTGAAGAACCATGGATGTAGATCACATTGATCGAACCATGTAAAAAATCCTTGTGTCCATTTTACAATTTTAACACTTTAATCTTTATTTTGGTTATGAAATAGATTTAGATCTAGAAAATATCATAAGGGGTGTGTTGTGGGATTTCCTGCAACTACAATTAATGTCAACTTTTTTTTAACAACACCATATAGCAAATTTATTAATAATTGGCATGAATTACACGAGTTGAGGGTCTATAAAGGCCATCATTTAAGAGTTTTTTTTTTTTTTTTTTCCGAAAGGAAATGGTTATATTAAGAAGAAAAGACCAAACCAAAACTGTTAGGGTTCTAGACCTTGACACTGGAAATAAGCTGCAAAAGAACTTGAAAACAGGAGATAAAGCCCTTTGTTCCGGAGCTAACAACCTACGCTTTGTAGAACAAACTGAATAAACTTCTTAGTATTGATAATTGATAAGTTACAAGCTTAGAATCGAGCTATATATAGCTGAATAAACTTGATAAGCAAGCAAACTAACTAAAGAAACCCTGTAAACAAGGAAACTGAATATACTAAATACGTAAGGAAATAAAATACTAGGCTAATAAGCTAACTCTAATAAAGGAAGTAGGAGTTGGCATCGCAACATCCCACCCTTCCTAAAACAAGGCTTTGTCCTAAAGCCTCTAACTCGGAAAACGTGCAATGAGATCATCAAAATCTTCCCATGTCGCATCATCTTTGGAGTGACCCTTCCATTTGATCAACCACTTTGTACCAGCTCGGTTTCCCCTCTTATACATCTTCATGTATAAAATTTCTTCTGGCTCCCATTTGCCATAGTCAATAATGGTAGGTAATGTAGCTTCAACAGGAGTAGTAGGACCTAACTTCAGTTTTAACTGTGATACATGGAATACTTGGATGTATTCTACTAGTGATAGGCAGGTCCAGTTTATACGCCACAGTCCCAATATTCTCAAGAACTTTAAAGGGCCATAAAAATGAGGTGATAGCTTCGAAAAAGACTGATTAGCAACTGTTATCTGTCTACTTGGCAGAAGACGGAGATAAACAAAATCATTAACGCGCTCTTCGGTTCTATGAGAATTAGTGTAATTCTTTATTCGAGCCATGTGCATCGGATAAGTGAGACTTTAGCGGCTTGAGTGTGTGATCTCGGCATGTAAGTTCAAATCCACATCATTCACAGGGGTTGAACCAGGTAAATAAGCTGAAATTGCTGGTGGAGGACGGCTGTAAAGAGATTCATATGGTGTCATCTTAATTGCAGAGTGGTAGCTGGTGTTATACAACCATTAGGCCCATGCTAACCATTTGAACCAATCTTTTGGTTTCATTCACCGCAAAGCATCGAAGATAACATTCGAGTGTGCGATTCGTGACTTGTTTGGCCTCCACTTTGTGGATGATAAGCTGAACTCTTGCGCATGATTGTGTGTCTTGCATTGTAAAGTAGGATTCCCAAAAATTTCTCATGAATACAGGATCTCTGTCACTTGTGATGGTATTTGGAATCCCATGAAGTCGTACTACTTCTCGCACAAATAGATCAGCTATTGTACTCATGAGAATATGCATGAGACAATACAACAAAGTGCACATATATATTTTGTCGGACAATCAACAACTACTAAGATTGAAATCTTACCATTAGAAAGCGGAAATCCATCTATGAAATCCATAGAGATGTCAATCCAAACATCTAAGGTATTGGTAGTGGACTTAAAAGGCCAGGAGAAGCTACAGCTTCAGTTTTATTGCGTTGGCAAATCTCACATTGTAGAATATATTCCTTAATGGAATGCTTCATGCCCAGACCATTGAAAATTTTGATGTAATCTCTTGAAAGTTCGCAAATAACCAGAATGACCACCCAATGGAGTAGAGTGAAAGTCATGAAGAATATTTATACACCATTCTGAAGAAGAAACTACCACAATTCTTCTCTTATAACGCAGCACCCCATTTATGTAAGAGTAATGACGTTCTTGTTAGGATTGATTTGCAACCGATCAATTAATGCACGTAAATTTGGATCATTATGACATTCCGTAATGATTTCATTAACACCGAGAGAAGATTGGTGCACTTATTGCCAAAATTGGGGTTAATTAGTCGAGACAAAGCATCTGCAACTTTGTTTGTCGAGCCGCTGATAAATGATTTCATAATCATAGCCTAATAATTTTGAAACCCACTTCCATTTGCTCAATCGAGGATAGACGTTGCTCCAAGAAATACTTCAAACTTCTATGGTCCAATATAAATCTTAAAATGTCTACCAAGCAAATAGGGTCTCCATTTATTCACTTTGCAGACATAATGACAAGCATTTCTTTGTCGTAAACGGATAGGTTAAGATTCTTACCGAGATAAAGGTTTACTATAGAAAGATATAGGTCTTGCACATTGCATTAACACACCAATGCCACCACTAGAAGCATCACACTCCAAATAGAACTCCTTGAAATCGGGTAATATTAGAACATGCGTAGTAGTTAAAGCTGTTGAAGCAATTTGAAAGCAACAGTTTCCTCTTCATCATTCCGAGTTGAATGCGTCCTTTTTAAGCGGTGAGTTAAAGGAGCAATCGATTTTCCAAAATCCTTCACGAATTTTCTATAACCGGCCAAGCCTAAAAATCCTCTAAGTTCTTTAAGCGTAGAAGGAATCTTCCATGAAAGAATGCATTGTATCTTACGTGGCTCAATGAAACTCCATCGAATGAAATCAAATGGCCAAGGTAACCAACCTACTTTGTGCAAAAGTACATTTGGATTCCTTAACGAATAATTTGTGTTTTTGCAAGATTTCAAACACCGAGATCTAGATGTTTGATATGAGCATCAAAATTCTTCTTGTAGATCAAAATATCATCGAAGAAAACCAGCACGAACTTTCATAAGTAAGGCCGGATATATGATTCATTAAACTCTGGAATGTTCTTTGGTGCGTGGACAATCAAAAGGCATGACCAAAAATTCGTAATGGCCATCATGCGTACGGAAAGCTTTGTCTTTGGAATGTCTGCTTCATGTACACGAATGGGTGATAACTGATCGTAAGTCTAACTTGGTAAAGACTTGTGCACCATGCAATTCATCCAATAATTCGTCCACCACCGGAATTGGATAACGATCTTTTATGGTTATCTTATTAAGAGCACGGTAGTATACACACATGCGCCACGAGCCGTCTTTCTTTCGAACCGTAAGAATATGGGAAGAAAAAGGACTAGAAATAGGCCTTTTAAACCCAGCTTGTTGCATCTCACCCACTATTTTCTAAATTTCGTCTTTTTGAAAGTGTGGGTATCTATAAGGGCGTACATCCACGGAGGTCCAGCCTCTGGCTGTAAGGAAATTTTATGATCTTGTATACGTTACGGAGGCGGTGTTGTTGGAGTAGAAAAAATGTCACCAAAAGTTGAAAGAAGTTGTTTAATTGCAGGTAACAACACTAAATGCTTGGGGGCATAAGTAGTTAATGCAGCTAGTTCCAATAAAATTCCATAGTTTTCGTAGGCAATAAAAGTTGCATTGGAGAAGCATCCATAATCATTACGGTGATGATTGGTTACAGTTAATGTGATGGATGTGTCTTGAATGGTAAATTGCATATTCAACTTCTCAAAATCCCAAGCAATTTTCCCCAACGTGTGTAGCCATTGGATTCCCAATACTGCATCACAACCACTAAATTCTAAAAGATGAAAATCAATTTGAAAAATTGTACCTTGTAACTTGAAAGGGACATTGCAGCAATATCCTTTAGTGTTTAAATGACCTCCATTGCCTTATTACACGTAAAACATGATCAGTAGAAGAAACTGAAAAGCCACATTGCTTGGCTATGATGGGATGCAAGAAATAATGCGAAGACCCTGAAACTACGAGAATTGTGATAGGTCTAGCCTTGGCATAACCAAATGATACGCATTGTATTAGGAAACGTAGAACCCAAAAGTGAGTTAAGAGAGATAGTTGGGACTGATTCCGAGCAGCAAGATCTTCACTAGCTTGTTGTTCTTGATTTCATCCCCATCTTAGTAATGCATACGGTAGAAGGAGGACCCATCTCTAAAAGCAAGTAACCCGGCTTGGTATTAGGAAAAACATGTCAGTTTAACGTTTCATCACAATTGAAAAGAAGACACTTCTCGTCTTTCTTTCTTCTCTTCCCATGATAACTTCCTATAACCAAGTAGGAAGTGTAAGCTTGATTGGAGTATTAGTAGGTGATCTTTGCGGCTCGAAGTGGAGGGAGACGATAAGGTTTTCTTGTAGGAACCTTATTAACTATTGCATAAGCTTCTTATTGATGAATTGCCTTTGTAAAAGCTTCATTCAAAGTTTGTGGTGCAAGCAATTTAACCACACTACCAATGCGAGGTTTCAGAGATCGAATGAAGCAGCTGATCAAGTAGTCATCTGGAAAGTCAACAAAATTCAATAACTTCTCAAAAACAGGTATGTATTCTCTTACTGTACCTACCTGATCAATTTTACTAATCGCCAGACGAGCATCAACAAATTTCTTAGGTGCAAAACATGCACGAACATGAGCACAGAACTCCAACCAATTCACAAGTGTGACCTTAGTTTGCTTCCGTCGATACCAAACATTAGCATCACCTTTTAAACTAGAAGCAACAATAGTTATTCTAAGGGTATCATCGGCTTGATGCACACCGGAAGTACTTATCGGCATTAAAAATCCACCCATCAGGATCCTCTCCATCAAAGGTATGAAATTTAAGCATTGGCTCTGGCATTAGGTGGAGGTGGAGGTGGAGGAGGATGACCATTTGCACCACCATTATTTTGGATCAGTTGAGGCAGAAATTCAACAAAAACCGTATGAAGCGAAGCAGTGAGTTGGGTGTTGATAGTCATTGTAGTTTCGTAAGCTGAGTGTTGAGAGCAATCGTTAAAGCTGTAGTCATGCTAGTGGTAATAGTGTTTGCTAGAACCGTGTTGTTCTCAGTTGTTTCCAGCCTACGTGCAACTCGTTCTTCTTCTCTCTATTGACGTTTCTCAATAGCCTTCTTCTTGCTCCTCTCTTGATCTTGATTTTGTCGATCTGTCATAGCAGATAACTAGGGTATCAACTTTTTAGACATATCAGCAATGTCATCGTTTACCAGTTTCATATTCTCTGTATAATCATGACCCATTGTGAAAAAAAATTGGTTGAAAATTGAAAGTGAATCGAGTTGGCTATGATCCAGGTGTTAGGGTTCTAAACTTTGACACTGGAAATAAGCTACAAAAGAACTTAAAAATACGGGATAAATCCCTTTGTTCTGGAGCGAACAGCCCACGCTTTGTAGAACAAGCAGAATAAACTTCTTCATATTGATAATTGATAAGTTACAAGCTATATATAGCTAAATAAACTTGATAAGAAAGCAAACTAACTAAGGAAACCCTATAAACTAGGAAACTGAATACTAAATACGTAAGGAAATCAAATACTAGGCTAATAAGCTAACTCTAATAAATGAAGTAGGAGTTGGCATCGCAACAAAAACATGAAACAAGTTTTACAGTCAGCTGCAGATGCCAAAAGAGATCCATCATTTAAGAGTTACATGCAGACAGCTAGGGAAATACTTTATCCATTTTTCTCCAGACGTGCCTGCAATACGAGGTCAGCTCCTCTATTTGACAGGGAATTTCTAATAAAAAAAATATGCTTTAAAAGAGTAGTGGTTAGTTCGCCATAGGTGTTAGGCTTTGGGTATCAAGACCCACTCTAGCAATGTTAAACATGTTAAAAAAAATGTCTCAATCAAGCACAATCAATCAAGAATTGAAATAAAAATGAAATCAAAGTAAAATCAAGCACACACAACACAAGGATTTATAGTGGTTCGATCAAGATGATCTACATCCACTTACGAAGACAACGACGATTTACACTATGAGTAAACAAGATTACAAGGTATTTCCACTCAATCCCTTCTCAAGAACCGTATCCCCCTTTTGGTGCCTCACTCTCTTTTTTCTAATACATAAGTTTCTCTTACCAAAACATGAGGAGGAGAAGAAGACTTATCTCCTGATGCCTTTTAGTCCACAAAAGGTAAACGGGCAAATGGGTTGTCCAAATGGGTAAACCTAACTGAATACAAAACCATATTCAAGGCATATTTACAAAAAATCTCCACCTTGACTTGAATACCATAACCACTCATCATCATCGTCTTCGCTCCCCTCTCAAGGGATCTCAACACATGTTTACACCAACCAAGTGCAAGAAATTAATGCTTGAACTTGATACTTGGAACCGGCTTCGTCAAGATGTGTACATGGTTATCCTTTGTAGGAACCTTTAACATCGATATCTTCCTTTCCTCAACCGCATCCTTGATAAAATGATACCTGATATCGATGTGCTTCGTTCTCTCATTATACATCGATTTTTTTGGTCAAGTGAATGACACTTTGATTTTCTTAAAACAAAACTGTACTCTCTTGCTTGAATCCCAGATCACCAACCAAACCCATCAACCATATACCTTCCTTCACTACTTCCGCGGCTGCCATGTACTCTGCCTCAGTTGTAGACAATGCAACTTTACTTTGCAAAACTGACCTCCAACCCGATAGTACTACCACATAATGTAAACGTATAACCTGTCAATGACCTTCTTCTATCAAGATCACCTGCATAATCAGAATCAACATAACCCACAACATTCGTCGAATCACCATAGTGTTTATCAAACACTAAACCAACATCTGTACTTCCCCTTAGATACATCAAAATCCACTTTACAGCTTGCCAATGAGCCTTCCCGGGACTTCCAATGTATCTACTTACCACACTCACAACTTGTGCGATATCCGGCCTTGTAAAAACCATAACATACATTATGCTACCAATTGCGCTTGTATATGGAACTCGAGACATGTACTCTGCCTAATCTGCAGTTTTAGGTGATTGCCTTCTAAAAAGTTTAAAATGAGCTGCCAAAGGAGTAGTTACTGGTTTTGCATCTTTCATACCAAACCGCTCCAACACCTTCTCAATGTACGTAAGTCTTATGAGATAAGTACAATTTTACTTTAGCTAGGTATCTATGAATCTCCATGCCCAATATCTTCTTTCTTTTGCTCGTAAGTCTTTCATCTCAAACTCACTACTCAATGCACCTTCGACTTTGTATTTCGACATGTCTTTGCAAGCAATCAACATATCATCAACATACAAAAGCAAATACACAAATGAACCATCTTGGAGTTTCCTGTGATATACACAACTATCATACTTACTCATATCATAGCCATTTGCCAAAATAAACGTATCAAAACGTTTATACCACCAGTCTTGGAGATTTCTTCAAACCATACAAAGATTTCTTCAACAAACATACATGGTCTTCTTTTCCAGAACTTCAAACCCTTTTGGTTATTTCATATAAATACACTCTTCCAAATCACCATGAAGGAAAGTGTCTTAACATCTAGTCGTTCCAATTCTAGATCATTCAAAGCAACTATAGCAAGCAATGATCTAATAGAACTATGTTTAACAACATGAGAAAATTTCTCATTGTAGTCGATGCCTTCTCTTTGTATAAACCCCTTTGCCACAAGCCTTGCCTTGTACCTTGTTCTTTCACCATCTCCAAGTACCTTCTTTCTTCTTGAAGACCCATTTGCTTCCCACAATCTTATGTCCCTTAGGTCTTGCAATTATCTCCCAAGTGTCATTCTTGTCAACAAACTCAATTTCTTCAATCGTAGAAGCTCACCATTCTCATGATTCTTCACTCTTGATTGGTTCTTCATAGGTTCTTGGATCATCCCTTTCAATGCTCTCACCCACTGCAAGTGCATACGCAACCAAATGAGCATGGCCATATCTCTGAGGTGGTCCTGATTTTCCTCCTCACTCTATCTCTAACAAGATTGTAATGATGATCTTGTGCTTCTTCTTCCTGGCGGGTTCTTGCACAATATCTTGATCATTATCATCATCAGAAACAACAGTCTCATTGTTTCCTTGAACTTGCATCTCAAGTTCCACCCGGTCACCAAGATCCACCTTATCACTAACACCCTCTTCAGCTCTTCCATCTAGATCATCATTCTTTTGCTTCAACATCGATTGCTCAACAAATTTCACATCTCTGCTGATAAGAAACTTGTTTGATCTTTCTTTAGGACACCATAACCTGTAGCTTTTCACACCCTTTGCATACCCAAGAAATATACACTTCTTTGCTCTAGGCTATAGCTTCTACTCATTTACATGAGCATAGGCTGGACATCCAAAAATCTTCAAGTATTCTTAATTAGCATGTGAACCTGTCCAAACTTCATTTAGAGTCTTGCATTCAATAGAAGTTGATGGAGATCTGCTCACCAAATAAGCTGAAGTATTAGCTGCTTCTACCCAAAACTCCCTTGATAACCCTGCATTGGAGAGCATGCACAGCGCCTTCTCCATTATGGTTCTGTTCATCCTTTCTGCAACACCATTTTTCTGTGGTATTTTTCTGACTGTGTGGTGTCTCACAATCCCTTCCTCCTTGCAGAACTTATTGACCCCATAAAATTCCAAATCATTGTCTGTCCTCAAGCACTTGATTTTTCTTCATGTTTGTTTCTCAACCATAGTCTTCCATTTCTTGAACTTGACAAAAGTTTCATCTTTGTGCTTAAGTATGAATACCCATACTTTCCTTTAGAAATCATCAATGAATGTCAACATATATATACCACCACCATGTGACTCAACCCGAGAAGGTCCCCAAAGATCAGAATGTATATAATCTAAAATACCCTTGGTGTTATGTATAGATGTACTAAACTTGACTCTACATTATTTTCCAAAGACACAATGTTCACAGAAATCAAGCTTACCTGTTTTATGACCACAAAGAAATCCCTGCTTGCTCAAAACAGCCAACCCCCTCTCACTCATATGCCCTAACCGATGAGATTTCAAAGTTGTTATAGTAATAGGTTCGTTGAGACTTGTGAAAAGCAATAGATTTTACACTTATACAACTTAAAAAAACAAAGAGAACTTAATGCAAAATTGATTTCAAGATATTAAATGGTAAATAACCCAAAATCTTATTATCTTTTAAGTCCCTTATTTCTTAACTCACAAATAATTAGGAAAATTCTCAAATATCAATTGTATTCCCTAAGCATAGATTATCAATTGACTAAACAAAGTATAACCTATCAGATTAAATCACAACTAATTAAGAAATTACGCAAAAAATTTAAAACTCCATAAAAGCGTGATTAAGTGATTAAGTGAATTATAAATTAGAGAAAATAAAATAGTTACCAATTATTCATGGGTAAATAGCTTCCTCATTGCCTTGATTGTAGGAGAATTAGCTCATCATCATGTTGGAAACACGATCAAAAATCATTTTTATTGCTCAAAGGGTTTACAAATGATTAAAATGGGTGAAAATAATTAAAATCTAGTTTGTAAAAATTATATTTGTTACAAAACCGGACTATTATGAGAACGATAAAACCTAACTGTCGTTTTCACTTTAGAAAAACGATTTGTCTCTCGAGGGTATTTTGTTCTTCGTGTTCTTAGACAGCAGCGAAATGGTGACTCTCTTGCAACTCCAATTTCTCGCCTCTTTGATGTTCTAAATTCTCCCAAAACTCTCCGTAAACATTCTATGACATCCCAGAACTCTTTATATACTCGAGGGGCCTCAAAATCCCAGTAATAACTTCTAAATATCTTCATTAACTCTGCCCTTTCGGGATATTTTGTTTCCTTTATCTTCTCTATGTGCGTCTGCAGTGCTGAATCTTCCTTATTTATCTCGACACGCTCTAAACTGTTGCTCGAGTCAACAAACATGCTCGAATCGTTTAAACTCATGCAATCCCACGAAATAACTCTCCCATGCCTGACAGTACTTTGTTTTCTTCTCCACATGAGATTCCGGTAAAGCGGATCGAGATCTAACACCTCTACCATCTTTGTCTAGCCCACGAAACATACCCAACCAATTCCGACCTTTTAGTCTCCCGTAACAAGCTCAAATCGCCACCCCCTAATTCTGCCGGTTGAGAGTTGTTTTCCAGTAAAACCGAGAATTTGAAATGATGAAGATGGTGTTCCCCTAACCACTGCTGGGGTGCGAATAGCAGGAATGTAACCCTTATCAATTTAGTGCCCCTTAACTAATAGTGAGATTCGAATAACACGTGTCCTCCGGTGCCAAAATCAATTTTTCGAGCCAAAAGTTTCCAACAAAGTTTATTTCCAAAAATACCTAAAAATACATAAAAGCATAATATTAGTACAAAAATCGAGTTCCAACACTATAAAAATTGAGGAAAACTTAGACACAAAAATGTGTCTATCAAATACCCAAACTTATTATTTGCTAGTCCTCGAGCAAATATAATCTAGAAAATAAAAAGACTACACTTAGCACGTGCAACAAGCCGTTAAACCGCTAGGTGGCCCTAGTGGCCGAGTATTGTCTCGGGAGGGTTTACTGTAGAGTGTACCCACAAAACCTTTACTCAGGACCCTAGATATCTACGCGAGAACCTTGAAAGGCACTAAAGAATCTCCTTGGTTGGCATACAATCATTGATTGTAGGAGGAAGTACTACGATGCGAAATTCAATTGTTGTACACGAGTTTGCACTCAAGCATACTAAAATTCATATATAAGTGATAGAGCTCTACTCGGATAGTTTAGGACATCATAACTGAGTCAACCAATCACATGGAAAGATTAAGAAGATGGATGTAGAGAAAAACGTAGATGGTTTGACTAAGGTGAACGGTGTTTCCCATATTTTTACGAAGGCCACTACTAGGATGAACCTATCCTAATGGACCGAGATACATGTCGACTAATATCAACACACTTTGGCATATACAAGGGAACCAACGGGTGATAATCCTAACTCTAGGTCAACACAACCGGCATATACAAGGGCACCAGTGGTCGACTTTATTGAATTTATTCTGTTGGTCTGATGGTCTGGTCTCAATTTTTTTTTTTTTTTTGGTATCTCAATCACTCTATTTCACCCTAGCAATGGTAACAACTTGAATCGTGTGCCCCACCAAATCACTTATAATAAAAGAAAAATAAAAACAGAAGGTGAAAAGGATTCAACGAGATATGGCAAAACTACCAGGTTTTTTTCTAACACCCGAGCTCTGTGCTTTTATGAATAGACTCTATAGATGTTTCCATCTAATGAGATTGGTTCCTCAACTCCTACAACCAAGTTGTTCCCATCCACTTAGATTGGTTAGTGCCAACCTTAATAAGCATAAATTTCTAGGCTCTGGAGTTTATTTATTGCAACTAAAAGCAAACAAAAAGTGTTTTCCCCACCCCCAAACTTAAATCGAACATTGTCCTCAATGTTTCTAATGAAAGAGCAATACCAAAAAGTAACATGAGGAATCAGTAAAGAGAGAAGTCGGAAAGATAGTACTTGGGTGAAGATAGAAATCAAAAACTAATATACAACATACAAATCGCCTTGATGGTCAATCAAGGGTAAACGAGGTCCTCCAGAGGGACCTCCTCAACATCACCTATCGGAAAGGGCTCTAAAAGGGTTTCAATCTCTGACCATTAACCTTCGAAGAACTACTACCATCCGGTGTCTCGATCTCAACAGCTCCATGAGGAAAGACAGTGCGAACAATAAAAGGACCTGTCCACCGAGAACGTAAATTCCCAGGGAAAATATGCAAGCGCGTATCATACAAAAGAACTTTTTGACCTGGAGAAAATGACTTTCTTAAAATATTCTTATCATGCACAAGTTCCATTTTGTTCTTATACTCCTTAGCACTATCGTATGCATCTCTCACGAATCTCTTCCAACTCATTGAGTGGAGTTTCCTATGGGCTCTGCCTTGTAAAGTGAAAAGTTTAGCTGCTTAACAGCCCAATATACTCTATGTTTTAACTCAACGAGGTAAGTGACATGCCTTGCCATACATAAGTCGATAAGGTGACATTCCAATGGGGTCTTAAACGCGATACGGTAAGCCCATAAGGCATTAGTAAGCCTAGACGACCGGTCTTTCGATTAGGATTAATCTGTTTTCTCTAATATACGTTTTATCTCCCTATTGGAAACCTCTGCCTGACCACTAGTCTGTGGATGATACGGGGTAGATACCTTATGTGTAATACCATATTTCTTCATCAAAATCCTAAAAGGTCCATTACAAAAGTGCGACCCTCCATCACTAATTATAGCACGTGGTGTACCAAAACGTGTAAGTATATTATCTTTCAAGAACTCAATCGAACCCTATGGTCATTGTTTTTACAGGCAACCTCCTAAATCCACTTAGAGACATAGTCTACAGCGACAAGGATGTATAAGTTACCAAAATAATTAGGAAATTGACCCATAAAGTCAATACCCTACACATCAAAGACCTCAACAACTAAAATAGGGTTCAAGGGCATCATGTTCCTACGGGAAATGGTTACTAATTTATGGCAACGTTCACAAGTAACACAGTAACGGAGTCTTTAAACAACGAAGGCCAATAGAACCCACACTTTGCTGCAATATCTTAGCAAGCAGTCTTCTTAGCACTAAAGTGACCCCCACAAGCATAACCATGACAAAAGGAGATAATACTTGACTGGTCACTCTCGGAGTATACATCTCCTAATAATCTGAATGGACAATACTTAAACAAATTATATCATCCCAAAAGACGTGCTTAACCTCGGCTAAAAACACAGAACGATCTTGTTTACCCCAATGTTGGGGCATTGGACCAAAAGAATAAGATCGTTCACTATATTCGCATACCAAGGTAATTGAGTAAGAAAGAACAGTTGTTCATCAAGAAAGCTATCCCTTATAGGAAGGAATCATCGGGGAATCAACAACTAGCCTGACAAGTGGTTACCTTTGCTACATTTTTCTGCACCCTTTTTGTCTCTAATGTCTAGAGAAAACTCTTGCAACAAAAGGATCCACCTAATCAATCTAGGTTTCGTATCCTTCTTAGACGGAAGATATTTCAAAGCAGCATGATCAGTATATATTACGACCTTAGAACCTAAGAGATATGGTCTAAACTTGTCTAAGGCAAACACAATGGATAACAGTTTCTTCTGTAGTGATATAGTTCAATTGGGCGTCATTCGAGTTTTGCTAGCATAGTAAATCACATGAAGTAACTTGTTTTCTCGCTGACCTAAAACAACACCAATAGCATAATCGAAGCATCGCACATGATCTCAAAGGGTAGGTTACGATTAGGTGCCCGGACTATGGGGGCGGTAGTGAGTAAAGTCTTAAGCTTCTCAAAGCCTCTAAACAAGCATCATCAAAGACAAACTTAATATCTTTTGCAAGCAAATTGCAAAGAGGTCTAGAAATCAAGCTAAAATACTTAATGAATCGACGATAAAAACCTAGATGCCCTAAGAATGACCTAATATCTCTTACGGTTTTTGGGACCTGTAAAGTCTTGATAAGGTCAACTTTGTATTTATCTACCTTTATACCCTTAGAAGATACGATATTCCCTAAAACAATTCACGATCGAACCATGAAATGACATTTAAGGATCATAATATCGCCACAACAACAATTCGCAAGACAACGGATAACAACATTGCGAGTCAATCGCAGAGGGTTAAAAATAAATGACGCATTGGATGACGATAGGAGGATATGAAATCTGCGAAAGTTAAGAAGTGTCGCGAGTATGAATGTTTGTACGTCTCGCGACACTTCGCAAGACATTTCCGAAAATAAAGGATAGCTTTAGTCATCATTCACTATGTACTACCCTATATAAAGGGATGAGTGAATCATCGTGAGGGGAGGTCTTTTTGGATTGGGGAGTAAGTCATTAGGAGAGAGAAAGAGAGAGAATATTTGTAAGTTCTTAAGTGTAATTCCATTCTCCTGTGTAAAGATTCAAGAAAGTTATTAATAAACATTCATAATTGTTCATCTATGATCTTTTGAATGGATTAGTTAAACAAAATATAGTGAGGGGTGTATTGTGGGATTTCCCGCAACTACATATTGGCGCTAGAAACTTTTGAACAAAAGATTAAAAGAAGAGAATTAACAAGAAAGAAATTTGAGATAAGTTTCAAAGAATTTACCAAAAGAGAAATGGCTAGAAGAAGAAATGTACTTGAACAACCTGAGAAGAAGTGGAAGACTTGGCTGGAGAAAGGAGAAATGAAAGAGGAGAATCGTCAAGGATGAATATGAGGAATGATGAAGAGAATCATGTCCAAGCTTTAATTCCACCAATAACAAATGAAACTGTGGATTACGATAGAGTAAGTGTGCACACTTGGAGGACGGATTCTGAAGATGAAAGGGAAGAAGAGCAACAATTGGTAAACAATGGACAAGGAGAAGAAGATCTAAGAATGAATGGAGAAATGAATCCAGAAATGAAGAACTCACAAAGATTGGAAACATTGAGACAAACGATACATGAAGAGAGGCGATTAGAGGCGGAGGAACGAGCAAACTTGACAAGACAGAATCATGAATTAAGAATGGAAAATATAAGATTGCAAAATAGAAGATCGAGAAGCACCGCGAGATCGAGTTCAAGATCGACTAGGGAAGAAAGAAGGAGAGCCTTACCAACAAAATTACAGAGGTAGAAAACCAACGGAAGCACAAAATCTCAGCTCGTAACATCATGAAAGAAGAGAGGACGCAAAGATCGTTATATTCCCCATCCCGAGAATTTCCAAGATGAGCAGAATGAAGAAAATCAGGAACTAGGCGATTTCAGGGGGCCAAATGATCCAAATTACAAGGAAGAACAATACTACATGGAAGAGAAGCATTGAGAAGGCAAAAAGAGATCGTGGACGACATTGAGAAACATTATGCTGAACAAGCACGCTTAGCCCGCGAGAGAGAGAGAGTAAGAGCAGAAGTGGAAAACCAAGAATTGGAAGAAGCAATCCGGCAAAATAATCACGACAACCGAGAGAGGAGGCGAGCACAAGATCGTGTCAATAGAAATACCAATGGAGAATACGAAAGGATGCAAGAGGAGAGTTGATAGAGAACCCAGAAGAGAGAACAATAGATATAATGGTGTGCGAATTGATGAAAGAGACGAAGGAGAAAGTCGCAGAGAAAGGAGAGAAGAAAATAGTGAACAAGAAGGTCAAAACAGGCATGAACGCAGGAGGCGAGAGGCAGAGCTAAAAAGACCAAATAGAATCAAATCCCGAGGAAAATGAGCAAATCTTGAAAGAACTAGCAGAAATGAGAAAATTGTTAAATAGTAAGAAGGAAGGAGGAAGAAGACAGTTGGATGAAGCCATCGTAGAACCTGCGAAGACTCCTTTCACAATAGAAGTACAAATGGGAGGAATACCACCTAAGTGCAATCTGCCTGCTTTAACCAACATTTTCGATGGAACAACCTGTGCGGTACAACACATCAAGGCTTATATGAGATGTATGTTACAATGGGAGAATCATGATGCCATATTGTGCAAATACTTCGCATCAAGCTTAATTGGAGAAGCACTGAAATGGTTTGAAGGATTACCAAGAAACACAATCTCATCATTCAACCATTTACAAACTATTTTCTTGGGAGCTTATATAAGTAACAATTCCATGCGACCAGGAATTGAAGATGTATTCGGATTGAAACAAAGAGTTGGCGAGAGTTTAAGACATCTGACAATGAGATGGAGAACAATGTGCAGTGAAATGGCCTAAGGGTAGAGGAAAGATATCTCATTTTATCATTTGTAAATGCTCTGTTCGCAACAAGTTTGTTATACATTCAAATATTCGTAATTAAAAATACGATTACAATGGCCGAGTCATGAGAACTTCAAGAAGAATACATTGCTTTGGAAGAAAGACAAAATGAAATGGAATCATACCCGATTGCGAATACAAGTTCAAACGCTGCGAATGCAAGTTTATTACCAAAATTTTTAAACTCGGTGGCGACCACTTCGCAAGGACAACCTGAAAACAAAGTTAATGATGGACAAACAGAAAAATAGTGGCTATGGGAAGCCGAGATCGGAGGAGTTTGATAGAGAAAGGAACTACTACAACCGCGAAAACAATAATAAAATTCAGAGATTAGATCATATGCAAGAAACTTATGGAGGACAAAGGCAAGAACAACCATGGAAGGCCAAGAAATCGCAGAGTGGTATGGGAAGAGATCGTAATGCCACCACTAAATGCTAGTGTGGAAAAATTTGGGAAGCTATACTTGTAATGGAGGACGTACCACCACCATGGAATGCAGGAGTGAACCACCACCAAGTGACAAGTCATGAATATTGTTCTTACCATCGCTTTCATGGACATCTAACAAATGACTTGCAGAAACATAAAGAGAATCATTCTCGAATGATTGATCGTGGAAGTTAACTCATTTTCTAAAAGATGAAGAGAAAGGGAAGCAAGTACTAACAACAACACCATCGAAGTGCAAAGAACAGCTTTCAAAGAAGGGAAAAGAAGCATTCATAATAGAAGTGGGAACAAAGGCCAAAAATCTATTTTGCAACTCTATAGTTCATTCATATCGTACAATTGAAGATTTTCACGATAATGTGCTTAGTAGAGTATATGCAAGAGATTTTCATAACAAAGAAGTGATGAACTCCGAGAAAATCGCAATTGAAAGATTGGCAACTAAAAATTATTTCTTTCTCTCGACGAGGTACCCAAAGGAAGAGAAACACATGATAGCCCGTTGGTGGTGCGACTAGACATTAATCCAAGACCAGCTTGATGGAGAAGATGACGGGCTTTAAAAATTGTTGGGCAATCAATAGAATCCTAATCGATCATCGGAAGTTCGGTGAATATTCTGTTTTACCATACTTATAAGACCATGGGTGGAGAGGATGAAAATTTGATTCCTTCAACGTACAAAATCTACGGTTTTAACTAAGACAAATAACAAACCTAAAGGAGAGGTTCACATGAGGATACCTTTACAAGGATTATCACCGACATTTTATTTTGCGTGGTTGACGTGGAATCTCCTTATAACGCATTAATTGGGCGACCATGGCTGCACGAAAAATCTTGGGAGTAGCATCAACATACCATCAATGTATAAAGTTTCCCCATCCAAATGGTATTGGAATTATAAAGGGAGATTGGAAGGAAGGTCGAAATGTTATGAGGTTGACGTAGAGAGTCGCGAAGAGAGAAATGCTAAAAGGAAAGGTTGGAAACAGAATATCAAAGATGAACAGAGAAAAGAGAAGCTGATGGTGGATACTATAGAGATAAGAAATGAAGAAGCATCGCGAAGTGCCGCAAGAATAGGCGAATGTTACGATGCTGCAAAAATAACTGGTTGTAGTTCATCGCAAAGTGCCGCAGATGAATGCATGGAAGCAGGCGAACGTTACGATGGAAAGGAGTCCTTCAAGGATTGGGATAACGATGAGGCAAAGAGTACAATGAACAAAAGGCATAAAAAGTAAGCTGAATGGTCTGTGATAAGTAATCGACAAAGATATATCAAAGGCAAGACTAAGAAGAAATGATATGTGAGAATTTCGACAAGAAGAATGTACAAGAATCCGAGGCAAAAATGAATGAACAACATTGTGCGATGTCTTCGCAAATTAAATATCAGACAGCAATTAAATATGAATGATTGAATGATTTAACAACAATGAATGAATAAATGAATGGGACGAACCTTTATGGCGTACACCCTAGTTCGCGAATTACATTTCGTAAGAGGCAAATGTAAGACCTAAAGTGCGTCATATAAGGGGGTATCTCTTAACATGGCTCAGGGAAAAGGTTACACCGCCCCTGGAACCTGGGTCATGCAGATTTGGGGCCCATGAAAGCCTATCCGGAGGAGATACCTTGGATTCCCAACTATATATGTAGGTTATACCCTGGTTGGGCGACCGAGGGTCTCTTTCAAGGAGTCAGCGTATGATCAAGGCGCCGAGGTACACGGTTGAGTCAAGAGTGCGGGGAGCATGGAACTTCCTTACCACTCTTGACAAGTCTTGGCGCATGCTGCACTCGGCCCGAAGAAAACTCCACTTAGGGTGCAGCCTTGTAACCATAAACTCTATAGGTATAAGGGATAAGAGGCTGCGAAAACAACTCGTTGTTGTTAAGACCGGATGGGAGGAGCTAGCCTTGTATGGCCGATGTACGCCTCCTTGAAGGGGCAACCGGGAGGTGATAAGGGCGGCACCCTCCATTAGGGAGCCGATAAGTGCCAAAGACGCAAATGTCACGAGGCTTTGTTTCCGCAAGGAAACTTAGGCTTGTCATATTTGTGCAATGATCCTGCAGAGGCAATAATACTAACGCGAGGGTAAGACGAGATCAATGGGTCCTTACATGCAAGTGTAAAGACGTCCTCGCGATTTCGTCGCAAGACGACAATGTCATGGGGCTTTACTTTCGCAAGAAAATTTAGGCCTGTCATATTGTCGCAAGCCAAATATCCTGCAGAGGCAAAAATACTTGAATAATGATAAGACAAGGTCAATGGGTTTTTGCATGCAAGTGTAAAGACGTCCTGCGATCTTGTCGCAATAAAGGGTGGCAGAGTAAGACCTTTACTTAGGAAGGTCAAGCTTAGAAGACCACCAAAAATGATAAGGCGAGACCAAAAAATCTCTTCTTTAATGAAAAGTTTTTGCGATTTCATCGCAATTATAAATTTAAACATCATTCCTGGTCAGAAGAAGAAAGTGCGAATCTCGGAAATTTCATTCTTTCATCTGAAGATGCATAACAGAGGCAAATGTGGGGATGGAAAAGATGAAATATTGTTATCCATCTTCCAATGAAAGAGTTATACATTAATAATGTTAGCCAATTATATTACAAGGAAAAAAACTGCCAAGAAAGGGGAATGAAGATTGAATTTATGGGCAACAAACCCAAGAAGTTTACAAAAAAGAGACACAGAAATGTACAGATATTACAGGCAGCGAAAGAAACAAAAAGAATTATCTCTTTGCCGATTCTTCTCCTTTATCTCGATCCTTCAATTCTATTATTCTCGCCGCTTTAATTTTCTTCTTCGCTGGCTTCACTATCGAAATGTCCGAGACAGCAAATTCTCGTGAACTTCTTCGGAAAGCCAAGGATATGAAGAAAGAGGGATTTTATGATCTTTACAAACATACTTCATGGCTTCATTGCGAAAACGAACGGCATCATTATTAAAATTCGCCACTGTAGTTTGAAATTGATTCTTCAACTTGGAATATTTATTCTCGCGAAGGTTGAGATTCTTTGCGAGCCGTGCTTTCTCGCATTCAAGTTCTTCAATCCTTGCTTGAAATCTTTTTTGGACTCGCAAGTAGACAACGATAAATTAATAACTCAACAAAGAATGTTACAGAGGTAAGAAACAAGAAGGTATAATAAGTAACCTTCTCTCGTCGATATTATATCTTTAACCAAGGAAGAATGCTCGGTATGAAGACTAACATCAACACCTAAATTATTCCCCGGCATTATCTAAGATTTTCATGCCCAAGCGAATTCATCATCATTATTTATAATAAGAAGTGAACGAATTTGGTTTTCTCGCTCGAAGTAGGGAATTCTCGACGAAGCAATTCATCTCGCTCCATTTGCACTTCAAGAAGGGACTTTTGAAATGTTGCTAATGCCTGGGCACCATTATTAGCAATGCGATCTTTGTCATCTATATGGTCACTAATTTTCTTCCTTAAAATTTTGGTTTCCTCATGAGACTCGAGATACATTTGTTTAAACTGGTTGGCCGTACTTAAACTAGATCTCGTGCTCAATTTCTAAGAGGCGGTACTTGGTTTGGAGTTCATTTAATGAAAGAGTATTAATTCTCGCTTCGACGAACTACTTAAAAAGTTGTTGAGATGAGCGAGAGAGTATCATTATCCATAGGCTCAGGAAATGAATGGAGAAGAATAGCTTCTTCTGAGAGGTTATATACATCTGCGAAAGTGATAAGTCAGGTAGCAACGGGAAGTTGATAAAATAAAAATAATAAGATAGAAAAAAAAATTTATACCATAAAGTTGCTGATTAGCATTCTGGAGAGTGGTAACTTTGTCTTTCTGGGCAGAAAACTCAGTCTCCAATTGTTGGATCTTTTCGCGATATCTCGCAGACTCAACTTCTAATTCTTTGATCTTTGTGCAAGATTGGGTATTCTTTTTCAATTGAATATTATACCTCCTCTCAAGATCTGAGGCAACCACAAAAGAAGTTTTTCCACTTTCACGAAGAAAGATAAAAAGGTTATTAAGATATAAATTAAAAAATGAAGTTGGAAGGGAAACATGAGGTCGAACATACCAACGAATTAAGTGCATTTAAGAAGCTAGGGGATACAGATCTAGAAACTCCTTTGAAAGAGTCATTGCCATCCAGTAGTGTAGCATTGCATACAGTGGCGAGGCTCTTGCATATAGAAGTCGTGTGAGTATCTCCAATTCCTTGAAGAGAATCCGAGAAGATGCTGAACAATTGATCCATAGGAGAATTGGCCGATTGAGCTTCATCTTGGAAAGTTGAATCCAAAACATTATCATTATCATCTTCATCGGAAGACCCAGAACTTGAGCTAAGATGAGAGGAAGGTCGAGCTTTTCGCTTCTTAGATGGTGGAGCAGTAAGACTTATCCTTGCGTGCATTGGCTTTAGTTTTGCCTTTAACTTTCGCAGCTATCGCTTCTCAACAGCAACCTTCGCATACAAATGAAGATAAGAAATAGAGGCAACAATATTGTTAAATAACACACAAAGGATATTTCTTACTTCATCCGTAAGCGATCGAAGTATTGCCAAGGTGCTTGCCAATGGATTTGCCTTGTAACTTTTCCTCAGTTTGGCAACTGGAAAATTTACAAACTCAATGAATACAAGAGGAGAGAGGGATTGCAAAAGCAAACTACGGAGACATACCTCTTTCCGCCTCCTCGGGCCACTTAAATTCCCAAGGATGATAGCCTCGCGAGATTTGCAGGAGTACATGCGAACCTCGCTATGTAAGGTCCACTTAAGAGCAAAGGAACAACCCACCATCTTTCATCTTTAGAGTGGCGAGGAGTAGTATTTTTACCCGAATGCCAGCCGATATCTTGCATAAGTAATTTATCCTCGGGGATATTATCTTTTCTCTTCAACCGAGCGCCCAAATGAGATTTCTTATTTCTCATGCCTATTACTTCATAATTTTCAAAAAGTTTTCCACAGTGTATCTCTCGTGGATTATTTCTAAATTTACATATTCGGGATCCCTAGCACTGTTAGGATATAGAGATCCTTTGCCAAAGACCACGACCGGCAAACTCGAGCATTAGGCGGATACAATCGCCGCATAGTTGATAGACAGCTCGCGAGAAGTTCGGATGGGAAAGGATTTCATAAAAGAGTGGCATCTCAGGATCATATAAAGGAATGGGAAGTCCTGCGAGAAGTTGACCTAGCGAAACAATAATCTTGTGATCATCACATTGATGATCGTAAAAGCTTGGCAAAGTGAGTATAGATGAACATCCTTGATTAGGAATGGTAGAAAGGGTGAAACCTTTATCTTGCAACTTTTTCTGAGTCTCAATAAAGCGAGGTTTGTACATACGACTAAGTGAAGCCATTATCAATATGGGAAGGGATAAAGAATCGAAGATTAAGATATGATAAAAAAAAAAAAAAAGATCGAAGATTTGCAGAAGCGCAACTTGCGGAAGAAGAAGATAAAAGAAAAGTTGCAGAGAGAAGACGAAAGAGGAGAAGAGAAAGATATGAAAAATATATATAGAGAGAAACATCCTCGGGGAAACGAGAGCATTTAATGTGAGAAGGGACGTGAATGGTCAAGAATAAACGATTGAAAGAAACGTGTCGAATAGAATGGAGGAGTAGACATCCGTAATAAAGTCCGTATGGAAAGATGAAATCAAAACAAGTACAAATAAACAAATATGGCGGTTCAAAAATATTAATTCTCATGACATTCTCTCCTTCGCAGAGAAGACATGAGAAGAGGCAAGATGTAGGATCATAATATCGCCACAACAACAATTCGCAAAGACAACGGATAACAACATTGCGAGTCAATCGCAGAGGGTTAAAAATAAATGACGCATTGGATGACGATAGGAGGATATGAAATCGCGAAAGTTAAGAAGTGTCGCGAGTATGAATGTTTATACGTCTCGCGACACTTCGCAAGACATTTCCGAAAATAAAGGACAGCTTAGCTGTCATTCACTATGTACTACCCTATATAAAGGGATGAGTGAATCTGTCGTAGGGAGAGGTCTTTTTGGATTGGAGAGTAAGTCATTAGGAGAGAGAAAAAAAAAGAATATTTGTAAGTTCTTAAGTGTAATTCCATTCTCCTGTGTAAAGATTCAAGAAAGTTATTAATAAACATTCATAATTGTTCATCTATTATCTTTTGAATGGATTAGTTAAACAAAATATAGTGAGGGGTGTATTGTGGGATTTCCCGCAACTACAAACTTCTTTGTAAAATAGGATATATAATGCCTGCATCTAACAACTTAAGAACCTCGATTCGAACTACTTCTTTCATATTTGGGTTCGAGTCTACGTTGCATCTCCCTAGAAGGTTTGGTGTCACTCTCTAAATAGATCTGATGCATACAAACAATGGGACTTATACCCTTAATGTTTGTTATGGTCCACCCTAAAGCTTCCTTGTTTTTTTGAAGGACAGTTACTAGCCTACTTTCCCGATCACTATCCAAGTCGGATGCTAGAATTACAGGTAAAGTTTCGGATGGGCCTAAAAACACATACTTCAAGGTATCGGTAGTTGTTTAAGGTCCAACTTAGGAAGCTCTTCTAACGAAGGAACTAGGGTAGACTTAGAAGCTGGTAGTGGTTCGAACTTAGGTTTCCATCCATTACTAGTGTCTAACAAAGGGGTTGAATCTAACAAATCATTCACCTCATTAATCACATTATCATCATCAAAATCAATCCCAAAGTGAGCTAGGCATTTCTCTAATGGATCTTCTAACAAAGTGTTCGGTAATGACTCCTCGACTAATGTTCCTATCATGTTCACTGTTCTATGTTCGAGTCATCTAGTTCGTAGGGTAGCTTACTAATATTAAAAATGTTCAGCTCAATAGTCATATTACCAAAATACAAATTCATAATACCATTTCGATAGTTAATGATCGCATTGGATGTAGCTAAAGCAGGCGACCTAAAATCACTTTGGTATTTGGTTCTGCGGGTCGGTACGGGTTGGGTATCTAGGATAACAAAATCACTTTGGATATATAAACTTTCGACCTCTCGTAAGAACATCTCGATTACACCACGAGGAATTTTAACGGACCTATCAGCTAACTGGAGTGTCATCTGGGTAGGTTTCATCTCACCAAGTCCTGGCTTAAGGTGCACATGGTATGGGAGTAAGTTCACACTGGCTCTTAAGTCAAGCAAAGCTTTCTCAATCTTCGTATTTACCTATTGTGCAAGAAATGGTAGGGGACCCTGGTCTTTATACTTAGGAGTAGTGGTATTCTGGAATAATGGAACTCACGTGACTAGCTAGAAAGGCTTTCTTCTGGACCCTAAGCTTTCGCTTTCGCGTACACATATCCTTAAGGAACTTGGCATAGGCGGGAATGCGCTTAATTGCATCTAATAATGGAAGGTTGATAGTTACCTGCTTAAAAGTGTACTCCTTCTTATTTGGAACTAGAAGGCGTGGGAATGGGGATCTAGGAACAACGCCGGGCTCAATATGACCCTCATTGGTCTCTTTAGAGACTCTATCAGTCTCCTCGAGTCTCGGTTCGAAGGATGAACTACAACATGTTCACTATCGGCATGGCAACCTTGTTGTCTATCACTCTACCACTTCTAAGGGTTTTAATAGCATTCACATGATCGGATGGTCTTTCACCTATTTCATTAATTCCTCTAGAGTTGGGTTGAGTTTGACTAGAAACTTACCTCTTTCTCTTTAAGACTCATTTATTTGACTAACCTGGGTTTCAAATCGGAAATAGCCACGAGAGTTAATTTGACCTATTCTCTTATTTTCTTCTAAACCTTGAGCAATAGATTCTTGAAACTACACAAATGTTACGAGTTAACAAAGCAAGAGACTCTTCTAAACTCATAATCTTTTTATCTAAAGGGTTATGAAACTGTGTCGGAGCTGAAGGATTCTTATTATATCCAAAACCTGGGGGAACTTGAGCGTTACTAGATTGACCTTGATTCTGGCACTTAGACCAAGAAAGGTTATGATGGTTTCTCTAGCCAGGGTTATAGGTTTCTGAATATGGGTCAAACTTATGTTGGTTATCAAACCTAGTGTTGTTATAAAGAGCATTGGCTTGCTCCTCAACAGTATGGCCTTCCCAAAAAGTCTCTATTCTTCCGCTACTACCACTAGAATGACCTAATTCTAAGGCTTCTAACCTTTTAGCTATGGATGCTATTTTAGCATCTGACTCATAAGATCCTTCTACCCTATTGACATTTCCTCTACTTAAAAGAATTGTTTTCTGGGGTTCCCTATTATTTTCCTATTGTTGGGTTTTATCGGCGATTTCATTCAAAAATGTCATCGCTTCATCAACAGTTTTATTCCCAAACCCACATGTGCATAAGGACTCAACCATGGTTGTTGTTGAATAATCTAAACCCTCATAGAGGATCTTAACTAACCTAACCTTCTCTAAACCATGATGAGGACATTGAGATATTAAATATTCTCCCTCTTGTTGGGCAAAAGTACAAATTTGTGTCCTAATAGACGATGTTTTGTGCCTTGGGAAAAACTTATGTATAAAGGCAAATGTAAGTTGGTCATAGGTTTCAATTGACTTAGAATCCAAACTATACAACCAAGATTTGGCTCTATCTTTTTAAGGAAAAGGGGAATAACCTAAGTTTCAACGCATCGTCACCTACATTTTTAATTTTCAGAGTACTACAAACTTCCTCAAATTCCCTAACATGAAAATAGGAGTTCTCATTCTCTTTCCCTAAAAGATTGGGAGCATCACGCAAAGTCCAGGTTTGAGTTCATAATTTGCCTCGGTTTCAGCTAACTTGATACAAGACGGATGAGAGGTCCTAGTTGGGTTTAACAAAGCTTTCAAAGTTGTCATTTCTGGCACTACCAAAGGACTAGGAGGACTTTCTTCACTAATTGTCAAGTTTTCAAAGATGAAATTCCCAAAGACATGGCTCTCAAAAGAAGAGTCTTCGATCTCCCGCCTTCACAAGAAGAACTACTAGGTTTGTCACTAATCAAACGACCTAGAGTGTTTCTTTTCCAAACTCGTTCTCTAATGACCTCGGGCATACACTAGAAAAAACAAAATAAAAAGAAAAGTCTTAAAAGGAAGGGAAGTTCTATGCAAACACAAACAAGGCTGACTCCACCACAGAAAACCTACTGATTTCTAGCAAACAAAAAGCATGATGGGTCCACTTAGATTTTTTCTAGACCAACTTCTAATCCTTCAAAAGGGAATTCGTTACAATTTAAGCAAACCCTCTGGAATCAACTGAGTTAAAGTAAGTTGAACGAGAGACGCAGGGAAGCTCGGTGGAGCTTTGATACCCAGGCCTCACCGGCATTACAAGGCGGCACATTCAACCTACGAAACCATCATGAACTTCATAAGCTTAAAAGAGTAACCAATATTTTCTAAATGACTTTCCTATTAAGCTCGTTACCTATCGATCTCGTTCTAGTCAGTATTTTAAGCTTGGGTTCGCGTTTGGTATCGTTTTCCTAAGGCGGGCAAGAAGAGAACGATGATGAAAGCCGAACCCTTATCTTGTATGGCCAGGCCTTGCCCTTTACTAGGAAATTAAAGCAGCCGTATTCAGTTCCTCGACATATATGCAAACGAAGGAATACAATAACCCGCTGACAGGGGATTCGCGAGTGTTTCGACAAACTTACCTCCGTTCCGGACGGGGATGAACACGTTGTAGTCGACCCGGGCCACGACTCCTATGTCATGTACGAACCCGAGGGGCCGAGGAGATATCGTAATCGCCTTCCTTCTCTGCAAATATTTTATATTTAAAACTACCCTTCCGTAGGGTTTAAAAATAAAAGAATGTCCAAATGTCCAAGTACAAAGTCCAAAAAGGAAAGTGCAAAAACAAAAATTACAAAAATAGAGAATATCCTAATACAATTTCTAAAAACTAAAAAAAAAAAATCTAAAAGATTAAAAACAAAATCTAATAAAATTCTCTCTCTGTTTTTTTTTTTTTTTATTTTCTTTTCGCTCTTTTCGCTTTGTCTTTAACTCCAAATCTTTAAGTATTCACCAAAAGCTTTGGCAAATTTTATTTCGCTCCAAATTCATAATCTGTAGTAAAAAGACAAAAACCCAAAAACGTAAAGTAGAACAAATAAATAAAAACCTAAAAAAAATAAAAATAAAAATCTAAATTGTAGCCTAAAGACAAGTCCGTGTCGGCGGCGCCAAAAATTGATGAGATTTCAAAGTTGTTGTAGTAATAGGTTCGTTGAGACTTGTGGAAGCAATATATTTTAGACTTATACAACTTAAAAAAAACAAAGAGAACTTATTGCAAAATTGATGTCAAGATATTAAAAATAACCAAGACATTAATTCCACTATTACATATGAATGAATGATGGTAAATAACCCAAAACTCTAATTATCTTGTAAGTCCCTTATTTCTTAACTCACACGAATAATCGGGCAAATTCTCAAATATCAATTGTATTCCCTAAGCATAGATTATCAATTGCCTAAACAAAGTATAACCTATCGAGTTGAATCACAACTAATTAAGAAAATTACGCAAACAATTTAAAACTCCATGAAGCAGTGATTGAGTGAATTATAAATTATAAATTATAAATTAGAGAAAATAAAATAGTTACCAATTATTCATGCGTAAATAGATTCCTCATTGCCTTGGTTGTGGGAGAATTAGCTCATCATCATGTTGGAAACACGCTCAAAAATCATTTTTATTGCTCAAAGGGTTTACAAATGATGAAAATCGGTGAAAATAATTAAACCCAGGGTTTGTAACAATTATATTTGTTACAAACCGGATTGTTGAGAACGATAAAACCTAACTGTCGTTGTCCTTTGTAGAAAAACGACCGTATCCGAGGTCTTTTGTTCTTCGTGTTCTTGAATGACTGAGAAATGGTGTCTTTACGCAACTCAATTCTCGCCTCTGTGATGTCTAAATTCTCCCCAAACTCTGTAAACATTCTATGACATCCCAGAACTCTTTATATACTGAACAGGGCCTCAAAATACCTGTAATAACTTCGGAAATATCTTCATTAACTCTGCCGGCTTCGAGGTATTTTGTTTCTTTTTTCTTCTCCTACACGCGTCTGCAGCTGCTGAATCTTCTTATTTATCTCTGACACACTCCAAACTGTTTCTCGAGTCAACAAACATGCTCAGAATTCGTTCAAACTCATGCAATCCCGCGAAATAACTCTCCCATGCACGGACTGCCCTGTTTTCTTCTCACAGAAATTCCATCAAAACTGGATCGAATCTAACACCTCTACCATCTGTGTCTAGCCCATATAAACTTACCCAATCAATTCCAGCCATTTAGTCTCCCCGCAACAAGCTCAAATCGCCACCCTAATTCTGCCAGTTGATAGTTGTTTTTCCCGCCAAAACCAGAAATTTGAAATGATGGAGATGGTGTCCCCCTAACCACTTTGCTGGGTGCGAATAGCAGGAAGGCACCCCTTATCAATTGATTGCCCCTTAACCAATAGTAAGAGTCCGAATAAGACGTGTCCTCCGGGTGCCAAAATCAACTTTTCGAGTCGAATTTCCCAACAAAGTTTATTTCCAAAAATACCTAAAAATACATAAAAACACAATATTAATACAAAAATCGAGTTCCAACACTATAAAAATTGAGGACAACTTAGACACAAAAATGTGTCTCACTAACCGCATATGCCACAACTTGGTAGTATCATCTTGAACTTGAAAAACATACATCCGCATCACCCGTCACGGTAGTACCTTGCAGTGTATAAAGACCATTAATCCTCTCGCCCTTCATAATTGTAAGACTATCCCTTGAGACACGAATAACTCCACCTTCACCTTGATACTTGTAACCATTTGAATCAAGTGTACCCAAAGAAATCAGATTTCTTATCAAGTCTGGAACATGCCTAACATTAGTTAAAGTCCTCGCCATACAGTCATACATCTTAATTTCAATTGTACCTACACCCACCACTTTACAAGTGACATTGTTTCCCATAAGAACTTTTCCACCTTCTCTAGCTTGATAAGTGGTAAACCACTATCTATGAGGACACATGTGAAAAGTACACCCCGAATCAAGAATCCACCCATTCTCCGAGCTTCGGTATAAACCGTGTGAACCGTTCCATCATCACTTTCTACTTCAACATTTGCTGCGGTGCCTTGATTAATATTCTTCTCAACATTCTTCCTTTTTGGACAATCCTTCTTGAAATGCCCTTGTTCCTTACAATGAAAGCAATAGAATTTACCGGATATAGATTAATACCATGACTTTGATCTACTCCTATCAAATCCACCCTTTTGGTTTCCTATTCCTCTTACAAACAACCCATCTCCCGAATTATCTATACCATCAATACCCGTCTTCTTTAACTCCTTAGAGTTCAAAGCCGCTTTAACGTCTTCCATGGAAATTGTGGTTTTTCCATACATTACGGTATCAACAAAATTATCATAAGATATGGTGGTAAGGAACAAATCAAACCCAATGCTTGGTCTTCATCTTCAATTTTGACATCAATATTTGCCAAATCCAAGAGAATTTTGTTATAATCATCAATATGATCTATAATAGACATTCCTTCATACATTCTAAGAGTATGTAATTTCTCCTAAAGATATAAACAATTAGTTACGGATTTGGTCATATATCTCTTTTCCAACTTGTTCCATAGCCCATCCGGTGTCGTTTCCGTCGCAACTTCTGTCAAGATATCATTGATCAAACACAACAAAATTAATCCATGTGCTTTCTCCATGAGTTCATCCTTTTCCACATCCTTCAATGTTGCTCCTAGACCCGTTTTCCCCTTCAAAGTTTTTACCAAACCTTGTTGTACCAAAACAGTCCTCATCTTTAGCCTCCATAAATTGAAATCATTTCTTCCATCAAACTTCTCAATCTCATACTTTGCCGCCATCTTAGATCGCTCCCACCCGAGCTCGATACCAATTTGTTATAATAAATGGCTCAATCAAGCACAATAAATCAAGAATTGAAATAGAAATGAAATCAAAGTAAAATCAAGCACACACAACACAAGGATTTATAGTGGTTCGATCAAGATGATCTACATCCACTTGCAAAGACAACGATAACGATTTCCACTATGAGTAAACAAAATTACAAGGTATTTCCACTCAATCCCCTCTCAAGAACCCTATCCCCTTTGGGTGCCTCACTCTCTCTTTTCTAATACATAAGTTTCTCTTACCAAAACATGAGGAGGAGAAGAAGACTTATCTTCTGATGCCTCTTAGTCCACAAAAGGTAAACGGGCAAATGGGTAAACCCAACTGAATACAAAAACATATTCAAGGAACATTTACAACAAAACATCTTAGTGGATGTGTCTCGCTTAATTCGAATTTAACGGTGCTTGTCAAAGCCCATCGTTTGTAATTTTGCTTTCTCGAGTAACTGATTACAAACGTGATCAACATTTCACTAACTAGTTAATTCTGATGTCTTCTCTATTATATGATCATTAAGTGTAGTTGCAGGAAATCCTACACTACACCCCTCACAAGAATCCATACAACTAAGACATTTGAAGATGAACGATAATGATTTTTATGATTAATTCCTTGAATGTTTACAAGATAGAATGGAAAAGAGTTAAAGAAATTACAATCACTACCCACTTTCTCTCTCCTAATGACTTGCTTAACACTCGAAAAAGGATCCCTTCAACGATCTGCTCGACTCCTTATATAAGTATTACACATTGGATGACAGCTAAGTTGTCCTTTATTTTCGGGAATGACTTGCGAAATATCGCAGACGTTCAAGTATATACTCTCGCAAGTTTCCTAATCTCGCTAAGTCTTCACATCTTTCTCGTGTTTTGGCTGTCGTCATTCATTGCGTCATTTATATTACTCATCTGCGACACTTTCGCAATGTCGTCGTTTATTGATCTAGCGAGGTATTGTTGTTGCGATATTCTGATCCTACATCTTGCCTCTTCTCATGTCTTCTCTGCGAAGAAGAGAATGTCATGAGAATTAGTATTTTGAAATGCCTCAACGGTTCGTCTTTATCCGTTATGATCCGTACTTTTTACACAGAATTTATTTCACATGTTTCTTCTTATGCTCTTTTCTTGACACGTCTCTTTCAACCGTCTTTTCTTGACCATTCACGTCTCTTCTCGCATTAAATGCATTTATCTTCTCGAGGATTTTTCTCTATATATAGTTTTCTCACCTTCCTCTTATTCTTTTTTACTTTCTCTCTGCAAATCTTCTTCAACTCTTTTCCTCCGCCATTCATGTTCCTGCTACTGTAAATCTTTCTTTTCTTCTTTCTTTTGATCTTTAACTTTCTAATCATTCCCATACTCTGAGAATGGCTCCACCTGGCAGTAAATATGAAACTCTCTTGGGTGAGAGTCAACAAAACTTACAAGAAAAGGGTTTCACCTTGTCCACCATTCCCAATCAAGAATCTTCATCTATTCTTTCTGCAAAATTGTTTACTGATCATCATTGTGATGATCAGAAAATCATAATCTCGCTAGGTCAACTCCTCGCAGGTCTTCCCATTCCTCTCTACAACCACTGAATTGCCCTTGTTCTATGAAATCCTTTCTCACGAGAAATTCTCGCGAGCTATTTATCAATTAAGTGGTGATTGCATCCGTCTAATGCTTGAATTCGCCAATCGTGGCGCTGGTAAGGGATCTCTATATCCTGATGACGTCAAAGATCCTAAATTCGCAAACTTAGAGATAGTCGCTGAAAAGTATTCGATAGAAAACTTTTTGAAAATTATGAAGTGATAAATATGAAGAAATCGATAAATCTCATTGGGTGCTCGATTGAAAAGAAAAGAGAACATTCTCGACGATAAGATACTCATGTTAGATATTGATTGGCACTCGGGCAAGAACAATGTTCCTCGATACTCTAAAGATGAGAGATGGTGTGTCTTTCCACTATTTTTGAGCGGACCTTACATTTCAGGGCTCCAATATACTCCCTGCGAATATCGCAAATTATCAACCTTGGGTATTTAATTGGCCCGAGAAATCAAAAGAGGTATATTTTCTAACTTTTATTCACTTTGCGATGTTTCCTTCCTTTTATATCTACTAAACTTGTTAAATTTTCAGATCACTAAATTGAGAAAGAGTTATGAAAGAAATCCAAAGCCAAGTACTTTGGCGATACTTCGCTCAATCACGGATGAAGTAAGAAATATTTTCTCTTGTTATCCACAATATTGTTGCCTCTGTTTCTTATCTTCATTCGTGTATGTAGGTTGGTGTTGAAGTTGCTGACGAGGAAGAAGCTTCAAAAGCTGCAAGAGCCAAAAGAAAGAATAAAGACCCTCTCCGCAAGAAAAAATATGTTGTACCGCCTTCTAAAAACAAAAGACCCATTCTTCTTCTCGCTCAAATCCTCAATTTAGTGAGAGTTCCGATGAAGAAGACAGTGATGTAGACATTTCTACTGCGAAGGAGGATCATCCAACTGAATCTCCTATGACATTATTGTCTAATATCTTTTCAGACTCCATGCAGGGGCTTGGAGATGACCGTCTCTCTGGTATATGCGAAGCTCTCGCAAGTATATGTGATGCTTCTTTACTGGAGGGTAATGAGTCTCTTCAGGGGATCTCTAGATCATTGACTCCCAGCTTCTTGAATACATTCATGCTTTGGTATGTTTATATTTCTTTATTCCTTCATACTTTTAATTTTAAATCATATACTAATATTTTCTTTATCTTTCTTTATAGTCTGAAGAGCTTCCTTTGCTGTTGCCTCGGATCTTGAGAAGAGGCGCAACAACTTTGAAAAGAAAAATCTTCAAACCACAAAAGACCGAAGAACTAGAAATTGAAGTTGCGACATCTCAAGTAAGAAGAATGAAAATGAAACTGCCGCTCTTCACGAAAGAATTCAACAATTAGAAGCTGAATCCTCTACCCAGAAGAATAAAATATCTACCCTTCAAAGTGCTAATCAGTAACTTTATGGTATAAAATTCTTCTCTTTTCTTCAATTTTACTTCGTCATTTATTTTTCTTTGCCTGAATTATCATTTTCAGAGACATTTATAATATTTCTGAGGAAGCCATCCTTCTCCATTCATTTCCTGAGCCTATGGATGATGATGCCCTTCTCGCTCATCTCAATGAATCTTTAAGTAGTTCGTCAAACAAAATTAACTCTCTTTCATTAAATGAACTTCAAACCAAATTTCGTCTCTTAGAAATTGAGCATAGATCTAGTTTAGGTTTAGCCAACCGATTTAAACGTCTTTATCTTAGTTCCCAAGAGAAAAATAATATTCTAAGGAAGAAAATTAGTAGCCTTATAGATGACAAGGATCGCATTGCTAATCAAGGTGCACAGGCATTAGCGAAATTCCAAAAACTCTTATTGAAGTCCAAATTGAATGAGATGAATCTCTTCGCCAAAATGCCAAACTTAATGAGCAAGAAAATCAAATTCGTTCACTTCTTGTCATAAATAGTGATGATGAATTAAGCAGGTCTGCGAAAGTTCTAGATAATGCTAGAAATAACTTAGGTATTAGCGTCGGCCTTCATGCCGAGGATACTTTCCCCGGTTAAAGATATGATTTCGAAGAGAGAAGGTTGTTAAGCGTTCTTCATTACTTTACCACTTCTTTTTTGTGAAACTGCTATTAAATTGCTTACTCATTGTCATTTGTTCGCGAGAATCCGAGAAGAGGTTTCAAACTAGAATTAAGGAACTTGAATCCGAGAAGCACAACTCGCAAAAAGACTTTTCTCTTCGCAATGACAAATATTCTAAGTCAAGAAGCAACTACAAACCTCTCGTAGCGAATTTCAATAATGATGTTGTCCGTTTTCTCAATCAAACTATTGAGACGGTTTGCAATGACCACAACATTCCTCTTTCTTCATATCCTTGTCTTCGATGAGATTCCCGAAAATATACCTTCCTTGAATGCTAGCGAAGAAGAGGAGTCCGATAAAGAGTACGATGAAAAAGAAGAATGAACTCGAGAGATAACTCCATTTTCCTTTTTCTGTTCTTGTGATATTTGTACATTTATCCTTCTAGCCTTCCATTTTGTAATCTCTTACTAAAATCTATCATATGAAAATAAATAACAAGTTTTATTCTAATCATTCCCATATTTGCCTCTGTTATTTATTTTCACATGAGAGATTAAATCGATAATAATACTTCTTAGTTTCGCAACTGTCGTTGCTAATTCTTCACAAATAAATGAAGAAATATAGTCATTTTCACAAGTTTATTTGTTTACTCAATTTCTTGTGTGATCTTATCTTCGTTTATATTGAAATTCATCATTTGCGACAAGATCGCATGACGTCTTTTACATTTTCATGTAATGACCCATTGATCTTTCCTTATCATTGCTCTTGTGTGGTCTTATTTTGCCTTCCTAGTTAAAGGTCTTATTTTTCCACCCCTCATTTTTGCGTCAATATGACAGGTCTAAATATTCTTGCGAACACAAAGTCTCGCGACATTGCCGTCTTGCGATAAAATCGCAGGACGCCGTTACACTTTTCATGTAATGACCCATTGATCTTGTCTTATCATTTCTTTGGTATTATTGCTTGCTCGCAGGATGTTTTTTGTTGCGACAATATGACAGGCCTAAAAATTCTTGCGAACTTGAAGCCCCATGACATTGCCGTCTTGCGAGGAAATCGCAGGACGTCTTTACACTTTCATGTAAAGACCCATTGATCTCGCCTTACCCTCGCGTTAGTATTATTGCCTCTTCAGGATCATCGCACAAATATGACAAGCCTAAATTTTCTTGCGAAAATAGAGCCTCATGACATTTGCGTCTTTTGACATTTATCAACCCTAATGGAGGGTGCCGCCCTTATCATCTCCCTGGTTGCCCCTTCAAGGAGGCGTACATCGCCATACAAGACTAGCTCCTCCCATCCTGGTCTTAACAACAACTTGATTGTTTTTCGCACCTCTTATCCCTTATACCTATAGGGCTTATGGTTACGAGATCGCACCCTAAGTGGAGTTTTCTTCGGGGCCGAGTGCAGCATGTGCCAAGACTTGCCAAGAATGGCCGAGACACTTAAATGCCCCGGGCACTCTTGGCTCAACCGTGTACCCGGCGCCTTGGTCATACACCGACTCTTTGAAGAGACCCTCGGTCGTCCAACCAGGGTATAACCTTATATATATAGTTGGAAATCCAAGGTATCTCCCCGGATGGGCTTTATTGACCCCAAATTTTTCATGACTCAGTTCAGGGGGCGGTGTAACCTTTTCCCCGATCCATGTCAAGAGATACCCCCTTATATGACGCACTTTTAGGTCTTACATTTGCCTCTTGCGAAATATCATTCGCGAACTAGGGTGTACACCATAAAGGTTCGTCCCATTCACTCATTCTTTCATTTCTATCAATTCTTGTAATCATTCATTGATTTTTGATTATTTCTTCTCATTATATTTGCGAAATTATCACATAGTCTTGCTTCATTTTCGTGATCTCATTGCATTATTTAACCAAACTTTCATCATATTCATGTCGCGAGATTTTCGTACTCCTTCTTCGATCGTCATTTTTTTTTTTTTTTTTTTTACACAACTCTAAAATCAATTATTTATTTCTTACACTTATTACTCCTCGCCGCTCTGTTTCTTCATTCAAATTTCCGGATATTTCCTTCGGCTTTGCGAGACCATCGCAATTTCAATTGTCTTCAAGCACCGATTTCGCAATATATCTTCATCTCTCATTCTATTGTGTCACCATCAGTCTTTCTCTTCTTTGGTCTTCTTTGATATTCCTCTTCCAATTCTTCTTTTGGCGGCCCTTTCCTCGCAAGACTCCACATCGACTTCAAGACCTTTGTCCCTCGGCCAATCTCCTTTTATAACTCCAACACCTTGGGATGAGCAAATTTGATGGACTGGTGGTAAGTTGATCCTACACCCAAGATCTCATGTAACCAGGGTCGCCAAATTAATGCATTATAGGGGGATTTCACATCGACTATGCAAAACAAGATTTCAGTTGATAATCCTTTCAGTGTATTCGCATACGAGTTTCTCCTTTAGGTTTATTGGTAGTACCATTAAAACCATAAATCTTATAGGTTGAAGGTATCAAGTCTTCGTCTTTCCCCCATAGTCTTGTAGGTGTGGTAAAAAGGATGTTTCGTGAGCTTCCAAAAGATCAATTAATATTCTATTTATAGCCCATGAATTTTACGCCCCATCATCTTCATCATCAACGAGGTTTTGGGTTAATTTCCAATCTTACCACTAATGGACTGTCATGCATCTCGCCACCCTCGGGTACCTCTTCTGCGGTAAAAGAAATGATCAAGCCTTTGAACTTTATTATTTCCGCCACGATTGTAGAAATTTCTTTCTCTTTCAAATTCTTCCCGATCACGACTTCCCATGGCTACCAACTTTGCTGTCCATCATCTCGGTATCCTAATTCCTTGTTGACCTTGCGAGGTACTCACACAGTTGTTTATCAATTTGGGCAACAAACTTGCATTCGCATCTCCCGAACTTGTATTCGCGACAGGTATGATTCCATCTCATTTTGTTTTTCCTCTAGAGCAATATACTCCTCCCGAAGCTCTCATAACTCAGCTCATTGTAATTGTATTCTTGACTCTAAAAATTTGAATATATAAATGGCATAAACATAGCATTAATGAATGATAAGATGAGATATCTCTCCTCCACACGTCCAGCCATTTCGCTACCATTGTCTTCCACCTCACACTTGGATGCTTTAAACTTTCACCAACCCTTTGTTTTAACCCAAATACATCTTCAATACCCAGTCGCGAGGAATTATTACTTATATATGCCCCTAAAAATATAGCCTCGGCAAGTGACCGAAAGATGTTGTTGTATTCTTGGTATCCCTTCAAACCATTTCAAAGCTGGTACTTGATGCAAAATATTTGCACAATATAGCATCATGATTCTCCCATTGTAACATACATCTCATATAAGCTTTGATGAGACGTGCAAGTTGTTCCATCGAAAATGCTGGTTAATGTGGGTAAGTTGCACTTCGGTTGGTATTCCTCCTAATTGTATCTCTTGTGTGAACGGGTTTTAGACTTCTTATATGGCTTCATCCAACTGTCTCTTTCCTCCTCCTTTTTATTTGTTCATTATTCCTCTCATTTCGCCATTCTCTCAAAATTTGTTCATTTGCATCGAATTTGGATCTATTGTTCTTTTTAGTTCCGCTTCTCTTCTGCTGCGTTCATGTCTCGCTTTGACTTTCATCATTCTCTTCGTCTTTTTTCTCGCGATCTTCTCCTTCATTTCTTTCACATATTTGCACACCGTTATATCTATCAATTTCTCTTCTTTGTTGCCTATCTCCTCTCCTTTTTTCTCTTTCATATTCTTCATTAATATTATCATTTTTGCGATTTTGTTCTCGCCTTCTTTCTCGATTATCATGATTATTCGGCGAATTGCCTCTTCTAACTCCGTTCTTCCCTTTCTCGCTCTCAATCTTTCTCTCGCAAGCTAGACGTGCTTTGTTCAACATAATGTCTTTCAATTTCATCCTCAATCTCTTTTTTTGCTTCCTCTCCGTGCTTCTCTCCCATGCAATATTCTTCTTCCTTCTTCTTGATTTTCTTCATCAACCGGATTATTTTGCCTCCGACGTTGTCTATTTCCTTGATTTCCATCATTCTCGCCCATTTTGAAGAGTCTCGGGTCGTGGAATATAACGATCTTCCGTCATTTCTCTTCTCTCGCAATGTTCTATGCCCGGGATTTTGCGCTTTCTCCTTGGTTTTCTTCATCAACATTTTCTATTGGTAAATTTCTTCTTCTTTCCTCTCTAACTTATCTTGAGCTTGACCTTGTAGTGCTTCTCGACCTTCTATTTTGTAATCTTATGTTTTCCATCCTCGCTTCATGATTCTGTCTTGTTAAATTTGCACGTTCCTCGCCTCTAATCGTCTTTCTTCATGTATTGTTTGTCTCAACGCCTCTAATGTGCGATCTCTTCATTTCCATGAATTATTTCTCTCCAATCCCTTCTCGACCTCTCACCTCTTGTCCATTGTTTACCAATTTTTGTTCTTCTCCTCTTCGTCCCAGAGTCCGATCTCCAAGTATGCACACTTACTCTATCATAATCCCACGTTCTATCCGCTACGGTTGGAATTGGTAATTGCATTTGATTTTCCTCATTATTCCTTATATTCCTTCTTGAGGATTCTCCCATTTCATTCCTCCCTTCTCCCAAGTCTCCTCTACTCCTTCTAACAAACTTGTTGGTTACTCGGATGCATTTCTCCTTCTAGCCATTTCTTAATTTTGATAAACTATTGAAAATTATATGAAATTCATTCCCAACTACTCCAAATTCTTTCAAATCACGATGTCAATCCTTAGTTTCTCACTGTTTCTAGCGCCAATATGTAGTTGCAGGAAATCCTACACTACACCCCTCACAAGAATCCATACAACTAAGACATTTGAAGATGAATGATAATGATTTTTATTGATTAATTCCTTGAATGTTTACAAGATAGAATGGAAAAGAGTTAAAGAAATTACAATCACTACCCACTTTCTCTCTCCTATGTTGATGGTGGTTTTTAAACAAAGGGTAAAATCGTAAAACCCCAAATAACCTAATGTCACCTAGTGACACATTTATTAGGACATTTAATGCATGTAGTCAATAATTAATAGGGGTATTTTTTTTCAAATTAGGTTACAACGAACAAAACCCTAATTCCCCTCCGTGCCAATGGCAAATCATGCCACCCACACCTAGCCCAAGCTAGCCGCGCCATGCCAAACGCACTCATGCCTTGGCCCTAGCTATGCTAGTCACACCAAACGCGCCAAAGCATGCCAACCATGCTAGCCGCACCTCTATGCCAATGGCAAATCATGCCACCATACCAAACGCGCCGAAGCATGCCAACCATGCTAGCCGCACCTCTATGCCAATGGAAAATCATGCCAAAAGCCCATACCAAACGCGCCAAAGCATGCCAACCATGCTAGCCGCACCTCTATGCCAATGGCAAATCATGCCGCCATACCAAACGCGCCGAAGCATGCCAACCATGCTAGCCAGCACCTCTATGCCAATGGCAAATCATGCCACCCATACCAAACGCGCCAAAGCATGCCAACCATGCTATCCGCACCTCTCATGCCAATGGAAAATCATGCCTCTATGCCAATGGAAAATCATGCCAAACGCGCCAAAGCATGCCAACCATGCTAGCCGCACCTCCGTGCCAATGGCAAATCATGCCCCACACCAAACGCCTACATTTAGCCCGAGCTAGCCGCGCCATGCCAAATGCACGCACTGGCTCTGGCCCTAGCTACGCTAGTCACGTCACGCCAAGCTAAGCACCCTTACCTTGGCCCTAACCATGCCATGCCAAAATGGCGCCCACGCCTAGGCTTGCAAATCATGCAACCTAGGCCAAATTGGCCACGCATGCCATTGGCACATGCCAACACGCCAACGGTAGCTTTTCCTACCAGGGCGCGACCCAAATTGGCCACGCATGCCATTGGCACATGCCAACACGCTCACCGGTAGCTTTTTCTACCAAGGCGCGACCCTAATTGGCCACGCATGCCATTGGCACATGCCAACATGCTCGGTAGCTTTTTCTAGCTTTTTCCTACCAAGGTGCGAACCAAATTACCGTAGCATTCCATGCCATTGGCACATGCCAACACGCTCGCGGTAGCTTTTCCTACCAAGGCGCGACCCAAATTGGCCACGCATGCCATTGGCACATGCCAACACGCCGCCGGGTAGCTTTTCCTACTAGGGCGCGACCCAAATTGGCCACGCATGCCATTGGCACATGCCAACACGCCGCCGGTAGCTTTTTCCTACCAAGGCGACCCAAATTGGCCACGCATGCCATTGGCACATGCCAACACGCTCACTCGGTAGCTTTTTCTACCAAGGCGCGACAAAATTGGCCACGCATGCCATTGGCACATGCCAACACGCTCCGGTAGCTTTTCTAAACACTGCCATTGCCATGATTCAACTTGGCCACGCATGCCATTGGCGCATGCAAAACACGCATGCCGGTAGCCCAACTTGCAAGCCATTGCACATGCAAACCTAGGCCAACTTGGCCATACGTGCCATTGGCACATGCCAAAACCCACGCCGGTAGCCTAACTTGCAAACCGTGCAACCTACCGCCAAGGCATTCCGCACATGCCATTGGCACATGCCACACACGCCACTAGCAGCTCTATGCATTGCCACTTACACTCAACGTACAACCTACCACCAAGGCATTCCACACATGCCATTGGCACATGCCACACACGCCACTAGCAGCTCTGGCATTGCCACTTGCGCCGAGGTGCAACTCGCAACAAAGGCATTCCGCACATGCCATTGGCACATGCCACATGCGCCCTAGCAGCACCACTTGCACTCAAGATGCAACCAACACTCGAGACATCAACACAAACCGGGGGATGCTTTCCAGGGTCTTGGTTTGGTGGTCACACTTGCCACACTACGCTCACATTAAGAAAGCGTGAATAGGAATAAAGCGGTCAAATAAATGAGGAAATAATGGTGAAAACGTTTTCACCCATTAACACCATGCGGTTACCACCTCCTCCCATTATTTCACCCTTTACTCTCTTCCTTCATGAGGCCATGGTACGTTTCAATCTCGACTTGTATAAATAGGTCTTACCTATTTCCACCAGACAACAAGTCTCGGTGAGAGAAAATACAACACTCTCGAAAAGGCAACTTTGCAAGCTCTCCAAAAAGCTTTCATCTCTTGCAAGCTTCCTAAGCTTTCACTTTCGATACAAGTCGAGACACTACTCTCCTGCACTTATTCTCGGTCTCAACACCTTTCTTTGCTTCCTCCCCAAATCAACCCTTCTCCTCCACTTTGGACCGAAGCAAGTCCGGGAACTAGCCATTTCTTGGTTTAGGCCGACTTGTACGTTGATCTCTCGAATCTATAAAGTGCTCACGTGCAAGACATTTGTTTAGGGTTTAAACCAATTTTCTCACTCACCTACCGAATTTACCAAAATCGGCGGAAACGATTTTTACCCATAAACAATTGGCGACCACAAATGGGAGGATTGATCTATCGCTACAATGTCGACTCATCGATCTCGTTCTTCGACCCAGATGTCAAGATGGTAGGGGAAGGCGACTCAATCCGACTCAACGCCACTACAACCCTAATGACTCAATCCGACTCAACTTCCCAGAAACCCTACTACAAGTTGTAAAAAACTACACCTGGGACTCGCCAAGATGCTACTAACGATTGGGGACTTGTCTGGCGATGCTACCAAAAAAGCCGCCTTTTACATGGAGAGGGGCGTGTTCGCAAAAACCTATGAAGTGAGTAAATTTAGACCGGGCAAGATATACGATCTGCTTTTAGGTTCTTAATAAAACCGTCATACTACGTCATCTTGTGCCTATTGCTAGCACACACTTTCATAAAAGCAATATTCCTTTCACAAAACATAATCGAGTTATATTATCAAAACCATTCATCCCGTAAATAATCCAATATCCTCAAAAGCTACCAAATATCTATCAAAACCACCGAACTTTGAACCCAGGACATCCAAGATGTTTTTCAAAAAAAAAAAAAAAAAAGAAAAAAAGAAGAACCTAAATGAAAGTTTAACAGAGAAACATTCAAGGAAAATCATCCAACAGGTCTCCGCTTCTCTTGAGAAAGTCAACTTTGCATCATCAAGAGCCGCTCTCTTCATAGTTAACATCTTGGAAAGCTTTTCGAGTTCTACCTCCCGTCGTGCAATCTCCTCTCGCAGAAAGGCTTTCGATTGTCGCATCTTTCGACTGGATCTCAAAGAAGGCCTTCGACAAACCACGAAGCGTTAAACTCCTTTTCTACGCACACGTCGCGATGGTGCTCCCACGGCAATAACGTCTTCGTAAACGGTGACCAACACCTCACGCATATCCTCGATGGAAGATAAAGCCTCTTCCACACGCTTAACCAAGCGCAAATCGACTAGTGACCTTCTTGGTTGTGGCCATATGTCCGTACTTCTCCTGATTCTCGTGTACAACGCCTCATACTTAGCCAAGACGTGAAACCGCCAACCAAAGACATGACCTCGGATAAGGAACCAAGTACGGGGATCAAAAATGGCGCCCGCAACTGGCCTCACGACTCGCAAAGGGTCTTCTTCCATGTCTACGGCAGCAACCATCGAGAACCATCCACCTTTGAACCACATCTCGTGCCCTAAATTGGCTAACTCCCATCTCCAAGTCACCGGCGGTGGTCACCAAAGGCAAGTTTTCGTGTGGCTCCACCCCTAATCGTCCTCCAACCGCATTCCTCCCTGCGAACTTGAGTTAGACATTTTTTCAAAAAAAAAAAAAAGGGAAACGGAAGAAGAAAGAAAAGAAGCGCGAAACTCACCGAACCACTTCCCGAGAAAGAGCCAGTGCTGCCAGAGGAATCACTCTCACTTGTCGAACTTTCTTCTTTCTCTGACTCATCACCACTATGAGTAGGCTCAGTGCCGCCTAATTCTTCAAGAAATTGCCGTCTCCCCGGCAACGTGCAAGGGCAGCGAAAGCATTAACACTACCGAAGCCCCGGAAGAAACAAGACACATGTTTTCAGTAAATTCACGTGTTTTGAGACAAACCAACAAGGAGGCGACACATACCTGGTTATTGGAAGAATCGAAAGACACGAGAGCTGCGGAAGGATCTTTGAAACCGCCCGAACCCGCCAAAGACGATTCTTCGTTCTCTCGCCTTTGCCTGGGGACTTTCCGAGTTGCCGTGCAACTTTCGCTGGGATCTCTCAACATTGGATACTTCTTCAAAACTGCTGGGGAAGGTTTACAACGAACATTCTCCACCACGTTATTTACAAAATCTTGATCATAGTGAACTCATCGTACTCGTAACTCATTATAGCCAAAAGTCGCCGAAGTTACTCTTCCCGTCCTGAAAGAAGGGAAGGCGGATACCCGGCTCAAGGGCACCGGCATTGAGGGCGGCATGCAATGAATCCTTAGGAACCACCAATCCGGTAAGCAAGAGGCACCCCTTGATCGAAACCCATGTGACGAGCAAGACGGCCAATATTGTAAGCAAATTCTGAAAGACCCCATGAAGAAAGACGTCATATAGCCGGACATGCAACTTTGAATAAACAAGTTTTCACCAACACTCAAGTTGCCGCAAGATAAAGACACGATCGGAGCGAGAATCAAAGGTGTCAATTTGAGTCACCGACCTATGGACCGGCTCCCATGGGCGAAAACTGATTTCATGCGACTTATCGAGAAAACTAACCAAGCTCATGCCAACTTTTGGACGCTTGTTCACCCATCGAAGAATTCGGAGCCGCCCAACTCGCGGGAATCGAAGGCAACGGTTTCGAGCATACTTCTCAAAGTGCTCCCATAGCCAAAGCTTGCAAAAAGCAACGTGCACATATGAATCCACTTTCATGAAACCATTCGAAACTCGCATGTTCGCAACTAGGTGATCCAGATGCACATACAGTGGAACCAAGGAATAACTTGCCAATGGGAAGAACTTCACCTTTGCTAACTTCACAAAGAATTACTAGCAACTCGTCTTATTTCCTTCTTGCCGAACTGGCATCAAAAATGTCTCTAGACAACCGCAGAGCCAAAAATGCTGCAACATGAAGATCACCGCTTTTCTGCTTTAGGTTCCACTCGTCCGAAACCATTGAGATATCCACCAGCTGTAAAAGCACTTTTCATCTTCTTTCCTGACAGAATCCTTCGACTTCGCAAAGGGAGTCTTTTCGAGCGTAATCTCCCAACTTAGCGGCAAGGTCTTCCCGCATCTTCTCCTCACCTTCGCAATCGGATATTAAGATTCCCTAAGCACGAAGATTCAAGAAGAGAGCCACACTCTCCAAGGAGAAAGTTATTTCACCCCATCTACATATGATCGTATGGGTGTCCGAACACCATCCTGAGATGAAAGCAACCAAGCCCGGATATCCTTCCTAATCTGAGATTTATCAAGCTCGACAAAGATCAATAATCTGCGCTCGAGTCAAGTTGGTATTTATGTGCTCCCTACTCACCATGAACTCAACCCATCTATCAAAAGAACGCAATGGGCTTTGACACATCCTGAAATCAATGTTGGAAGAAGAATATACCCCTTTATGAAGACAGAACCGTATGGTGTTCTCTCAAGCGAACCGAACGTGTCTTCTTTTCATCTTCACCACCGGTTAACAAAATTGGCACGAAACCGGGTGATTCTTCCGAGCAGGGGCGAGGGGTCTAGCAAAGAATTCGTCATCCGTGTTTGGTTTGGAACTATGAACATCCTTCGATGAGGCAAAATTTTGTTCAGGTAACATCTTGTCGGATTTCTTCATAACAACTTAGTAACAAGATATCCGCACACCTGAGAAAGACGAAATTATCTCCCGACACATAACCGCACCCAACAAAAAAAAAAAAAAAAAAAAGAGAGGGTGTATTCTCTACGGGTTCAAAACTCGCACACGCAAAGATTTTCTTCAGTGGTTCAAAATTATATACGCAGATTTTCTACTGCCTCGAATGCGTCTATGGTATCCTTCTTCTAAAAATTATATATGAAGCATTTTTCTACGGGTTCAAAAATGCCCGCACAGATTTTCTTCAAGTCCGAAATTCATATATGCAATATTTCCTATGGGTTCAAGTCATATGAAGCACATATACGTATTCTCTACGGGTTCGAAAATGCACACGCAAAGATCTTCTTCAGTGGTTCAAAAAATTATATATGCATTTTATACGGCTCAAGTGCGTCTCATAAAGATCCTTTTCGGTTCAAGACTATGCACGCAGATTTTCTACGGCTCGAATGCGTCTATGGTATCCTTCTTCGGGTTCAAAATTATATATGGAGCGTTTTTTTCTACGAGTTCGAATCATATATACAAGATTTCCTTGGGTACATATATACAATATTTTCTACAAGAAGCACGCCAAGAAATCATATGCGCAATATCATTGCAAGGATTATAAAAACGCCTACTTTTAGGGTTTGCACCTACATGAAAAGGGAAACAAGAGAAGTACTAGAAGACATACCTGGAAACCGGTTTTTCTTTATGACTCTCGCTAGTATGAAAAGATGGAAGAACAAAGATGAGAGAAAGGGATTTTATATATATATATATATATGGGCGTGAGATTCTAAATAGGGAAGGAATTCCCTATACCAAAATCGTGCATATATGGAACGGGCCCACAAGGGCGCCCAACTTCCCAACGTTGCCCAAGTAGCACCTGGTCCCACCAATTGCGCCCAACTTCCCAACGTCGCCCAAGTTGCACCGGTCCCACCAATTGCGCCAACTTCCCAACTATGCCCAAGTCACGCCAAACTAGCACGCTCCCCCTTCCCCACCTTGCGCCTTCCCGCCAGCCTAGCACGCCGCTTCCTAACCTCAAGTCACGCCACCTAGCACGATCGCCTTCCCATTTTTGCGCCGGTCCCGCCAGCTAGCACGTTCGCTTCCCAACTCGCAACAACTTTTCAATGCCGCCTTGACTTCCTGTCTCTCACGACGCTAACTTCCCAATTGTGCCACCCTCCCGATTTGCGCAAAATCGCCGAGAGGCAAGGATTCCAAATCCAATTTATAAAAAAGGTCGACAAGCCTCCTCAATCCTCTTTACGATTTGTCATGTTGATAATTTGTCACCATCTTATGCTTACCTCGCAACAAAGCTCCCCGTTCCGAGCTAAGCAGGGGACTTAATGTTGATGGTGGTTTTTAAACAAAGGGTAAAATCGTAAAACCCCAAATAACCTAATGTCACCAGTGACACATTTATTAGGACATTTAATGCATGTAGTCAATAATTAATAGGGGGTATTTTTTCAAATTAGGGTTACAACGAACAAAACCCTAATTCCCCTCCGTGCCTATGGCAAATCATGCCACCACACCTAGCCCAAGCTAGTCGCGCCATGCCAAACGCACTCGCCTTGGCCCTAGCTATGCTAGTCACACCAAACGCGCCAAAGCATGCCAACCATGCTAGACGCACCTCTATGCCAATGGCAAATCATGCCGACCATACCAAACGCCTAAGCATGCCAACCATGCTAGCCCAACCATGCACCTCTATGCCAATGGCAAATCATGCCGGCCCTACCATACCAAACGCGCCAAGCATGCCAACCATGCTAGCCGCACCTCTATGCCAATGACAAATCATGCCAGCCATACCAAACGCGCAAAGCATGCCAACCATGCTAGCCGCACCTCTATGCCAATGGAAAAGCATGCCACCATACCAAACGCGCCGAAGCATGCCAACCATGCTAGCCGCACCTCTATGCCAATGGCAAATCATGCCACCATACCAAACGCGCCAAATCATGCCAATGCCATGCTAGCCACACCTCCGTGCCAATGGTTAATCATGCCACCACATTTATCCCAAGCTAGCCGCGCCATGCCAAACGCACTCGCTTTGGCCTTAGCTACGCTAGTCACGCCACGCCAAGCCAAGCACCCTTACCTTGGCCCTAACCATGCCATGCCAAAATGGCGCCCACGCCTAGTCTTGCAAATCATGCAACCTAGGCCAAATTGGCCACGCATGCCATTGGCACATGCCAACACGCCAAAATTGGTAGCTGCCATTGGCACATGCCAACACGCCTACCAGGGCGCGACTCAAATTGGCCAACGCATGCCATTGGCACATGCCAACACGCATGCCAACACGCCGGTAGCTTTTTCTACCAAGGCGCGACCAAATTGGCCACGCATGCCATTGGCACATGCCAACACGCCTTGCCGGTAGCTTTTTCTACCAAGGCGCGACCATGCCAAATTGGCCACGCATGCCATTGGCATATGCCAACACGCGCCGCCGGGTAGCTTTTTCTACCAAGGCGCGACCCAAATTGGCCACGCATGCCATTGGCACATGCCAACACGCTCAAAGCTTTTCCTACCAAGTATGCGACCCAAATTGGCCACGCATGCCATTGGCACATGCCAACACGCTCGCCGGTAGCTTTTTCTACCAAGGCGCGACCCAAATTGGCCACGCATGCCATTGGCACATGCCAACACGCTCGCGCGACGGTAGCTTTTCTAAACACGGGCCATGATTCAACTTGCCATTGGCCACGCATGCCATTGGCGCATGCAAAACACGCATGCCATTGGCGCAGCTCAACTTTCATGCCGCCCAACCTAGCCAACTTGGTCAGTACGCGCCATTGGCACATGCCAAAACCCACGCTGGTAGCCTAACTTGCAAACCGTGCAACCTACCGCCAAGGCATTCCGCACATGCCATTGGCACATGCCTCACACGCCACTAGCAGCTCTGTGATTGCCACTTACACTCAACGTACAACCTACCACCAAGGCATTCCACACATGCCACACATGCCACACACGCCACTAGCAAGTTCCGGCATTGCCACTTGCGCTCGAGGTGCAACTCGCAACAAAGGCATTCCGCACATGCCATTGGCACATGCCACATGCGCCCCTAGCAGACCACTTGCACTCAAGATGCAACCAACACTCGAGACATCAACAAAAATGGGGATGCTTTCTGTGGTCTTGGTTTGGCGGTCCACAGCTTGCAGCGTACACTACGCTCACATTAAGAAAGCGTGAATAGGAATAAAGCGGTCAAATAAATGAGGAAATAATGGTGAAAACGTTTTCACCCATTAACACCATGCGGTTACCACCTCCTCCCATTATTTCACCCTTTACTCTCTTCCTTCATGAGGCCAGGTACGTTTCAATCTCGACTTGTATAAAAGGTATTACCTATTTCCACCGCACAACAAGTCTCGGTCAGAGAAAAAATACAACACTCTCGTAAAAGGCAACTTTGCAAGCTCTCCAAAAAGCTTTCATCTCTTGCAAGATTCCTAAGCTTTCACTTTCCGATACAAGTCGAGACACTACTCTCCTGCATTATTCTGGTCTCAACACCTTTCTTTGTTTCCCTCCCCAAATCAACCCTTCTCCTCCACTTTGTGACCGAAGCAAGTCCGGAACGGCCATTTATTGGTTTAGGCCGGACTTTTCAGGCAGATTGATCTCTCGAATCTATAAAGTGCTCACGTGTAGCACATTTGTTTAGGTTTAAACCTGTTTCTCACTCACCTACCGAATTTACCAAAATCGGCGGAAACGATTTTTACCCATAAACAATAGGGTATTACACATTGGATGACAGCTAAGCTGTCCTTTATTTTCGGGAATGACTTGCGAAATATCGCGACGTTCAAGTATATACTCTCGCAAGTTTCCTAAATCTCACTAAGTCTTCACATCTTTCTCATGTTTTGGCTGTCGTCATTCATTGCATCATTTATATTACTCATCTGCGACACTTTCGCAATGTCGTCGTTTATTGATCTCGCGAGGTATTGTTGTTGCGATATTCTGATCCTACATTAAGTATTCATTATAGTCGTATATCCATGTTTTTTCTATAAAATCATATTTCTATACTTGATAGGTCTATTGTTTCAAACCAATGAGCCTCGTAAGAGCCGTTTTCTCTCTCTGGTTGACAAATATAACACTCACTCCATTATTATTTTTTCGAAGCAAAACTCCCTCCGTTATTTAAAAGGGAAAATTGGGGATATGTCCCAAAATCAACTATCATCTTGGGATTATGCGTCACGATTCCAGTTTCTGGAAATATGCCCCAAAGTAACGGTTTCCGTCAAGGAAACGTTAAATAGTCAATTGTGTTTGAACTTTTACTCTAATTTCTTCGAGGTTTTTTCTGTCTGAATATGTTCCTGAACCTTGTAAAGGTGTTAGTATATAGTATATCTGTTTTTTAATTCGCATATGTAATCTCAAGTGTGTGCGAATATTGACTACTTAACGGTTTTGGACGGAATTTTGGACTGGGGCATATTTCCGAATACTGGAATCATGGGGCATATCCCTAAGATGAGAGTGGATTTTGGGGCATATCCCAATTTTTCCTATTTAAAAAAGAGATACTATGACTTTTTTAAAAATGGAGGTAACAATTCATTGAAGTGGTTTGGATTGTCCGAAATATATATATATATATATATATATATATATATAACTCAGAAACTTATAATTTATAGATCATTATTATTACATGAAACTAGTTGGAAGCCTAACAAGCTAAGCTCCAACGACATACTACTACATTAATTGAACAGGTTGATGTGCTAGTCTACCAGCGGGCCTCATGGGAAACCTTGCCAAGGGGAGCCGAAACGGCGGGAGGGGGGCGAGATTGTGTCACAAGGGGGCAAATTAACACTATCTTCCATGTTAATTCCTGCAGTATTACGCTATTGGGGACTCGAACCTGGGACCTCCTGGAGCGCATTAAACTTTGGGGAACGGGGATGACCAGCTGAGCTAGGGGCCCGTTCTTATGAAGTGTGAACTCAGAAACTAGTAATGAACTTAATTTTTTATTTTAATTTGTTATCCTAAATAAATACAATATAACACAGGCCCATGCAAGTTTTTATGAAGTGTGAACCACCTTCCTTAATTTGAGTGCTTACTTTAGGTACCGCGAAAGCGCATCAAAGTTGTTTTTGTAATACATTCCAAACGAAATGTTAATTAACCTTTAAGAAATGGATCCTAAAAAGTTGTTTTTAGAAACAAAGCTTTCGTATGGAACTAATAATCAAGAAGGTATATACTTGCCTTGAATGATTTTAGAAATGGAAAAAGGAGAGATAAATTTATAAATCAGCTTGCCATGAAATGTTCATGCTGACTGAAAATGTTGTGACTGAAACCAATGTGACCTTAAAGCCTTAAACTGGAGTTTTCTATTCAATAACTTATTTTCTTGAATGAAGTACCCGCTTACAAAGAAAATTCAATATCACATGGCTTAGTGAGTAGATGGATCGTGAAACGCATACAACTTGTACCAACAAGCTGAGCCAAGCAAATCTTAACTATTTAACTTTGAATCATTTCATTTTCTATTCAACCCGTTCAGAAATGGGTGTGTTCTCTCCCTTGCGGTCTGCACATCGTGGTTAACAACATGGAATCAGGCGGCAATACCGCGCAATAACCAAATTAACTTTATTTTTTCTAACTTGTAGAGCCACCTACCATTTAACTAATGTCATGAATGGATTAATTAGGCAATCGGGTTAATTAACTCTAGTTAAGAGGTTGACTTTTGTGTGTATGCTTTCATATCGATCCTCTACTTGCTTTGTTCATCTTCCTTTTTGCTTACTGAATTGTGTTGTTCAATCCATTCTGTGAATCTTTTCTTGTTAAAAACATTTACTTAATATATAATGGCGTTGGAAGAGATGCTTGTTAGTGGCGCCACAGGGTTAATGAAAAAATTGGTTTCTTCAGCTGCCCAAAAAATTGGTATGGCCGGGGTTGTAGAGAAAGATCTGCAAAAGCTGAAAGGAACTTTGGAGATGATTGCAGCTGTAACTTCTGATGCTGAAAGGAAGCAAGTCCAAGACAAAGTTGTGCAAGTTTGGTTGAGAAGGCTACAGAACGTTGCATATGATATCGATGATGTTTTGGATGAAATGAACTATGAAGCAATGCGTCTCTCTGAAAAATATGGAAAGCTAGAAAAGGTACGTCGCTTTTCAGTTAGATTCGATTTCAAAATGGCTAATAGAATCAAAACCATTAATGAAGAATTAGATGTAATTTCAAAGCAAAAGGCCATGTTTCAATTAGAACACAGTGATGATGATGATGATCAAAATAATGAGCAGCTAGACCGAATGACGGCATCCTTTATAGGTGATATAAAAATCGTTGGAAGAGAAAATGATAAATCGCGTATAGTAAAGACATTACTCACGACAAACCCTTTATCGTCATCATCTGAAAATACTAATTCAGAAGAAAAGATTTCAGTCATGTCAATAGTGGGTATGGGGGGACTTGGGAAAACGACCCTAGCTCAACTGGTATACAAAGACCACTCCATTGAGAGAAGCTTTGAGCCAAGAGTGTGGGTATGTGTTTCTGACAAATTTGATATCTTTCTAATTTTAAGAAATATTCTTGAGTCCATTACTGAAACGCCATGTGACGTCTCTAATGTCGATGTACTGGTAAGAAAAGTGCACGAAGAGATCAGTGGGAAGAAATATCTCCTCGTACTAGACGATCTGTGGAACGAGAATGCGGAAGACTGGGAGAAACTGAAGGGTATACTAAGCTTGGGTGCTCAAGGGAGCAAAATCTTAGTAACTACACGTAAAGACGATGTTGCAGCTATTGTTAGGGGTACAATTCCACCGTACAATCTAACAAACTTATCTAATAAAGAATGCTGGTCTATCATTGAGAACAGGGCCTTTTCTCCTGGCGGAGCAGTCAAGACACCAAGTATGTCAACTATAGGGGAGGAGATTGCGAGGAAATGTGGTGGTTTACCACTTGCAGCTAATTTTCTTGGAAGTCTTATGCGCTTGAAAAGATACGAGCGTGATTGGTTAGCGATTAGAGACAATAAAGTTTTCAATATACCGGAAAATGAAAATAAGATCACACAAATATTGAAACTGAGTTATGATAATCTACCATCTAATTTCAAACAGTGTTTCTCATATTGTTGTTTATTTCCTAAAGATTGGGAATATGATAGAGAAACGTTGATTCGATTATGGATGGCTGAAGGATTCCTTCATTTGTCTCGTGGAGGAAACCAAAACTCACTGGAGGATATTGGTAACAAATATTTCCATACTTTGTTATCAAATTCTTTCTTTCAAGATGTAGAAAAGGATAAGCTAGGCGACATTAAAACATTCAAAATGCATGATTTAGTACATGATCTTGCACAAAGTGTCGTTGGCAGTCATGAAGTCACGATGATGCATGCAAGTGAAATGGGAAATGATGTATCTAATGTGCGTCGTCTACATTTAAATATAGATACTGAAGATGGAATACCAAATACAACTTCTAGTATCTTAAACAATTTGAAAAAGCTAAGAACAGTTGTTTGCAAGAAAGCTCATTTGTATACAAGTCCATTTAATAACAAGCGTTTACGTGTGATGTATTCGCATTTGAGTTATTTAGACGAAAAAGATCCATCATTCGGTTTAAATTTTATACACTTGAGGTACCTTCATCTCAAATCTTGTGATCTTGCAAGTGTTCAAGCTGGTTCCATTAGCCAACTCTACAATCTTCAGACTCTGAGTCTTCAGCGATGCATCAATTCTGCAATCATTCTTAAAGAAGTTGCTTCTTTGCACAATTTACGTCACCTTGATATCTCTCGTTCGACTGTTGAAGTGTTACCTGATTCTATCTTTAAGCTCACCAATTTGCAGACTTTGGATATCAGTACTTCTGCTATTCGTGTTTTACCAACAGATATTCAGCTTCTTCAGAATCTAGTGTCCTTTGATATTTCAAATACATTTTTAGTACGATTACCAGATAGTTTTGGAGCATTGACGAAATTAAGGTCACTTGATTTGGAAAGAACTGAAATAAAAGAATTGCCAGAAACTTTGACAAGCAACTTGTGTAAATACGAGTTTGTGAACTTGGGGGATTGTGAGTTCCCGAAAGACATCAAGAATTGGGTGGAACTGAGATATCTCTGTAGAAATACAAAGTCGGCCAACTATCGAATAATGCCCGCAGGTATAGAAATGTTAACTCGCTTGGAAGTTATAAATCCTTACGTGGTTAGGAACAAAGAAGACTACATTAATAATTCTAGTGGGATGGAAGTATTAGCAGGCCTAGACTTCCTTCAGGAGTTAACCATAACATATCTGGACAATGTAAGAGGTAAAGCGGATGCAGAGAGCGCAAAGTTAAAAGACAAGCAAAACATTCGAATGTTGCATCTGAAATGGGAACGAAAACACGAAGAAGACGGAGAAGAAGAGTTTGCTAATAATTGTGATATGGTATTGGAAGGTCTAAAGCCACATCCTAATCTAAATATGTTGTCCATACAAGGTTTTGGAGGTTTAAAGCTTCCGGAGTGGTTGGGTTCTTCTTATTGCCTTCCGAATTTGGTGACATTATGTTTTGATGGTTGCAAGAGTTGTGAGAAGCTTCTAGGCCTGGGTATGCTCCCGTGTCTTAGAGTTCTTAAACTAGTAAGAATGAGATCCGTGAAATGTTTGGGCGAAGAATTTTATAACCAAGGAGAACAAGGAGAAAGCAGTAGTCCTGTTGAAACTACGACAATGTTATTCCCTTCGTTAATAGAGTTGAAAATTTTAATGATGAGTGACTTAGAAGAATGGGTTACACCTCCACCACTTTACGGTTCCTTCCCTGTACTTGAGGATGTTGGTATCAAGTTTTGCAAGAAATTGAAATCTATACCAGATTTACAATTATGCACTTCTCTCCGGAAAGTAGACATATTGATATGTGATAAGTTAAAGGAATACTCAATACCGGATCATCTGAAGAACTTACCTTCCTTGAACAACTGATATGCACTGGTTCTGGTTGAACGTGCCTTTCATGGATCACATGCAGCCATTCTAGTTGTCCTGCATGGTATGTTTTTCTCTATCAAAGTTAAAATCGTCCATTGTTAGTTCATATCTGTTTCGAGAACACTAATAGAGTTCATATTTATGTACCTTATACTTGTGGTTCTCTCAATATGCAGGGTGGAGGTGATGGCTGTGGATATCTCGGGTACATGATTTCAGAGCAGTTATATCAATCTGAGACATCTCATAGTGTCCTTTTATCGATATGAGCTGAGAGTGCTTTTGCAACTACTACTGATGTTTGTTTCGATTATTTTGCTTTTGCAAATGATTGGTGCTATGGTTGTGGTGCCAAGTTCCAACCTAGACAGCCACCACATAGATAGGGCTACGTTTTGTTTTGTTGCACCTGCCTTCGTATCAGTTTTTTTCAAGCTCAATTAGAAAGATATGTCCTTTATATGATTATAGAAAACGGAAAAGGGCATGCCATGAAATGTTGTTGCCAAATAAAAAATTTGTTATTCGTTAACTAGTAGTTTGAGTAGCGTCACTAAGATGAATCTTACATTTAAAATTCCGGTATATTTATTTCCCCTTTGAAAAAGCATGATTGCTAAGGGGGATTACTGAGATTAACTCTGAGTAACATTTAATCAGAGATAAAGAAAGTTAAAGCTGATCCTAACTGTCAGATCACTCAAACGGTACCCCGCTGCCCCTTTAGCAATCACTAAAAAAAAGTAGTAGTTAGTTGGCAAGGCATTAGGTTTTTGGGTCAATGGTTCTGGGCATACCGCCCATTTGACCAATACTAAAAGGGAAAATTAGGCTAAGGCCCGACCCATGGATAACCCATAATACGAGGCCCTTAATTAAAAGTTTAAATCTAGGCCCGAGTTATTAAAAGACCTTCATGCCCTTTTATTTATTGTCAAGCCCCAAATTAAATAAAATTTAAATCTAGGCCCAAAATTATTAAAGTATACTGTGAATGTGTAAACAGAAGTTGCACATGCATATGACATGTGTATCCAGAAATTACACATCCATATGACATGTGTAATGAAAAGTTACACATCAAGAAAAATAGACAATTTTAATATTCATTTACAACAATTTTTTTAGCATGTGTAACTAGAATTTTACACACGCATCCGTCTAGTGTAATTGAGAGTTACATATGCGTCTATCTAATATAATTGAGAGTTACACATGCATCCGACTTTTTGTATTCGGATCAACTCTAGTTCCAAATGAGACCTAAAATATAACAACAAGCAATTAGTTTTTATAAGATTAAATGAAAAACAAAGTATATTCAATTTCACATACATCTAAGTAGTGAAACTAGCAGTTACCCATGCAACTGACTAGTGTAACTAGGAGTTACACATCCATATTGGAATTCAGCACCAGAATCAATAAAGGAGGGAACATAACCATGATTACCAAGTGTATAATGTTCAAACCACCGATTTTTGGCAAAGAAAGCTACGAGTTAAAGGTTCAACATTTTCTGAAAACGAAGAATAAGAAACAATATATAGACCGAGGCATCTTTGACTAACCTTGTAGTAGTATCAAAGCGCAATTTTCATTAAGCTCTCTTGCTTTAGTTGAGTTGCATTGTTCATGATGAGCCGACTCTGTAACATAATGCAAAGTATGAGTTAGCAACAAAAGAACTAGCCATTTTTGTATCTAGTTTTCGAAAATTAAAGAACCTGGACTAAGGGTTGATTGTCATGAATCTGGGTTTTACTTGATACTTGAATAAGTAATATTTTGGGGCTCAATAACTTTATGATCCAATCCGAGGCTGATTGGGATGCCTCGTTTGAGCACAGTAGGATTCTAAGGGGCACACATTAGGGTTCATGACGTAGTTATAAAAGCCAATACAAGAAAGAAAGAGTTTCTCTTTATCTCACAGAAGAAAAAACGAGATAAATATATTTTTCGAGATTTTACACATTCAAATAGCATGTGTAATTGGCGATTCACATCCAACTAGCTTGTGTAACTGAATACGTAATTTTTGGTTGCAAGGTTTATTCATTTTGGCATGTGTAATTAGAAGTTACTCATGCATATGTCTAGTGTAATTTAGAGTTACATGCATCTTACTTGTGTAATTAGGAGTTACACAAGATATAACATGTGTAACTAGAAGTTACACATTAGGTTCGGTGACATAGTTATAAAACGAGATAAATATATTTACAGATTTTACACATTCAAATAGCATGTGTAATTGGCAGTTACACATCCAACTAGCTTGTGTAATTGGCATAAGTAATTTTTGGTTGCAAGGTTTATTCATTTTTGGCATGTGTAATTAGAAGTTACTCATGATATGTCTAGTGTAATTCGAGTTACACATGCATCCTACTTGTGTAATTAGGAGTTACATAAGATATAACATGTGTAACTAGAAGTTACACATATAAATAACATGACTGTGCGCTGAAGAATGTCAATTGGCCAGAGTAACATGACTGTGCGCTGAAGCACGAATTAGAATTTAACTAGAAATAGTACCTCATGCTCCTGTGCATTTCCATGCCCATGCCCGTGAGAGTGATCTTCATGACCCTCCCAAGGATGACTCCAACCCCAGGAACAAGAAGTTGTTGAAGGTTAGTCTACAGAGTAAAGACCGAAAGGACCAGAAGGTAGAAAAATCGGCAGATTTGTTTCAATAAGATATGCATATCATATCAAATTAGCATGTGTAACTATAAGTTACATCTAATTATCATGTGTAACTAGTAGATACACATCCATTTAGCTTGTAACTTATCTAATTAGCATGTGTAACTACTAGTTACACATCCATAAAGTATGTCAATGCTAGTTAGGGAATCATACACATTTTGGAAAGGGTTGTATATCTAAGAAATCAGATCCGAACTATCTTGAAAAGGACTAAAAGAAACTTTCTTCCTTGTCGACGGATATGTTTGTTTGTAAATTCTCTAATTGGACTCTTAAATCTTTTACATCTTATTCATCAACATTAATTTCTTCGTCTGAATCATTATCCATACGAGGGTAGGATCAGCGGCGATATTGAGACTAACCTCACTGATTTAAGCTTTCCGCGGGCACTTTTTTTTCTCGTAATACCTCTTAATTCTTTCCCATTGATTTGTACCCAACTGACTTTGCTCTAATAAGTTCTTCTAAAGAAGCAAGAAGGCACCTAGTTAGATTAGAATAGAGAATGAATTACAGAAATTGGATATGCAAGTCATGGAAGTTAACAATATCTACTTTCAATGTATTTAATCATCACCTAACCATTAACATCATCCTCAAATCTCATTTATTTGTGGCTCATTTTGAATGGATTTTGCACGCTGACCAAACCTTAGCGTGCTCAAAGTTTCACCTTTACATCTGCATTGAAGAGGAAAAATCATCCACAGCTTTAAGCAAAAAACACTAGAATTATATCACTGCCAATTAAACAAGAACACTTGATTCAAGCCTCCGAGTAGTTAAACTTTCATTTACCTCGTCATGAGGAGAGTTTTGCATTTCCCCAAATGATTCCCAAGTAAATGTGTTAAACATGAACTTCTATACGGGACATCACTAGGGTTTCCAAGCTGGGGACTTTCAGCAAGAGTGTTAACCAAACGCCTGCAAACATAATAACAGAAGGTTTACTATGAGAGTCATGGTCATATAACCAAGTGAATGGTGAGCTGATCCGAATTTAAGATAACACTACAAAAGTGATGAATCATACCCGAGCTGTGCCAGAGATTTTCTCACATTCCTGACCTCCTTTATGGATGCATCCTCAAGTTGATTTCTGTTTGATCCAGCAAGGTCAACCAGACTAATTCTGCTGGTTTTCGAACTACTAATGCATTTTGACGAGGTTACCTCCTTTGGGGTAACAAAGCATATTAGTAGAAGTAGATAATAAATCAATGGGATACTAAATAAATCATGTAAATTTGCTGAAGAGATAAGAAAAAAAGCACATTAGTAGAAGTAGATAACGAGCACATTCGTGTTTATAGTTTATTTAGGCAAGAAGATAAGGCCTCACCTTGCACACCACGATTCAACCACACAAGTGAAAACCACATGAGAGCGAGAGCTCTTTGAGCTTATCTTTGGTTGGACCAACCTTTCTATTTGAAAGCCCCTAAAAACATGATTCCGAGATGAACAAACCGATAGAAAAATGAAGGGAAAACAGCATTAAAAATACCCAATGCATGAATATTTCCTACCTTAATTAAAATTTGTGTTACATCATCATAACTGAATTCTACAGATTCTTGATTAGATTTTCAACATAAAATCCATTTTCGCATCAGGCTCTTATCGAAAATAGAAGAAGAAAAAAAATTAGAATTGCCATAAAAAGGAAAAAGAGAACCAAGACCTTCTAAAGGAAAGCTTAAAGAGAGTGACTAATTGCCGAACATATCCACCTTTAAGACTTCTTGCGTGGGATCAAGTAAATCACCTATCTCGCTCATTATATATCTCAGAATAACAACAACAAAAGCGTTAATAGCTTATACACCCGCGAGTAATATGTAAAGCTAAACTATTACTTCATTATGACAGAAAATAAGAAGAAGTCTAAAGCTTACTTCCAGAAACAACATCGACAATCGATAATTGACTGCTTCTCTCGAGTTTTCTTGTTCCTAACAATATAAGAAACAAATAATTATACATAAACAAACAAAATCAAAATTAGACATACCAAATCAAAATTCAAAGCACTGAACAAAATCTATGAATCCAATGGAGAAAGTAATTAAGTAAAGATAATAAATCCCAACTTTCTAATACCCGTCCATAGGATAATACCGTAGTGTTATAACCAGCCAAGGAATCCTTTACTTTGGAACCCGCACCAATTGGAAGATGTCTTCCCGAGGCATACAAATCGGCCGAAATCAAGTTATGTTTCCCCAATTTATCAACCAAGCAAAATGTATTTATACGTAAATAAAATCCATAATTCCTAGATGAAGGAAATTAAGAAACCAGGGGAAAAATCACATAAACCACGGAATTAAATGCAAGCACATATGCAAATCAAGCAAATTAAAGCAAATGTGGTGATACCTAAGTTTCTCTCAAAATTAGGGCATACCTGTGTAGAAGTTGAATCAGATCTCTCTCGCGCCAGCTGACAGGTCTAATTATTGCAATAATCTATCATAACAAAGAGAAAACAATCAGAATCGAAACAACCCAAAATTTGAGTGAAACAAGCCAAAATGAAAAAATAAAATATAAATTTGAACAATTATTTTACCTTAACTGATGGATCAGGAGGAAGAGTAGGCCCGATTTATCAACTTGTTGATCTAAAACTAAGACGTCTCTCGAAAACTAACGATTTTAGTGGAGATTTTTTTGTAATCGGAGAAGAAATGTAATCATTATCTAACTGAACATTTGGATCTAGCGGAGGAGTATTTTTAGTATCAATCGATTTGATTGATTTCATCTTCAGTGACATATTTGCCGAAGAAGATCTAGGTAGTAATTTAGGATCGATTGTGTTAAAATTCCTCCTGGTAGTTTGTTTTTAGACATCTCTAACAATGGTGTCATGATTCTCTCGATGGAGCGAGAATCGATTTCTTGCTCTCTGCAATCGTTTTCTTCGATCTGATGAAAGAACCTAATTTTCTTCGAGCAAGAGACGAGAGAGAAGTGAGAGAAAGTGAAAATGAAAATGAATCTGGAAATAAAACATTTAGCCTATTTCATTAGGTATATATAGTAAAAGGGTATTCTTGGTATTCACGAATTTCTCCCATATCCTACACTTTATTACCAAGCCACAAAATCTAAAATTCAGGCCTAGAAATATTAAAAAGTAAAAGTATGGAGTTGATAGGGAGGATCCATTTAGTGGGGCTTCTATATATGAACCTATATAGTAAGGGGTTCTAGTATTTTTCACATACTAAAACAATCACTCACATAAAAAAAAAAAAAGGGGGCCCCACCCTGCAGGGGCATTTATGAGGAGTTTGTGAGGGGTTGTTTTAAGCTTGTTTCAAATGGCAGTATGCCCAGAATTTTTGTTTTGGGCCTCAAGTCTCAAGACCTACTCTGGCAATGTTAAAAATCGAGACATGTGTCTGCTTAACAATGGTTGTCAAAGTCAATAATCATGTACTGAAAATGCTACATTTATTTCGGGCGTTCTCCCCAAGAAATGCTCCGTGAAACAAAGCAAATGGACCCACTTTAACCGCACACATCCAACAACAGCAAATCGCCATCCTTTTTTTTTTTTTTTTTAATAAAGGAGGTCACCCTCAATACATTGAACTTAAGGTTTCGTTTGTTCCATAATTACATTGATATTAGTAATAACGATTCATCATTCTGATTTCATTCCCAGTCCTGAATAGTAAGGTAATTAAGCATCTCCCACGAGACTGTGATCCATCCAAAGATAGTGTTTGATCATATACTTGTTACAAAAATAAGCTAGCTTTGCGGCCCAAATGACATTTTTTTGTTCTTACTAAAGTAAAATCACGGCTATAAAATTAATGTCAAATTTTGTGTTGTTTCCAAAATCTTCACCGATCTTGTATCTTTGTTGGCGGACTTTGCATACATTCCTATCAGCTGAGCAGAAAGGTTGGTTACTGAATCATTCGTGAAAGAGATTACGTGTCCGCTCCTTTGTGTTGCCCATTGGAAAGTCATGATCTGCTCCCACCTTTTCTAAATCATCTCTGGTTTGTACGGTCGGCATAGAGTCCTCTCGCTACACCAAATTACGGGATTAGAAAACGAGACCAGTAAATTACAAAACGGGTTGTAACGGCCCTACCTTTGTTGCAAAAGTGGGTGTTACATTTTTTTGTAACGGCTTTGTGGCCGTTATTTTTTTTTTTTGACCCTCGTAATGTGGGCTTGAGCTACACGAATTTGCCACGTGGTAACACTCGGGCCGTTACAAATTTTTTTTTTTTTTACAGAAATTTGTAATGTACTCGAGTCCGTTTAACTTTTTTGTAACAACAAAAAAATATCGCTGGTCAACCTTGACTGGTCAAAATTGGTCGGATGCGACCAATTTTGACTGGTCAAGGCCGACCAGCCGATTCATTTTCTAACCTAAAATAAGCGGAATTCCAAAAACTACCCCGCATACACCTTTCATTTCATCATCCACAATCAACAATATTTTCTTCAATCAAATTCATCTCACATTCAATCAATTCTTATCACATTCAAATAGCTTAATACAAAAAAGAACTTAAATTCTTCTAAGTATCAAAATTTTGTTAAGTATGAAATACTAGGGGGATACTAAGTATCGGTTCATAGAAATTCTTATGTTCACAAACTCATCTAACTTAGAAACACATAGAAACTTACAAAACTTGCTTCTTTCTCAACCTAATGACTTCCTTGCTTCGGACCGGGGATAAATGCATTTACTTGGCGTGGATGTATCGTTTGTGATGCTTAGAGTAGCTATTGACAGAGATTGTTGGGAAGGCCCGAAGGTTCACTTTACGCAAGTGTGAACAAAAATATGCCAACTACACCGAACTAGAAAGAACTTACCTCATAGGTGGCTTGTTGAATATCTCCATACAAAGAACGCGCTCCATACTAAAGTCTCGGTAAATATTCAGGTACCTTGTAAATCGGTTCTCTCACTTCAGGATCAAACCAGGAACCTCCATATAACCACCTCTCTTTCCGCACTCGCTTTTGATAACGTGGCATGAAAACAAGAGTTTTCGGTTCGGAACTTAGGACTGCCATTACCAACTCTAATTCATGCCTCGCATTTTCTAAAACTCGTCAATTCCACTTTAGAAGAGAAATTTGATTCTAGAGCAAGTATGTTTACCTGATATATTATAGAAGTGGCAATTTCCAGTCATGGTACCAACAATTCCGACCTGCACGGATAAAAATTTAACAAAATCTCTTAGATGTGTGGATACCAATGCCGTCAAAGCAAATATCATAATGCAAAAACAACAAACCTGTCCATCAGGGCGATAACTAACAGCCGTGACTATTTCCTTAATGTCACCAATCAACAACTTGAGAACCAGAGATTGTCCAGATCCGAACCTTTCCATCAATTGAGTCGCTGATGAAGAAATCATCATTCACAGGATTGAAGTGAACACTTGTTACCGCATCATACAAACAACAATTCAGAATTTATTTTAATTCACAAAACACGCAATTCAATAGTGCATCTACACTCATTTCAAGTAATTTCCTTACCGTAATTATTATGAGAGAAGATCTTAAGGCATTGGTCTTGCCACACTTGCCACAAAGCGAATGGTATTATCAATGTATGATGACGAAGGTGTGGTCACAATGTAGTCAGTCCAACACCAGACTTTAGAAGAGTAGTCTATCCTTGTGTAAAGCTATATTGTTAGTGTCATTTTTCTTTTTCATTCACATTAATGATCTGTTGGGTCCAGTTTCGTAGGGTTGTAGTAATCAAGCGACTCATCAATTTTTTTGGGTCAGAAACAAATCATCCATTATACTATGCCCTGGTTTGGTTGTAGCATTATAACTATTTATAAACTTAATTATGTTATTTGTGTCACTACACTATTCTCGCTTTTCATGTTTGAAAACAACATTGAATCGCACTTTCCATATGAACCAGTTATAGTACTGCATAAGACATACCAATCAATATCATATTCTCCCCTTTGGGGATTTGCGAAGCAATTAGTTAACCATTCATGGAAGGAAACAGTACCAATCCGTATAAAATCCATATCATAATTAAAATGCATCCATACCTGAGAGACGTAGTTACATTGCAAGAACAAATGTGTCATAGTTTCTTCATGCTCATTACATAGTTTACACTTAGTGTCTATACCCTTATAACTAACCGCCACTCGCATACTATTTGGGAGTATGGAATGGGCCGCCTTCCCGATGAAAAATTTTAATGGCGGGAGAAGTTTCATTCTCCATATCATACTCCATTTTTTTCAACTGTCCCCCCTGAGTTTATATGATTGTAAAGCGACTTGACAGAAAACGTACCTTTATCATTTAGAGTCCATCTGGTAGTGTCCATTTTATCCTCCACCGGAATTTTTATTTTCCTAATCTTAGCCGTTGTGTGCATCAAAACATTTACTTAATTTCTCTAGATCCCAATTTTTTTGATCAAAATAGATCACTCACTTTTCTTAGACCCTCATAATTTGTATCGGTCTTTGCATAGGAATTTTAGTGTCTGGGATCCAAAGATCATCCCAGATGTCAATATTCTTACCATTTCCTATCTCCCAGTAGGAACATTTTTTAATTTGGTTTATACCGTTTAGAAAGTCTTTCGAGATCCGTATCTCTACTTTTAGGTTTACTATCTATATGAAGAATGTCACAATTGGGATAGTATTTTTCTTTCAAAATAGTTGCACACAGAGAATTAAGGTTTTGTTTTAAGTTCCAAACCCATCTTTGCTAACATAGCAAGGTTAAATTTCCTAACATTTTTATACGTAACCCCACTTCTTCAAGAGTTTTGAGATGGCATTCCAATTTTTAAGCACACTCCTTTTTTTCCATTTTCATTTAAGCCTTTTTCATTTTTTTCCCCACCAATAATCACGTTGAAGCTTGGTTAACTTATCACAAATTTTGACCGGGATTTTAAAACAATTCATTTGATACACATACAAAGAAGTACCGACATTTTTTATCATATGTTTTCCCGCATTGTTTAGGGTACTACTTGTTCCATCCAATAACTCTAGTTCTCATCGTATCCACTAATGGTTCAAAACATTCGACTTTAGATCTGGTAGTAAACAGATGGCGAACCTAAATATTTATCGATTATGGGAATAAGCGGAACACCTAAGATGTCTTTTACCTCTGGTCTTCTAATAACCGAACTGTTTTGGAACTAAAGAAAACCCCCGCCTTGTTTAGGTTTATTAGCTGCCCGATGATAGACTAAAATCTCTAAAGAGTTTAACTAAACTTTCACAAGACTTAACACTCACTTTACAGAACGATGAAACGTTATCATCGGCGAAAAGTAAATGACTTATGGGGGGAGCTTTATGAACAAGTTTTATACCCTTTATCAGCCCTAAATTCTCAGCATTCGTAATAGTTCTAGATAACGCTTCCATACAAAATAGGAAGAGATAGGGAGATATCGGATCTCCCTGCCTCAGCCCCCTAGTTGGTTTAAAAAAGTTTGTCGGAGAACCATTTAAAAGAACAGCTAAAGTTGTCGTCGAGATACATTGGTGTACCAAGTTACACCATTTACTGTTGAAACCCATTTTATTCATAATACGAATTAAAAAGTCCCATTCTACCCTATCGAATGCTTTCGACATATCAATTTTAGGCCCATAAAACCCTTCTTTGATTTTGAATTTTTCATTTTATGAATTAATTCGTGTGCCGAGTAATGTTTTTCCGATATCTCCCTTCCAGGATGAAGGCATTGGTAAGGAGAAATATTTTTTCAAGCGAGGGACTTCATTCTCCCTTCCATTAACTTAGATATGATTTTATAACGGTATTTGCTAGAGCTATAGGCCTAAACTCCACGGAGTAGCGAGGGTTAAGATTTTTGGGGATTAGAGATGAAAGAGGCATTCATCTCTTTAGAAATGTGCTCGAGAATGAAAATTTTTTGAACCATGTTAGTTAAATCAGGCTCTAACAATTTCCCAATTCTGTTGAAAGAAATTTGGTGGAAAACCATCCGGTCCCGGACTTTTATCCGGTTCCATAGAGAAGAGAGTTTTCTTGATCTCGTTTTCCAAAGGAGTAGCACACAACATATCGTTGTCCTCTTGATCTATAGTATTTGGTATAAGATTTATCATACTTTGGTCAATATCAGGGTTTACCGTAGTAGCAATTTTCTAAAAATGACTTGTTATACAATCTGAAATTTCCTCCTTTGTGTTTAACCAAACATTATTTTCATCTTTAAGAGTTTCGATTCTGTTTCTCCTAAATCTTTTTTTAGCTCTATTGTGGAAAAATATAGTGTTTCTGTCCCCTAAAGCAATATTCTGATCTCTACTCTTATCTTTCCAAAAATTTTCTTTTATAGCATACCACTTAGCTAGATCGCGTCTCAAGTTTGCTAGGTCAGTTATTTTGTTAGCGTAGTTTACCATGCTATTTGTCTTATCCATATCATTTTTTATCTTTTGAATATTACTACTGATGTTTCCAAAACTAGTTCGATTCCAATGTTTCAAGATATGTTTCACATTTACAAGTTTCTTATTTACTTTATGGGCTGGTGAACCTCTAATGTTTTTATTCCAACTATTCAGGATTAATGGTTTACACTCCTCATGTTTAATCCATTCCCCGAAATATTTAAAAGGCGTAGGGCCATCATTCCATTGATTATGAGTGTTCAATTTTATTGGAACATGGTCAGAGGCTAGGGGGCCAAGGTGTGTTATCTTGGAGTTAGGAAATTTCTATTCCATTTATCGTTTACTAGGCCTCGGTCTAATCTCTCGCTCTATATTTTGATCATTTTGTCTATGGTTATTCCAAGTATAGGTGTAGCCTTGTGAAACCTAAATCCATGAGATTACATTCGGTTATTAAGTTATTGAAAATTAAACTTCTTTTCTCCTAAAAGGAAATTTACTCTTTTTTTCCTCTTCATGAAGAACAACATTTAGGTCTCTAATGATTACCCAAGGATTGTTTATAGTGTCGCCATCCTATTATTATCTTTTTACCTTTTTTCCCTGGACAAATGATGTGTGCACTTTTTATTTATATTGGAGACTCCACACGTAACTTTCTTCTTGTTTTTCTTATTTTTCAATCAGTCATTACGGACGACCGCGTTTTTAACAAAGCAAACCAAAATTCCCTTTTTCTCTCACGGTTTTTTTGTGGGTCCCGATGGGTCCATGGAGGACACAGGGGGTCCTGTTTTTGGGGTTGGGTTTGTGTCTAGTTGTTTTTGTGTGGTTTAAATTCTCGGTTCACCCATAATTCTCGGTTCTCTAAAACCCTTCCCTCTTCTCTCGATTACGAGCCAAATTCATCTTCATCTTTTGGTGATTTCCTCATTATGATTAGCTAATTAGGTGTTTATAGGCCCTAGTGGCTCGATTGTTTTTTTTCAATTAGATATGGATTTAATGGTTGTTTATGGAGGCGGAGAACTTGAAGTTTGCATCGAAATGCTTCTAGTGAACAAATCAACCGCAACATCGTTTAATCCGCAAGCTCAGGGAGCTTCTTTTCATGGCTAATCAAGGTAATCATTAACCTAGTGATGGGATTACTCGTTAAAAAAGCTTACCCGGTTTGATTTGATTTAGATCTGCTAATTTTTTAATGGAATTTCTTAATCTCAATTAGCCATTTGGCTAATTTCCTTCACTAATTTTACATCCGGAGCAATTCTTGGTTGTGTTCTCTTCCCAATAACGTTTTTGGGTTTCTTAATCCTGAACTGTAATCATGTCTTCATTGGTAAACAAATCAAAAGATTTCTATCGTGATTTTCTTGCGATGCAAACAATCTTCTCCCTATTTAAACTCTGTAAGTTGGGATTTTTTAGTCCCATAGTTTTGTATCTCATGCTAAGTATCTTTAGTAATTTCTGTTATTTATCGCCCTGTTGGTTTTATTGTGTCAAGTTTCTGTGCTCAGTTGTGTGTGGTTTTATACTGTTTCGTGTTTTAACTGGTTCACCATGTGTGCTTGGCATGGTGATGTCTCTCAACTCTCGATCAACTGCACAATTCTCTGGTTTTAAGTAATGGTAATGATTTTGTCCTTAGCCAAATTATCCCTTATCGTTTTCAAAACAATAGGCGTACGTGGACGAGCACTATGCAGGTAGGTTTATTGCTCCAATCCCAGCTAATAGGAGAAACTTTGATATCTCCAGAGCCCTTTCCTTTCTTTGGAAAGTAAGAGGTAGGATTTCAGTCAAAAGAACTAGTAGTAGTCGTTTTGCTGTTCTTCTTATTAGATTTGAATTCGAGCATGAGATGAATAGAATTCTATCGCTTGATACTAGAAGAGTCTTTGGGGATCTTTTGTGTATAAAAAAGCTAGAAATCACTGATGATATCATAAACTGGTTTCCAACTATGGAGATGTTTTTTGTCACAATTCACAACCTTTTTCCTGAACAAGTCTCTAGTGAAAATCTTAGGAGGTACTTTTCTCCAATGGTCATATTTCATCTTTTGGTTTTCCATTTCGCCATCCCAATGGTAAATATTCTATCAATATCAAATCTTTAGTCAATATCGAGAGAACCAATTCGATTTTCGATTAATGCGAAAAATGCTCTTGGTGTTTTTAATGGGGTGAGCTTTGAATTCCATAACTTCCCATCACATTTTTTTGTAGTTCTGTGATTTGATTGGACATAAAATCAGTGAATGTGCAAGATTTGAAATTGCACAACAGCATGCAGAACTCCAGCAACAACAAGCTGAAATGGAAGATCACTGGGCTGAAATGCAACAACAACAAGAGGATGAAAATCAAAATCATGATCCCTTTGCCTATGATAATTTGGAGGAAGCCCAGCCAGCAATGGAGCAAGTTGGTATGGAATGGAATGAGGATTCTTTGTCTTCCTCTTCAACTAGTTCTCTGGCCTCATGGTGACTTTCACGATCTTCAAAGAGAACTAGATGTAGAGATAAAAAGTCGAGAACACAAAAGATCACAACTTGCGGACTTTCAACAAGTACATAACATGTTGGACTTTCTCGAGCCTTCCTCTTCACCTAACCCCGGGATAACTGACCCAGGATAATACCAAGTATGCCATCCTCATCTAAACATCAACTTTCTCAAGCTGATCAAGATTCTTGGAACAAGCGGAACTCAAACGGAGAAGTATTTCAATGAGGAAAGTAATATGCCGACTTATAAAGAATGAGGATCAATGAAGTGTCAAGAAACAATGAAGCAACTAAAGCGAGCGATGTCATAATTATTGAACCTACTGTCAATTTCATGGAACAGCCACATAGTTGGTTCAAAGGCCAATCCAGCTCAGATGCAGCTCAGGATAATGACAACTCCCATAATCCAACTACAAAATGAATATCCATATCTAGCATAACAGCATCAGGAATACATTAGGGCCTATAGGCTTTCTGTTTGTATCCTCTCCTTTCCCTGCATTGTTTTTTGCTTTAGTATTTCCTAATCTTTAGGTTTATTATTGTTAGTTCAGTTCCTTGTACTATAGTGTTTCCTAGTATATTAGTAGTATCTCTGTAAATTAGTTTTCCTAGATTCTGTAAATATTTCTTGCTGCTCTCTGATTGTAATATAATTCACTTAAGTCTTTGTATATTCTGCTAGAAGCTGTAAATCTTTGAAGCCCTCTCTGCTTTTTAAAATCCAGGACTGTGTATAATTGTCTTTACCCTTACTCAATCGAATTGATCCCTTCAGTCTGTTTTTCACTGGTGAAGTTTTGTTGGGATTAAATTTAGGTCTGCTTCCTTCCTGTCTGTTTCCTTGGTTTTTTAAATTTTAAGTCCTGCCAAAATTTCAGTTAGATATCATTCTAGTTTCAGTAGTTGATACTTTTTGAGCTAACGGTTTCTTTCAACTCTATCCGATATCTTTTTTATGTCCTACTACTATCAATTCCTTTTCTTTGCTTTGGTTTCCTGGCGGGTAATTTACAAACTTCTTTTTGAGAAAGGCCTAATCTTAGTCTATCTACTTTTTTCTCGATCCTTTTCCACAGTGTCTCGATTTTTTTCATTTTTATTTTTCATTTTTTGGATCCTGATAATGAGGATTCTTTCTTGGAATGTTCAAGGTATTGGAACTCCAATAACTCAAGACCATTTTACTCACCTAAACTCTTATTATAAACCCGATATAGTTTTTCTATCGAAACCAAAGTCGAAGAATCTAGAATGGAACTTTTTTAAAAAAATGTAGGTTTTTTGATTGGGTTATAGTACCGTCTGTGGGAATTGCGAAGGGGTTAGCGATTGCTTGGCACAATAATATAGAAATAAATCTGATATCAGCGAACCTAAATGTATGCCACTTTGATACAAAAATTGAAGAAAAAGAAATCATCTTAACGTGTGTTTATGGTGCAGTGGAAGCGAAAGACAAAATCGAGCAATGGTCATATATTGCCAATACAGCGCAGCATTTCAATAAACCTTGGTTACTAATTGGAGACTTAAATGTGATACTTGATCCGGACGAGAAACAAGGAGGGAATAAACCTAGTTCCAGCAGCAAATCTTTCATAATTCATACAATTGACTCCTTAGGCCTACAAGATGCGAGGTTACGAGGGAGCTCCATTCACTGGTCAAATAATAGACAAGGAGAGGCCAATATATGCGAAAGAATTGTGAGCTTTGACATCCTTTCAATGGACACAAAATTTCCCCAATACTAAGGTAAGTCATCTTCCTAGAGTAGGCTCAGATCATAATCCGCTCCTGCTAGACTCTCACCCAGAAAATTTAATCTTAAAAAAACCTTTTAGATGCCTTAGATCCTGGCTTTCTCACCCATCTTTTCCCTCCATAATTACTAATTCCTGGTCACTCCTTTCCAATAATGATCAAAATTTTAACCTCCATTCCAAACTTCAACTTCTTTCCACGCACCTTTCCCGATGGAATTGGAGATGTTTTCGGGAATATTCACAAAAATATAAAATCCTAAACAAAAGAATCGATTCTCTACACAAATCCGGCCTTTTTCCTACAAATATAGAAAAAAATTAGAAAACTTCAAGAAGAATTAGGAGAGTGGTACAAGATAAAAATGATTACTACCACCAAATTTCTAGGATAAATTCTTCGGGGAATACGACCAAAACACAGAATATTTCCACGCTACAACTTCTAATAGGAAAAGAATAAATGCCATCCATACTCTTAGAGAACCTTGAGACCTTTGGATCTACGAAAGAGATCAAATCAATTAACCACGATAAACCACTTCACTCGGATAGGCAACTCTCAGACCTCAAATTATTTAGAAGACCTATCTAATTTAATAGATCCTTGTATATCCGAAGAGGAAAATCATTCTCTAACCATCATTCCTTCAAAACAAGAAATTTGGAACACTCTTAATAATATGAATCAATGGGAGCCCCCAGGGCAGGACGGCTTCAGTAGGGCTTTTAGAGCCAATTGGGATATTTTGGGTCCAGATTTAATTCATTCTCGTTCAAGATTTCTTTAAATCAGGTTAATCGACCCTAATTTAAACTACTCTACATTACTCTTATTCCAAAAATATCCACCCCACAAACCCAGCGGATTTTAGACCCATTAGCCGAGTAATACTATATACAAAATCATTTCCAAAATTCTTTCTAGTCTTAAACCAATTAAGAATAAGATAATTTCCCCCGAACCAATCAGCATTTCTACCCGGTAGACAAATCACGAGACAATATTATCTTAGCACACGAGCTTATCCATACAATGAAAACTTCCAAAGCGAAAAAAGGCCATTTGGCACTAAAATTAGATCTCTCCAAAGCTTTCGATAGAGTGGAATGGAATTTTCTTAAATCTGCCCTTTCAGCGCTAGGGTTTAGCAATACACAGATTAATCTCATAATGCAATGTGTTACTACAACATCTTTCTCCATCCTACTAAACGGTTCTCAGGGTCCTACATTCAAAATTTTTAGAGGTCTAAGGCAGAGCCCCCTCTTTCCCCTTACCTATTCTTAATTTGCATGGAGATTCTTTCTAGACTTCTAGATAAGGCGGTTTTAGGAGGAAAATATCTGGTCTAAAGATAAACAAAAATGCCCCCAACATTTCTCACCTATTCTTTGCAGAAGTGATTGCTTCTTATTCACTAAAGCCGACTTAGGAGAAGCAAAAAACCTTCTTGACATATTATCCAGATTTGGGGATATTACGGGTCAAATGGTGAACCTTCAAAAATCCGGAATTTACTTCAGCAATAGAATTCATCCAAAACATGGGAAAATTATAGCTAAAATCCTCAAAGTCCGCTGATGACAAAAATGATAAATACTTAGGAACACCTCTCTTTTTTGATAAAAAAGAAAGGAAAATTTTGAACCACTTCTACAAAATACTACGCTACTCTGCAAGGTTGGAAATCAAAATCTTGTCTCAAGCTGGAAGAACGGTCTTTGATAAAATCTGTTCTACAAGGTTACCCCCACTTACCGAGATGCGGATCCTTGATCTTCCTAAGGAAACTCTAGACAAAATGGATAAAATCCAAAGAGATTTTTGGTGGAATAAAGATAAGAACAAAAAGAGGAGGTTATTTTAAAGCGTGGGCAAACATTTGCAAACCAATATCACAAGGAGGTCTTGGAATTAAAAACCCACGCCAATTCAACATTGCCCTCTTAACGAAGCTGGCTAGTAGACTTATCTCGAAACACGATCAACTCACGGGTCGATTATTAAAAGCCAAATATTTTCCTAATAACCACCCTTTAGAGGTTTCTAGAACATCAAATTTATCTTGGATTTGGACAAGCATACAAAAAGGGTTAAGCCTCATTAAAGGAAATTTTGTTTGGCAAGTCAAAAATGGAGAGTCGGTCAAGATATGGGAGGATAAATGGGTTCCAACCTAAAAATAGTCTTCAACAACCGATGGAATCTACGGAACCTATTCCACAAAGGGTAAATGAGTTGATCACAACAGAGATGAAAATTGGGATCGGGATAAATTAGATAATCTTTTCACACCTGATATAAAAGAAAAATTCTAGCCATTTCTCCAAATAGTCAAGAACAAGATAAGATTCGATGGCAACACCACTCTTGGGGGACTTTCTCGGCCGAAAAATATCTACAATTTCTGATTAACCAAGACCAAGAAAATAGCAACCCAGTGAAGTTCCTTGGCGTAAGATTTGGAAAATCAAGGTGATCCCGAGGATCAAATTATTCGTTTGAAATTAGCCCAAAAAGCTCTCCCAACTAATGCAAGATTAGGAGAACACAACAAAAAGAATTCAATACGGATTGCCCAATGTAACGCCCAAACACAAGAAACAGAGCAACACCTAATAAGAACTTGTCACTTCGCTAGAGCTGTTTGGTTTGGCCTATCTTTAGAAGTGGTAAACTCAAGAATTGTTACAGATTCAATCGAAACCTGGATCAAAGAGTGGATTACGAGACCAGATTTTGGGAACCTCACAGAAAATATTGCAACAATCGCCTGGTTCATATGGAAGTACGGGTGCTTTCGTAGTCTTTGAAAAACCAAACCAAAACCCAAATTACCTCATAGAGCAAATAAGAAAATTCATACAACAATATCCTCAAGAAAATTTGAAGAAAAGCAAAAGGGTCCGAAATAAGGCACGACATACAAAGTAAATTGGTCAAGCTTTTAACATCGGATTGGATTCTCATTTATAGATGCGGCTTTTAAGAAGGAAAATGCCACAATGGGATATGCTTTTATCCTATACTCAGCGGATGACGAAACTTTTATGCACATTGCAGCAGGATCAGACAGGGCTTTTTCAGCGTTCCATGCAGAATCAAAAGCTTTATTAAAAGCTTCCTCCTGGCTCAGTAATAACATTTTATCTAGCGTTACTCTGGTTACAGATTGTAAAATGCTAGCTGAAACCATCAATATGGTTAGTCAGATTCCTGAATGGAATGCGAAAAACACAATAAAAGAGACTCAAACCATCCTGCAAAAACTCCCTCAAGCTCAGGTACAGTATATTAACAGAAGATATAACTCGGCGGCGGACAACATAGCTAAGGAAGCTCGAGCAAAGAACATTCGAAATCTCTCTGCAAAATTGAGATAAGGACTTAGCAATCTAGTGTGAAGACCAATATTTTTAGAAAAAGATATTATAAATCTGTACTTTGTTGTTTGATTAATATATTACTTTTGCATCAAAAAAAAAATTCAACTTCATTTTGTTGGTAATCATCGTATAATGCACCTCACACACAATCTTCTTTCATTAAGAGTTTATTCGAGTACCTAATTAACATTGGCTATTTGCTAACACCAATGGTTATTCATTTCATTCCGATGTCTTCTCTACTATGCGATCACTTTAATTAGGATTCTTTATGGGCACATGCCATCTATTAAAGAGCTATTTTCTCTTTTGGACGCCATCATAATACATTGAAATGTGATTTGTCCAACATAAAAATCAATAAATAAAATTATAATCATCTAAGATAGAACAATCGGAAAAAACCGGAGGATACGAACTCTAAATTATGCTCTAGGAAGTATCAAGTATAAACCGGAATTCCATTAAAATACTCACAATTAAAATTTTAAGAGTCTTAATTCTCATATGAGATAAAAGTGAATGGTTAATTCTCAAGGTGTGCATGTTTTATGACTTGTATCGTAGTGGAACCGCTTGCGAGAATGAAAAGCTGCTCGATTCTTTGGTGATTTCTGGATATTGTGTTGTTCTCTGACCAAAACTTGTTGTTTGGTGGAAATAGGTGAAACCTGTTTATACAAGTCATAATTAAACGTATCCTAGTCTCGTAAGAAGTGGGAACGATTGAGTGATGGAAGAGTGGAGTAACGTGTAACCGTCATAAACTGTGCTTCCAGGATGAAGGAAGTGGATCCGTTTACACCCATTACTTCTTACGCTACTAATCAGTCCCTGCTTCGACACTTTCTTATAACGGGCATATTGCACGCCGCACGCTATGAATCGCCATACCAATACCCTGATGAGTATCCCCCAGTTTGTGACATATTTGATGTCTCGAGTGTTTTCGTGGAAAACATGTATCACTTTACTACGTGTGGCAAGTCAAAGTCAAGAGACCTGTCGTAGGAAGATCGCATGTGTGCTATTAGGCTTATCTCTACTGTCGCCTAAAACTTGCCGCAAGCCCGCGCCGTAGCGAACTTGGACGGCCGAGATTGTATCTCATGAGGAAGGGTAGCCATTGATTATGGATACATCCTATTAGCGCGTGATAATGGCACAAAAGGCGCCATTGGCACATGCTAATGGTATAATGGCGCCTTTAGCGCATGCCAGTGGCAATGCGGCATGGCTGGCATAGTCCGTGCATGCCAGTGGCACGGTGGAATGGCTGGCATAGCCTGTGCATGCCAGCGGCACGATGGTGCAAGTAGCGCCTGGCATAGCCATGGCCACTAGATTTTGCCACATTGGTGTTAGACTCCAATGTGGTGTGGCAACATCAGTTTAATGGCCACATCAATCCCAATGCTCTGGAACATTATTTGGCTTGGTTGGCGTATAAACTTTGCCTAAATTAGGGTTTGGCATGCCGAAACCCTAATTAGCGCATATGGTATGCGGCATGCGGTAGGTGGCACTTTTGGAATGCTTTTTGGCATGTTTGGCATGTTGGCACGGTTTTGGGAAGCCAACTTGGCATGGCGACCACTTGACGCAATTTCCACCACTTTTAATGTTGAGGCAGTTTAGCGAAACTTGAATGGTGAATAAAATTAGAGGGCCGGCCAAGCATGGGCGTGGCTACCCTTTTGGCGTGTGTGGAGGGTTTAATGCGACCCGATTGGTCGATGGGGAATAGGGCCTAAAGTATGGGCCCAGCCACAACTCATGGGAGTGTGGCAGGTTTAATATGACATGATTGGTCGATAAAGGAATAAGGGCCGGTTGGGCAGCATGGGGCGTGGCCAAGTGGCGCCGTCTGGCCTATGGCATGGCCACGCTTCCTCTCATTCCGCTCCTACTCCCGGCTCCGTTATTCTCTCGTTTTACGATTTTGAGTAGGACTTTGTACCTTCTAATCCCACTGCGGATCAATTCTAGTTGCTTTAAGCATAATTTCGACAATGGGGGCCTAATATCTCACGCGGCATAAAAAACCTAATTTTTGCAAATTAGTTAGATTCATAAGTTTTGTGAATTATCACAAGATTGATTGAATTCTATGTGTTGACACGAGAATTCTTTATTTACATAGAGTATATGCTTTTTTAAATAGTATTTCGTGTAAGTACCTTAGTCTTGATACTTGGAGATTTGTGTTACTCTGCTGCGAGTGAACACAAATCCGCCATGCCATACCAATATTAAGGGTTGTGCCGGGGAACATAACACAGGAAAAGTACTCAGAGGGTCTTACATTAATGAATAATATAAGCAAGGTGTTGAAATTTACAGAGTATCTGGGATTTTTTCTACATGCACCAGTCTGGATAAATTTCATGCGAATATATTGAACGGCTCAATAGATGCGGGCCGTGGAGAGGTTGACACTCATCACTTTTACATGGCTCCGTTTCTTTGCGAGTGACGACACATTAGATGTTTGGTTTTACAAATTTAACCCTGAACTAAAAACCACCATCAACATTAAATCCCTAACAGCCCGTATCGAGTGGCATTGTTGCGGGGCAAGCATGAGATGGTGACAGAGACAAGGATAAAATCAAAATGGCAAGTCATGAAGAGATTTCGGAAAATTTGGCTAACCTTGGCAGGAAGCATAAAGAACTGTGGGCTTTGCGTAATCAGAAGCGGCCATAGGGTGTTGCATCAACGCTGCAACTTTGGCTGCGATCGGCATAGATGGCACGCATGCATATTGATCTCGGAATGGCGTTGGCTGGCTAGATCACTGGACGTGCGGAGATGGTGCTTGGCTTGGAATTGTGAAAAATGGCTTCAGTCCGTAGAATGGTGGAAACTGGCTTTAGTCCGTGGAATGGTGGAAACTGGCTTCAATCCGTGGAATGGTGGAAACGGCACTTGGCTGGCTAGGAGCGAGCAGAGATGGCGCTACTTTGAACGGTGAAGATCGGCGTCGCTTTGGCTGTGGAGTGGACGGATATGGCGCTACTTTGAACGGTGAAGATGGCGCTGCTTTGGCTGTGGAGTGGAGGAGATGGCGCCGCTAGAGTGATAAAGATGGCGTTGCTTGCAGCCTGAGCGGCGAGAGATGGTGCGCGGCTTTGGTGGTGGAGCGCTTTCCGCGGGCCCGGCTGCCCTCTTACGTGCGTGGCCAAAGAAGAAACCTTCTTCAATTCAAACTCAAGAACACAATGTATATAAAAGGCGTTACCCACCCTCTCCATTTTGGCATCGTTGGTTTTGTTTGCGTCTCCTTGGGAAAACATATTCCGGTATGTGTTGATGCACGGGGTTAGAGCTAGGATTACGCATTCCTCCTTTGACTATCGGCCCGTTTTCTCCCATCCCCATTAGGGTTTCAACGAGAGACTTCATCTGGTTAAGGCTGATTTTTTAGAAGCTCACCGTGTAAACTCATTGTGTTGCGCGGCATCTCGTTTTATGTTTAGGTTTCTACAATATATATATCTTTGGTACAGTTAGGTTGTCCTTCTTAGTTCAAGACAAAGACTTTCACTGTTGAATCCATACCTCTTTCATCATGTCGGCGACGAATCATCTTCGAGCCAACGATTCTTCGATCGAATGCAAGCGGCTCGTATCCAGTATGTCTCTAACCATCCCTTAATCTTGAGAAATGGTGACTCTTCTTTTCTCATAACACTCCTCCTCTCTTCTTTTTCTTAGTGTGAACAAATACCCGGTTCTTGCGGTAACTCCCCGTCCCGGATTATCCGAGTTAAGAAGATCATCACAGAGTCGCTTTTTGTTGACCAATGAATATTTGTTTATTACCACCAAATGAGTGACAAAGAGGATTTTCTTTGTGTAGAGATATTCAGGTGGAACATGTGTGACCGTTGTGGATGATGATGACCTGGACACCCCCTTCCTTCAAATCAGAGCACACCAAATCTGCCAGATCCAACCGCCGGCAGATCTGGAGAAGCACATTTCAGGATCTCTTGTTATGAGTACCCCAATGCATGTTTGTCATTCGAAGTCCGTATAAGATGCTTACCTTCTAGATACCGAGACGTTGGTGGATCACTGTGCGGGAAGGAATTTGTGGCTCAGACACGAAAATATGGACAAGATATGGCCACATTGCCACCAGGAACGTGGGTACGACATTGCTCGTCTTCCTGGTTACCATAGTGAATGTCTCCCTGCCCATGATTGTTGAAATGGAATGCACATCCATATGTGACGTCACGAAATCAACCATTGAAAAGTGGGAAACATGGCGTCCACTTGTGAATGCCTGGATTTTTAACGTAAGTTGGGCTGCGACATCGCCTTGGCATCGTGAAGGTTGATAGGGCCGGTATCCTCTCTAACATCGTTAAATGCTACAAAAGCTGCTGGAAGAGAAAAAGGCTCGACCGCATGAATCTCGAAAGGTGGAACATGCAATCAGGACTTGAAAGTAGGGACCGAAAGATATCGAACAGTCAAGATGATGCTTTCGAGGAACTACAATCTATTGGATGGTCTTTTCTGAGTTTTTCATTTTGAACATGTGGCTATGAGTCTCCTGCCTCTCTTTTTTTTTTTTTTTTTTTTTTTTTTGAATTCACCAATTATTTTTTTTGAAATGTATGGGTTTGAAGGAATAAGAGAATTTTAATAAATATGCTTTGACTAAATTAAATTTGATAATTGAGATGCGAGGGAAACGAAAAAATGCACAGCTAGCCATGCTATGAAGTGGCGGAGAGTGGGGTAATAGTCAGGCGTAGTATGCCTTGAGCCATTTTCCATTGATGACTGCTTCTAACTTTCCTCCGTCTTCTCTGATGAATTTGTAGTATCCACTGCTATACGCTTTGGTGACCACATATGTCCCTTCCCATTTTAGGGAGAATTTCGGATCAGACATGTCTTGTTGGGATGTGCTTGGCGGTTTTCAACACCGATCCCCACTTGGAAGACTCTAGGCTTCACGCCTTTGTCGTATGCTCGGAAACCCTATCTTTGTACGCTTTGAGCATGTTCTTGGCTTTTGGGATCTTGAAAACGGGATAACATATCATGGAAAAGTTTATCTTAATTTAATTTATGATAACATTGTTAATGGTTAGTTTTAATGGTGTTTGTCTAAAATTCTATCATATCTTGGGGCTAGGTTAACTTGTGTTTGTTTGACTACAAAAATAGGTTAATATAAATAATTATTTCTTAGCCAAATACTTATTTTAAAGAACTGTCTAACCTGTGAGGATACGAGTATCAGTGTATTTGGAAGAATACCTTAACCTCACTTTTTTAGCTTCCTAAAATCAAGGAAGGTTTAGTAATCCTTTTCCGAGATTGGAATTGCAGTGAGACAAACACATTTTACAGTTTTTTACTAGATAACCCAACCTAGGATGGGATATCCATGATACCAAACACGAGCTTAGTTCTTCTGGAATCCAAAGTGTCCAATTCCGCTATCCTGGCACTCGACGCTGGCCGTTCCATCGTACTCCACTTGCCATGGCAATCCTGGCCGATGGGATTCTAATTTCTCTTTGGAGAATGGCGTATGCTCCGTAGACAAGAGAATAAGGAGAGGCGCCAAGAAAGCTCCTTGGTGATGCACGATATGCCCAAAGCGCCATTGGCAGTTGTTCGTGCCATGTCTGAGGATTATCGTGTATTGTCCAAATAAAATCAATTAAAGTCTTGTTGGTGCTCTCGGGTTGCCCATTTCCTCGGGGGTGAGTAAATGGTGTTGAAAACTTGCTTAATTCCATATTCTTGAGTAATTCCCTTACTTGCTTGTTGGCGAATGGAGTACCGTTGTGGTGGCGATGTGCTTAGGCACGCCAAACCGACAAATGATGTATTCTTTAATGAACGCTGCAATTTTGGATCCGGTAGTCCCTCGTAAAGGGATGGATTCGACCCGTTTGGTGAAATAACCCTGTTACGGTTATTATATACTCATCTTTGTTTTTATGATGGCGGGTTGATCTTCCCAATGATGTCGAGTCCCCACCTATAAACGGCCCTGGACTACTTACAGGAATGCGGGGGTAGAGGGTGCGTGGATAAGATTTCCATGAATTTGACATTTGTGGCATCTTTGAACAAAATCATCCGCATCGTCCTCCATGTTCGGCGTAATATCTCTCTGTATTTGGAGAAACAACTTCTTTTTCCCTTGGTGCTCTCCTTCGTGCATTTTTTTTTTTGAGATGATAGGGATTTCTGCCTCGCCCAGACATCATAATAAATCTCCTCCAAAACTTTTACGATACAAGATTCCTTCATAGAGTATGAATCTCTTGGATCTTTGCTTCATCTTGATTGCGTCTTTCTTTCTGGTAGGGAGTACGCCGTCGCGAAGATAATTGATGTACGGATTTTTCCGATTTGACATGGCCAACATTGAAAACTTCCAATTGATGCGGTGGTGTTTGGAAATTGAGCAAGATCCTTGGAGAAATCGAGATTGAGCCTCCATTTCTCGGCCACTAGTAGCCAAGGCGTTGCGGGCGACGATAAAGTGCTACCACCAACGTTTTCCAAAATTTCGCTATGAATATGGTTAAGGCGATGATGTGCCTCTTCATCTCGAGGCATCTTGACATGGAGCCATCGGACCAGTAGATACAACATCCTGGAAACATGAAGAAGTTTTGTAAGGTTTTGAAACCGACCTTTCCTTGGGAAAGCGAGCTGTTAATCTCTTGTATGATAGGTGTTCTCCAATCACTAGCTTTAGACCCCTTGGAATGCGAAAGCCATGTTGACGCCAGTCATTCTCTCTTCACCGGGCGGGGTTTCTTCCAAGCCTTCGAACTGAAACTTTGATGCTAATGTGGCTAGACAATCGTCATGTTTGTTGTTGTTGCGGCCAACATGAGTTATGGTTGCATCAACGAAGTAAATTAGCAGCTTTTTGCGCCTCGGATCTATACGGGGCCAGCGTCACCTCTTTCAGTGCGTATACTCCATTCATCTCGGTTAACCAAGAATTTAGAATCACCTCTTATTTCCCAGGGACGTGTGACTCCGGTGACAACCCTATGAGAAAGGCTTCATATTCATTGAATTGTTGGTGCAATGAAAGTCTAGCTTGACGGAATGTGAGAAAACTTCACCGGTTGGGGATACTAGAACCACGCCCGCTCCTCCTGTATGCTAGGGGTGGCGGAGCCATCGAAAAATAGTAGCCACGCTTCCTCTTTGACAAAAGAGATTTCAAAACTCTCCAGGAAGGTCTTCGTGCAGTGCTGTGGTACCCTCTCCGGGGAAAGCTGCTAGTAAATCCACGACCTCTTGTCCTTTGATAGCTTTTTTTGGGAAGCACACGTTATATCAAGCTCGACATTTGGAGGAGCCATTTGGCCGGCCTTCCTATCAGGGCAGGTTTTGAAAGCAAAAACTTCACGGGATCGGACTTAGATATCAAAGACCACTTTGTTTGAGAGAAGATAATGCCTAAAATTCTGAATGGAGTGAATCGAGCTAGGCATGCTTTTTTCTTCCTTAGGATATCCGAGTTCCTGGCATCCTCAAAGTCCGATCAAGTAGTATATAGGATGCTCAATTCCTTCATCATCTTCTTGGGCGAGAATAGCTCCGATTTAGCGTATCACTAAAAGCGAGTGTAGAGACACAACAAATCTTCCTTGTACATGAGATTTCATGAAGGATGGGTATGACAAAGATCTCAAGTTGAATCTTCCGAAAAGCCTCTTGTTGTAGCACCGTCCAAACAAAACTTGCTCCCTTCTTCACAATGGGGTGAATGAAGCAACAAGCTGATCTAAACCCAGATAAAAACGCCGAATGTAGTTTACCTTACCCATGAAGCTCTGGGTTCTTTCACACGGTTTGTGGAGGCGGCGTCGTGAGGATGGCTTGGGTTTTGGCTAGGTCGACTTTCATTCCCTCGGCGGTCACACGAAACCTAGAAATTTGCCCGAAGAGACGCCAAAAGCACACTTCAAAGGATTCATCTTTAGTTTGTATTCGCGACACCTTTCAAAACACTCGTCGCGAACCTCCGTATGGGTTGCTCGGGTTTTTGATTTGACCACTATATCATCCATGTAATTTTCCACATGCTTGTGCATCATATCATGGAAAATTGTGGTCATGGCGCGTTGGTAGGTGGCGCCAGCATTTTTCAAACCAAAAGGCATCAAAGTATAGTAAAGTTTCGAGAGGAGTTCAAAAGCTTTCTCACTTGCATCATGCTCATACCTCTTTATTTGATTGTAGCCGATGTAACCTTCCATGAAAGAAAACATGACGTGTCCATCGTGGCGTCTACCAACATATCAATGTTGGGAAGAGGGAAATCGCCCTTAGGGCAGCATTTGTTGAGATCCCTAAAATCGACACAAGACCGGATTTTGTCGCTCTTCTTTCTTTAACCACATTGGCCAACAAAGTGGGATGGTGGATAGGTTTGATGAAACCGGGTGCTAGCAATTTTGAATCTCAATCTTGATCAGTTCCTTCTACGTCGTGTATGAACTGTCTGGGAGATTGTTTGGCCGGGTTGGATCCGGGTATTATATGTAGGTGATGAATGACCCGGTCTTTCATCGAAGCCGCATTTCCTCGCACGTCCACGCAAATATATCTTGATATTCTTTAAGAAGATCCACAAGTTTTGAACGTTCATCGGTACATAAAGTCGAGATGATGGAGACGGGCCGTGGATATTCCTCGCTCCGATGTTGACAACTTTGAGTTCATCTTTGTGGTGGAGTTGGTTCCGATCTGCCGGTTGTCATGGTGTATCCGGCACCTCCTCTTGTGGGATCGCTCTTTGTGATTGCATTACATTGGGCGGAGGAGACTGGGTGGTAGTCTCCTCGCTAATTGCTAACAGTGGTGCCGATATATGGTTTTCCTTTTTCGTCGACTTGCAATAAAGCCCGCTCCCGTTTGGTGTGAGTATGAGCCATATTTGGATTTGATGAGGGAAATTAGCGTGCTTTTCCTTTGGAGAGATGAGCGGGAGATTGGGTCTCTTTGTGCAGCGATGCGAGCCTCGTCCTCTTTTTCGATTGACGTCCATGTCGGGGTGGAGTGGCAAAAACGTTGATGAGTCCCACGAATTTTCCTTCGGTTCGAACATCTCCATACCACGTATTGGTGCATAAGGATATAATGATGCGGGAATGCGAATAACTTCTTCATTCAACATGGTCTTTAGACACTAGTGATATGTTGAAGGAATGATCTTGTTATCGTGGAGCCACGGTCTTCCCGAGATCATGTGGTAGTCTGGCTCCTCCTCGATTACCTCGAACTTTACCTTCGACCGGATTGGTCCCACCGGTGATTCTGAGTTGATGTATCCATACGCGCTGGTTTGGTTGCCTTGAAATCCACATCATGGTAGGCTGCCGTATAACATTGCTTGGCCGCACCTTGGCTATCTGAGCGTTACGAGAGTAATAACATTGGAGGACGCCCAGGTGTCGATGAAGGTCCTTTTGAACTCAAGAATCCTTGATGCGGCGGTGATGTGTAGGGCCCGATTATGTCCTTCTTTGCCATCATGTCGTCTTTAGTAAATGTAACATTGTAGACAGACATTGATAGACACATTTATGTGTCTATTTTGATCTCAATTATGTGTATTGTTAGTGCTCGATTTTATACTTATTTGATTATTTTATGTTTTTGTAGGTGTTTTTGGAGAAATAAGCTTCTGTAGGAAAATTGGCTCGAAAAGTAGAATTTGGACCCGGGGAGAAAATTACTATTCGGACCCCTCATTTGGATAAGGGGCACCTCAATTACTAAGGGGCTTTCACTTGCTATTTACACCCCATGACACCCCATATGTTATCGGCACCCCAACAGAGGATAGGGGCATCCATCTTCATGGTTCAAAAATAGGAAGGCTGGCGGCAACTTGATTCTGTTCTGAACTTCTGGAATTGACTCTGGGGAGATTTACTCGGTTTTATTCGTGGACTCGGATATGTATGGGCTGTTATTATAAAACGGGGCTTGTAAATGCTTTAGTTACGTTAAAAATGGCGTTCCCAATAAATATCTCATGTACAGGGAAGGTGTATATATACTGGAGATTTTACGTAAGTTTGGAAACTCGTAGGAGAAGAGCAGACAAGTATTGGAAACTCGGGGAAGATATGTCTTTTAGATTCGAAAAGAGAGGGAGTTTACACGAACTTTCTTAAAATAGGGGAGGAGAGAATGTTACGAGATTCGATGGGTTTACGTGGGAGATAAACTCGGGTAACACTTGGGTCTGTCAAATAAATAGGAGTTGTGAGAGTTCCGGTGGTGTCGAGACCTTGGGGGATATTTACGGGTAGTTGCGGAGAAGAAACAAAGCTTATAGAGGTGCGGGAGCAGCGACGGGTGAATAAGAAGAAGAAGAGTTGCGAGACGACACCACAAAAGTGTCGTTCTCAAGAACCCTAAGTCAAGAACATAAGACCACCCCGTTGGATGTCGTATTCAAACAACACAAAAGAAGTATCATTGTTCCACAATATTAGATCACATATATTATCGACTAGTCATATTTTCTACGTAAGTTCAACACCTTTTGTAAGATCTGTTTGTAACGCCACTCTGACGTTGCAAACTCGGCTCTTTTTATTAGTTTTCTCTTGCTTTTCCACCTATTTAAGCTATGAACAATTATTTTGAGCATGTGAATAATATGAGGAGCTAAACCCCAACACTGGGATGATGGAGGAAGCTATATTTCATGCGTGTGGTAATTATATTTAATTATGTTATGACTACTTGCACTATTATCAATCGTTTTATGATTTTTTCTTAATTGATTGTGATGTCGTATGATGATGTATGCTTGGTCTAAGTGCTTTTGATGCGTCATGCTAGTGATTTACATTCAATCTTTTAAGAGTCTACCTTGGCAAAGAACTAGAGTCAATATTATTTGAGCTATAATTGTTTGGAATAAATATACGAATCGCATGAATGAGTTATGGTGGAATCCTGAGTCTTAGTAATCTCTCGATTTTTGTGACAAACTTGTGAATATATTTTCTTTGTTTTTAGTATTTTCTTAAATCAAATCTTTACAAGCCCGAGTTGAACGTGACTTTTACTACCACTTTCTACAACAACATTTAAAACCACATCGAGACATCTCTAATATTCTTGAAGTTTCCAAGCGTAAAGAAACCAAACACAGTCTGGCACTGTTTGATTAATCGCGATAAATGTCTCCCGGCTCATTGGTCCATTGAAAGGTGCAGAAGTTCACATAAACTTTCCACCAACACGGCTGCTTCCTGGTCTACCGGTTTCTGATTGGTGGTGAAACTGTTGACCTTGGAACGATCACCCAGACGTCAATCCCCCTTTGTTGAAATCTCGGTGGGTGAACCAAGCTCAAATCTTATATCAATCTGACAAGAAAGTTGAGTATGTTGTTTATCGTCTCCTTCATCGTGTCCATGTTCCTTGTGTGGATCTCTGAATCCGGTGCCAATTTGGCCAACCTTGGGATTTCTTCACCGGCCACACCATTAGGTACGAGCGTTGGGAGGAGGGGCGTCGCCATTCGCCGAGTCTTGGTGGAATTTGGAATCGTGGAATCGGTTCTAAGACCGACCATCTTACGAAAAAGTTGGAGTTGCAACCGAGAGATTCAATCTCCCACCGTGGTCGCCAATTGTTTGTGGGTGAAAATCATTTTGCTGGTTTTGGTAATTTTGGGTGTGTGTGGATGAAAAACAAATCTAAACCCTAAACAATGCACTTGCAGGAGTACTTTTGATTCGAGATATCAATCTGTATAATCCGGGCCTAAACAAAGAAATGGTCGCTCCAGGCTTGCTTCGGTCACAATGTGAAGGAGAAGAGGGTTGGTCTTAGGAGGGAACCCGAAGAAGGTGTTGAGACCGAGAATGGTTAATTACGAAGGTGTGGCTGTTTTATGACTTGTATCGGCAAGTGGAACCGCTTTGAATGAAAATCTATCAGTTCTTTGGTGATTTACGAATCTTTTGTGTTGTTCTCTCGACCAAAACTTGTTGTTTGGTGGAAATAGGTGAAACTTTGTTTATACAAGTCATAATTAAACGTATCCTAGTCTCGTAGGAAGTGGGAACGATTGAGTGATGGAAGAGTGGAGTAACGTGTAAACCGAGTCATAAAGCGTACTTCGGATGAAGGAAGTGGATCCGTTTACACCCATTACTTCTTCCGCAACTAACTGTCACTTCGACTCTTTCTTATAACGGGCATATTGCACGCCGCCTGTTGTAAACTACCATACCAATAACCCGATGAGTATCCCCGATTTGTGACATATTTGATGTCTCGAGTGTTTTCGTGGAAAACATGTAACGATTTGCTACGTGTGGCAAGTCAAAGTCAAGAGACTTGCGCAGAAGATAGCATGTGGTCTTTATTAGGCTTATCTCACTGTCGTTGCCTAAAAATTGCCGCAAGCACAGCCCGGTTCGGTGGCGAACTTGGGCGGGCTGAGATTGTATCTCATGAGGAAGGGTAGCCATTGATTATGGCTACATCCTGGCACGTGATAATGGCACGGTGGCGTCATTTGCACATGCCAATGGTATAGTGGCGCCTTTAGCGCATGTCGGTGGCATGGCTGGCATAGTCCCGTGCATGCCGGTGGCACGGTGGAAACGGGCTGGGCATATCCTGTGCATGCCCGGCGGCACGATGGTGCAAGTAGCGCTGGCGTAGCCATGGCCACTAGATTTTTGGCACATTTGTGTTGACTCCAATGTGGTGTAGCAACATGTCGATTTCGGTGGCCACATCAATCCCCATGCTCTCTGTGGAACATTATTTGGCTTGGTTGGCGTAGAAACTTTGCCTAAATTAGGGTTTGGCATGCCGAAACCCTAATTAGCGCATATGGTATGCGGCATACGGTAGGTGGCATGTGCACTTTGCATGCCCGTTTGGCATGTGTGATTGGCATGCTTTTGGAATGTTGGTGTGATTTTGGGAAGCCAACTTGGCATGGTGACCACTTGACGCAATTTCCACCTCTTTTAATGTTGTGGCAGAGTTCGGGGTGACACGATTGGTTAATAAAAGTAGGGGCCGGCCAAGCATGGGCGTGGATACCCTTTAGGCGCGCGTGGAGGGTTTAATGCACCGATTGGTCGATGGGGAATAGGGCCGCAAGTATGGGCCCCACCACAACTCATGAGAGTGTGGAAGGTTTAATGCGACCTGATTGGTCGTTAAAGGAATAAGGGTCGGTTGGGCATCATGGGCGTGGCCAAGTGGCGCTGTCTGCCTATGGAATGGCCACACTTCCTCTCATTCCCCGCTCCTACTCGCGACTCCAGTTATTCTCTCGTTTTACGATTTTGAGTAGGACTTTATACCTACTAATCCACGGCGGATCAATTTCTTAGTTGCTTTAAGCATAATTTCGACCAGCGGGCCTAATATACAGATGGCGTAAAACCCTAATTTTTGCAAATTAGTTAGATTCATAAGTTTTGTGAATTATCACAAGATTGATTCAATTCTATGTGTTGACACACTTCTTTATTTACGAGAGAACAATATGCTTTTTTATTTGAGTATTTCGTGTAAGGACCTTAGTCTTGATACTTGGAGATTTGTGCTACTCACGCGAGTGAACACAAATTCGTCATGACATACCAATATTAAGGGTTACTGGCGAGGAACATAACACATGAAAAGTACTCAGAGGGTCTTACATTAATGAATAATATAAGCAGGGTGTTGAAATTTACAGAGTATCTGGGATTTTTGCTACATGCGCCAGTCTGGATAAATTTCATGCAAATATATTGAATGGCTCAATAGATGCGCCAGTGGAGAGGTTGACACTCATCACTTTTAAATGGCTCTGTTTCTTTGTAGAGTGACGGCACATTAGATGTTTGGTTTTACAAATTTAACCCTGAACTAAAAACCACCATCAAAAATAATCAAAGCAAAAACGATTTGATTCACTCGAATGGATTCATGAACTTTATAGCCATGGTTTGCAAATATGCATTCCTTAGTTTATATAAGTTTAAGTTCATGAACAATTATTTTTAGAAAATAACCAACCTAAGTACGCGGACTTAAGTACCCGGAATAAGTTTGTTTTCAGTTCACAAACTCCAGCTGATTTTCACGGGACGTGAACTTCCGATGGTGCGCGTACTGGTATGGTCGCAATGTTGATAGGGTAAAATTGGGAACGAGAAGCAAGTTCAAGCCACATCAAGCCCATCCCCTTAGAGGTGAATGGAGAGAGAATGAGAAAGAGAGAGAGAATGAGATGAATTAGTGTCCCCTCCTAAGTCTCCTTTCTTTCCCTTTTATAATAATCCTTCCTCTCCTCCTTATGAATAAACACTCATAAGTCTAATATATTACAAAACTACCACTTTCCTCTTTTCCAAGTTATCAAGGTACTAGGAAAAAGGCCCATTTTGTTAGGGATGAGACCGAACTATTTCAAGATTCTCCTTCTTGAGCTAAGTCCATCCATTACCCTATGGGTTAGACCTAGTCCCCAAGTTCCTTCTTCTTAATTAAGAGGAACCCTTAGTAGGCTAAGGGCTACCTTTTAGGGTTAATTATTTTCATGTATCAATACAAATGCAAAAGATGCATTAACAATTTCAAAGACTTTGTGATTAAACTCATCAAATGTTTCTTCATCTGGCATACGAAGGTTTACCCAATCACAATTTAAGTTTTGAAGCCTAGCTTCTTTCTCACTGGTATTTCCTTCAAATATGGTTTCTAAGATATCCCATGCTTCTTTAGACTTAGTGCACGTAGTCACATGGTGCTAAAGATCTGGGGTAATGGCATGTATGATAGCATTCAAGCGGTCAGAATTTTGCTTTGCAGCAAGAATTTGTTCTGGACTATATCTACCAATATCCTTCGATATAGATACATCGCCGTCTGTATTAACCGGAGGATCATAGCCATTAACAACACGTACCCATGTTTGAAAATCACGAGCTTGAATAAAAGCACGCATAGCAATTTTCCACCATAAGTAGTTTGAGTCATGAAACGGTGGTACGTTTATGGAGATAGAATTCCTGTCCATAGAGTCGGGTCGTTACAAACACGGACTTGTAACGCCTTTAAACATGTTTGCCTTCTCCGATACCAATTGAAAAAGAGGGGTACAACAACCACACCCAATATTTCGCTTAGCTATCTATATGGACTAACTCGATATACTTTTAAGAGAATCAACTATACAAATCAGACTCAATCTTAAAAAAGTATATCAAAGAATTATATCTCTCTTTCTCGATTCAATACTTACTCAAGCAAATAAAAATCATGAGTCTAATCGGTACAAGAGAAAAACTTGAACGATACCAAAGACCAATGTTCAAGGATCAATCAATTTCAATCAACAACCAAAGGTTGGATTTCCCAATTGATCGATTCAACGCACAACCTGTGATATTTCAATTATATAACAAAATATAATGCGGAAAAGAAATAACACAGACACCAGAAGTTTTGTTAACGAGGAAATCGCAAATACAAAAAAACCCCAGGACCTAGTCCAGATTGAACACTGTATTAAGCCGCTACAGACACTAGCCTACTACAAACTAACTTTGGTTTGGACTGTAGTTGAAACCCAATCAATCTCACACACTGATCCAAGGTACAGTTGCGCTCCTTAGGTCTCTGATCCCAGTAGGATACTACGCACTTGATTCCCTTAGCTGATCTCACCCACAACTAAGAGTTGCTACGACCCAAAGTCGAAGAATTTAATAAACAAATCTGTATCACACTGAAGAATCTACGGTAATAGATAAATCTGTCTCCCACGTAAATACCTACGAGTTTTTGTTCCATCTTTTGATAAATCAAGGTGAACGGAACTAATTGATAACCCTTACTTATATTCCCCAAAGAACAACCTAGAATTATCAATCACCTCACAATAATCTTAATCGACTAGCGAAAGATGATATTGCGGAATCACAAACAATGAGACGAATATGTTTGTGACTTCTTTTATATCTTGCCTATCGGAGAAATCAATCTCAAGCCAATCTTACGATTGTACTTAGTACGATAGAAACAGACAAGATCGAGATCACGCGACTACAAAGAAAATAGTTGGGTCTGGCTTCACAATCCTAATGAAGTCTTCAAGTCGTTAACCTACAGGGTCTCGGTAGAAACCTAAGGTTAAAGGAGAAACAACTCTAGCTTATACAACTAGTAGTATCACATAGGAGGTGTGGGGATTAGGTTTCCCAGTTGCTAGATCAGTTCTCCTTTATATAGTCTTTCAAACCAGGGTTTGTAATCTAAGTTACCTTAGTAACAAAGCATTCAATATTCACTGTTAGATGAAAAACTTGATTAGATTCAAAGCTAATACCTTTCAAACCGTTAGATCAGAAACTTAACTTGTTACACACAAATGAAATGCACATTTATTTAGGTTTGTGTAACCGTACCCAAACATGTACACTTAGTTGGTTCAACAATAGTTAACCAAGTGGTTAGCCATATAAGCACTTTCATATCAACCATATTCTTCTTTACCATAACTAGTTCAAATGACTCAAATGAACTAGTTAGAGAGTTTTTCAATTGCTTAGATCTTATATAAGTATACAAGATGAGAATCAAAGCAAAACGATTTGATTCACTCGAATCCATTCGTAAACATTATAGCCACAATTTTCAAATATGCATTCCTTAGTTTATATAAGTTTAAGTTCACGACCTATCGTTTTTAGAAAATAACCAACCTAAGTACGTAATAGACTGCACGCCGGGCTTAAGTACAGAATAAGTTTGTTTTCAGCTCACAAAGTCCAGCAGATTTTCACGGACGTGAACTTACGATGGTGCGCGTGATCGGCACGCGGACTTTAGTTCCGGTTTCTTGAGCAAGAAAGTACGCATACTGGTTCAAGCAATAAGGACTTACACACGTATGAGTTATCACACAATGTTTGTATCCAACAATGGTTATATAATCTAAACTCTCATTTCAATCATTGAAACATTCTTTAGAGGACGATTATATAGTTGTTATTCACAAACAATTTTTTCATCAAAGCAATTTTTCAAAGAAATTGAAACTTAATATGACTTTCGTCAGTAGTAAAGATGAACTTGGCCAAAGCGAAAGGCGTACCAACACATATTTCAGAAATAGATAAGTGAGATAAACTCGGCTCAAAAATAGCAAATGTGTATAATCAAAGTCTATATGCAAATACGACTTTTGTCTCAAGATAGGAGATAGAGTAGATAGACTTTTGAGTGATAGATAAGTTCAAGTCTCCACATATCTTTTAGTCGATGAAGTTCCACCAGTTCCTTGAGTATTTTTTTTCGTCTTTGTATGATGATCGCCATGGAGTCTAGAGCTCAACTACACTTTCTATCCTAGTCCTAGACTTATCTATAAGTAAACTAGAAATCAAGACTTATAATTTTGATCACTAGCATTGACGAACATGCTTGAGATAGCAACGCATGCGAGTTCGACCGAGCAGGTGCTCAACAAAATCTTAAAGAACTTCGAATTGATCCTTACCTTACACAATAGGTTTAATAAAACACTCCAATATTTCATTGTAAATGTAGCTTTTTTCAATTAGAAGGAAAGCATACCTTATATCAGGTCATGGGCCACATGCAACACGCTGATTCCATAAGTTTTTTTATCTCAGGGCCAATAAATATTCATTCATCTCAGTCTAATACATTTTTACACGACTGAGCTATGATAAAATATTTGCGTTCATAGACGTTCCATTATGGCGGAAGAAACTAGAAAGTAAGACGAATTACATGGTATTTTTATCAAAACTTCCACCGCGTTCAATATATGTTGACATCATTCAGATTCACAAAAGAAAAATCAACCAAAATTTAATTCTTTGATCATTTAGATTGGATCTCAGAGTCTGTCCATCACATTCAATTATATCAATTTAGATGAGATCTCGAATCCTTGTATCAGATTTTTTTATTCTTATTAAATCAATTTAGACAACCAAATCATCAATAATTTGAAATTTCCTTCGAAGATAATATCGTTGGTAGTAGTCCTAGCATTATTACCATATGGAGTGGGTTTAAGATAAATGTTATCAATGAGTCCATTTGAAAAGATATAAAATAAGTAATTCATCATAAGATCAGAACGGTGTCGAATAATGATTCATAGCGCTAACTTTACTAACATATGGGAATAAGATTTAATTGGGACTGATGATGATTGACAAGAGATAACATAATAAAAAACTACAGAAAATACAAAGATTCAGGATGAAGAGGACCCGTAGAAGGTTAATTAAACAGAGAATTGATGGTAGAAGCGGAAAGAAAAAATGTTCATGGATGTCCAGAAAATAGGGGAAGACTTAGAAATTTCCTTAAAAACGTAAACCAGGTAAACAAAATAGGTGGTTTTTGCTGATTTCCTAACCCAATAAATATGGTCGAATGTGCAACCCGGTTTTAGAGGAGTGCACAAATTTAGACTGACTCCGGATTTCTTTTCTATTAATATGATAACTTTTATTAATATTATTTATGGGCATGTGCCAATATCCATGTCTTTCATATCAATACGTATTCTCTAGTCCATAAGAGCTGCTCCAGTCTCAAACCAATGAGCCTTGTAAGAGATGTTTTTCCTTTATGGTCATTAAAGGCTATAGTACAAGTGAAACGATTTTGTGACATTTGTCCGAAATAAATTCAAAAAGACAAAACAAATAACAACTGGAATAAATAATTTTTTAAAAAACTCAATTTTTAATTTTTCATTAATTATAAGTGAATGAAAAATAAACACATGCCAAGGTATCTTATTTTAGGAAGTTTGAATCAATTTCCTAAAACGATTTTTTTGGCACCACTCTATTTTTGAAAGGGACCATTTTTAAAAGTTGGCAAATCATGGCACATAGGAGTCACTCATCATCTCGGTAAAAGCAGTTCCAAGTGATTTCTGTAGTATTTCCCGGTTTCCTCCAACATTCCAATAAGTTGCCTAAAAACAAAGCTTTCATACAAAACTAATACACCGATCAAGACCGTATTATTCAACCCCCGGCCAAAAGGTGTAGTGGTGTTGTTATATGAATGTAGAAATTGAAAAAGAACAGATAAATTTATAATATCGACTTTCCATGAAATGCTCATGCTAAATGAAAATTTTGTGACTGAAACTAATGTGACTCTTGCACAATGAGATTTTCGATTTATCACTAACTTGCAGCAAAATTCGCAAAGTTTCATCCGATCTGCTCTCTCCAAAACCTCAAATCCTAGGTGCAAAATTCAGCTGCCCCCTTTTGTTGCTCGGATAAGAACTAGATCCGAACAAGGATCTCATTCGTTTTTCTTTTTAGTTTAGTTATTTGCTTTTCAGATTTTTCTCTTTTTCTATATTAGATTTTTCTTTAAAAAACCCTGTCGAACTTAATGGAGTAATAATTTCAATAAGAGATGGAAATCATACATTGATGGCGGTAATGTTGTTTTTGGGGTTAATGGTATACAGTTGATAAATACAGTTCCGTATTTTGATGTCAAAATTTTCACTTTCATAGATCCAAAACATCAACTGAATAAGTGTTTAAATACCTAACCCTTGATATGTTTTGTTTCTGTTGTGATGCTTTGGTGTTGGGGTTGGTAATGGTATTTTGGGAGTGATAATGATGGTGGTAAACTGGTAATGATATTTTTGGGGGTTAATAGTATATATACGTTAAAAGATCATTTTTTTTAATGGGAAAATGAATATATTAACTAGCAAATGTAGTACATAAGATTTACAATTTTGTTTCTATCAAATACATTAGAGATAATGCTAGATTGCTTAATTTTTTGTTGTAATTTCGTAGACATATGTTAAAGGCTCTTTATTCTTGCTTCCTTGGCAATTCGATCCGCTGCTGAAGACATACGTTAAAAGATCATTCTGACCTTGTCGAGTGTGGTCAAGATATGGCTATTGATGGTTTAGGGTGATGGTAATTCTATTTATTGGGGTTACAGGTATACAATAAAAGACCATTCTGATTTTGGCGATGGTAATCAAGATTGAGATTCACTTATTGTGGTAATTTTGAACTTGAGTGAATTCGTTTGTGGTGACGATGATTTTCCTATTTAGTACACTGGGCTTGGCAGTACTACTTTAATGGTAGTAATGTTCAATACCGATGAACGAAATTGAATTAGGGCATCAGCAACTTATGAATTTTTTTCTTCTCTTAAACTTTGAGTTTTTTCTTTTTTAAAATTTGGTTACTGTAACTTTTGTTTTAGTTCTCTTTTCTACCTATATTTTATTTGCGTGCGTGTCAGTGACCGCATATAAATTCTCTGTGCATGAATTTTTTTTTTTTTTTTTGAAAGTTAATATATTGATGCAACCAAAAAGTTACAGGAGGCTATTTAGGCTGTTGGCTGCCCTTATCTCAGTTGTAGAAACTATGATATGAGAAACTTCCAACAGCCTGTTGTCCTCGGATTGTAAGTACAAAGCATTTGAATTTAAAAAGCTGGAATCAAAATCTAAATCTCGTTGAATAAACGATGGCATTTGTCTCCATTGTTGTCTATGGTACCCTTGATTTCTTGCCTGTTTTGCCAAAGCATCTGCTACCTTGTTACTACTTCTATTGTTGAAAGAAAAACCCAAAAAAGACTCACATGACATTAAAACCCTTTTAGCTTCAGAAATTATTGCCTGGTTTCTCCAATGTATTGTGTTTGCTTTGCCTAGCGCGAAATCAATTACTCTCTTGCAATCTCCTTCGATCCAAAAGTTCTGACAGTTCATGCTAGTCGCCCACCTTGCTGCTTCAAGAAGAGTCAGAGTTTCCGCCTCTTCGGGACTGGAGGCATAGAAGGTCCCAGATCCAGCTTGGATAGCTGTGCCTGTTTCAGAACGAAGAATCAGTCCATACCCTGTAAGAATATTCTCATCCACCCAAGAAGCGTCAAAGTTTATTTTATAATTGTTAATTTCAGGTGGATTCCATCTTTTGAAGTTATTGGGAAACATAATTATGGGTTGAATTTGTGTTGTTCCTGAATCACAATTATGCCCCGAGTCTAGATCAGTAGTTACATCAAAAAGGGCTGGAGACCAAAATCTAAGATGTCTCAGCACAGTTAAAGATGTTTGTAGACTGGTGTTTGATTTTCCTTCAAAAATTCTCAAGCATCTTTCTTTCCAAATAATCCAACATTTTGTAGCTACTATTTCAATTACATTATTATTTGAATTGCCAGCAATCCAGTTAGAATAAAGACTCATGAAAGGAAGGTTTGATGTTAAATTAAAATTTAATCCAGCCAATGGAGGAAGCATCCAAACATACTTGGCATAAGAACATTCAAAGAAAAGATGTTTCAAAGATTCACATTGATGATTACAAAAGACACAATGAGTTTCTATGTTTTCTTTATATTGAGCAAGTATCTTTCTAACTGGTAGTGCATTATTAATGCATTTCCACAAAAAAATCTTAATTCTCTGTGAAACATTCAACTTCCAAAAAGTAGACCAAAATGCAATTGTAGATTGTCTATTTTGATTCATTTGCGCAGTCTGATTAGTCTCATTGTTTTGTAATTTAGCATATAGAGATTTAACCGTGAATTGACCATTTTTTGGTTAAAAGCCACCTTAAAGTGTCTTTTTTTCATATTTCCATTTGTGTCTGGAAACAGATTTATCTTCAAAATTTTATCTGAAAAAGTTTGGGGAAAGTTATTTCTAACTTTTTCCGAGTTCCACTTCTGCGTATCTGAGTCAATTAACTCAGCTACAAGTGTTAACGAATTTAGTTTTGAACCACAGATCGATTCTAGGGGTTCATCTAGTCCAGGTATCCATTTGTCTGCCCATATATTTATGGTATTACCATCCCCTACCTCCCAACAGCTATGTCTGTGAATAATAGTCACTCCCTGTTTTATACATTTCCAAATCCAACTTTCATTGTAATGTTTTTTATTTTGAAAGATTGATGTGTTCCTAAAGTACTTGTCTTTCAAAATACTAGCCCAAAGTGCCTTTGGCTCAGAAGCCAATCTCCAGGCTAATTTGGCTATCATAGCCAGATTCATTTTATTTGCTTCTTTAAAACCTAAGCCCCCTAAAGTAGTTAGATTACAAAGAAAATCAAAACATTTTAAGTAACACCCGCCATATTTTTCTTTTCCCCACCAGAAGTCACGCTGAATTGCATTAATCCTCTTAGTGACTTTTTTGGGGAGGACAAAACAGCCCATTTGGTAAATTGGCAAACTGCTAAGAACTGATTTATTCAAAACAAACCTACTTGGTTGATTCAGAGTTGTTCCATTGAAACTGTGAACTCTGGATTCCATCTTATGAACTATGTTGTCGAAAGATTTTAGTTTAGATCTGTCTACAAATAGCGGTGCTCCTAGGTAAAAGTCTGAGATATTTATTTTCTTGATTTTTAAGAGCTTTATCATCATTCTTTGGTGTCGAGAGTGTATCTTCTTACTGAAAAAAACTCCGGATTTGTTAAAGTTTATTAACTGGCCTGAAGCCTTGCTAAATTGATTTATGGTGTTTAACAGGTTACTGCAGCTTAGCAAGCTAGCTTTTGTAAATAACAGGCAATCGTCTGCGAAGAAGAGGTGACTAACAGATTGCGTATGTCTCGCTATTTTTATCCCCGTTATTTTCTTTTCCTTCTCTTTAGCAATTAGTAATCTGGAAAAAGTCTCCATGCAAATGAGGAAGAGATAAGGAGAAAGTGGATCTCCTTGTCTCAAACCTCTGGTTGGAGAAAAGAATTCTCCAGGAATTCTGTTAAGCAGAACCGCAATCGATGCAGTAGATAAACATTGAGCAATCAAAGTGCACCAATCTTTACTAAAACCAAAAGCTAACATTATTTGGTTTAGAAACTCCCAATTGACCCTGTCGAAAGCTTTCGACATATCAATTTTGACCCCTAGTCCTCCATTCTTGTTTTTCATCTTCTTTAAAGAATGAATTACCTCGTGTGCAACCACAATATTATCGGCAATCTGTCTCGATGGTATGAAGGCCGATTGATATGGAGATATCATTCTTTCTAGGTGTTTTTTTAGTCTATTGGCCAATAATTTAGATAAGATTTTATAAGGGGTGTTGCTCAATCCTATTGGTCTGAAATCATTTGGGTTCTTTGGATGTTTTATTTTAGGTATGAGAAAAAGGAAAGTTTCATTTAGTTTTGGGTTTATTGTCTTTGTTTTGAAAATCTCTTGGATGAGGTTTATGATTTGTGGACCAATTAGTTCCCAATTATGTTTGTAAAAACTAACTGGGAATCCATCCGGTCCAGGTGATTTATTTGCTTTCATGGATTTTACTACATCCCATATTTCAGTTGCACTAGGTATAGACATCAATTCTACATTGTCCTGATCTGAAATGATTGTAGGTATTAGATTCAGTATTTCCTGGTCATTAGAGGTTGGAGAAACTGTGAATAAGTTTTGAAAATGTTTTCTTAGAAGTTCAGCCAATTGAGGTTTCCTTGAAACAACCTCTCCCTTCTGATCTTCTAAGCAATCAATCCTATTTCTTTTCCTTCTTTTTAGGGTTTTGATATGAAAGTATTTTGTGTTACGCTCTCCTAGGTTAACAATATTATCCCTAGATAACTGCTTTGCTATTGATTCCTGGATGTCGTAAAGTTTTTCCAATTCTAAAGTTTTTTGTTTATATTTTCTTGTTTGAAAGAACAATTAGTATTTATATTATTCAAAGTTGTCAACTGTTTCAAAGTTTTTTTGATTTTTTTAAAAAATTCTCCAAAGACAAACTTTTTCCCGATCATTAAGTTTTCTCCTAGTGTTTTTAGATTATTAATTACTATTTCTGTTGCATTTATCAAAGACGTATTCCAGGTTGTACTTATCAGTTCAATACAAGACTTCTCTTTAAGCCAGGTATCGAAAAATTTAAAGGGAATATCATTATCAGTGAAATTGAAATGCGCTATTTCTAGTTCTATAGGGTTGTGATCAGATCCTATATGGGGTAAGTGTGTTAACAAAGAATCAGGATTCCTAGTTAACCATTCATTGTTTATGTATGCTTTATCCAATCTTTCTTGTATGTTTTTGTGACCTTGTCTTTGATTATTCCATGTGAAATTACTACCTGTATATCCTAGGTCGAAAAGTCCTGCCCCATTCAATAGTCTTTTGAAAGGCTCAGCTTCCATACTATTGAAGGGCAATCCCCCTTGTTTTTCACTTTGATCTGTGATTTGGTTATAATCTCCAATCACAATCCAAGCCATGTTATTATGAGCAGTTTTAACTCCTATGTCTTCTAAAAACTTCCACGATTCAATTTTATTGGAATTATACGGACTACCATAAAAAGCGGTTAACAACCATAGTTGTTCATTGAAGTTTGTTTTAACTAAAACATTGATCATATTATTGTTCCAGTGAACAATTTCAAAATGAAATCCATCCACCCAAGCCAAAGCTAGTCCTCCAGCTTTGCCTATAGGGTCAATGAGATGGATATTAGGGAACCCTGATAAAAGTCGTTTCATAAGTTTTTTTTTGTGATTTTGTCTCCGACAGAAAAATCACATCGGTATTTCTTTTTTAATAATTGTTCAAGGTGTTGTTTAGTTTTTTTATTACCACACCCTTGTGTGTTCCAAGCTATTATCTTCATCTCAGATGATGTGTTTCCAATATTCGAACAATTTTAATTCAAATTTTAATCACTATAAATCTTAAAACAACGCTACAATTCATTTTAACTGACAAACTAAATAGGATGAATCATACACGGAAACAGGATATAACAAATATTAATCACTCTAAATTTAACTACAATGTTAAGACCTAGCTATGAACCGAAGATTAAGTTGTGAAACCCTAGTTTCTAAATTTCAAGTTAACAGGATAGCTATATGGTTAACAATGGTGCACAAGTAAAATTAAACAGAAATAGCTATGTAATAAGTGATTAACGAGGATATCTATGTAATGTGAAATCTATGGTCATGATATCTATAAGATTTAAAAAATAGTGTGAAGAAAAGAATAAAATATCACAGAATAAGTTTAATGAAATAAAAGCAACACGATTTTGGAAAGAATTGATAAGAACACGAGCCCCTCCGTTTCGTTCATCTGGCGTCTTCATCGGTGCTTCAATTTTCTCATCAAACGGTCTTGTTTTGGCCGAGGACAAATCGGATTCGGTTATGAATGAACCATACTGGTTAAATTCGTTGTTTATAATAAACTCCTCGAAGAAAATGAAAGAAGGCGGAGTAAGAAAACTATCGACCGATGCGAGATGAAATTTTGGTTTTAGATGCGGACGAATCCTCGGAAGACGAGGAAAAAGAAATGATGAAAGCCGGTTTAGGCTTAACCATAGTATTCAAAATAGGGGTATGAATATTTTCATCCGAGGACGAGATTATAATTGGATCTTGTTCGGGAAGAACAGAGAAGAAGAAGATCCTACATTAGATAATGTTTGTTTAACAGCGTCTTGAAGAAGACCACCCACGAAGTCCGAAAATCCCAATTGGAAATTTCACGATAGTCGGGAAGAGGAGAAAAGGTCGGGTTATCGGACGAAATTTCAGAAAATGACCTTTTACCCAGAAAAAACTCAGTAGAATCATCCATATCTGTGCATGAATAAAGTCTTCTCTTCCAATCAATTTTTTTCCAGTGGTTCTTAATGAACCGCCGTTTCAAACAACACAAAAACAATATGTCAAGGGCTGTGATGAACCCGTTGAGTAGTAGTGGGTCCCGATTGAATGCCATGGGACTCACTTGAAATCTTTGCATGTGAGGAGTTGTTTTTAGGTAGTTTTTTTAGGCGGTTCACCAAGTATTTTTGATTTTTTTTATAGAAAAATGTTGTGGTGGTCTATGTGGAACGATTTTAACTAGGGGTGTAAATTGGGCAGCCTGGCCCGTTTCCTAATCCAAAACAGGCCAGTCAAGCCTCGTTTTTAGCTACCCAAAAAACCTATCAGGCCGGCCAAGCAAAATAAAATCACTTATTTTAAGGCCCAAAGCATGCCAAATCCCTTTCTATTAACCAAGTCAGGTCAATCATGCCAAATGTGCTACGAGCATTCTCTACTTTTGAAGTTATGTAAAAACTGATTTAATTCATGTTTGGAATTTGGAGACTGGACGAATTATAGTTTAAAACAATATTAAGTAATTAATCTTCTAAATGTACGTATGATAGAAATGAAAATAAGAATTTTAATCCTATGTATAACCAGAACACATAATAATTTACTTCAATATGAATTGAAAACTCTTAAAAAAAAATACAAACGGATACTAGGCCGGGTTATTTGGACTGATACTATGACGAGCTATTAAATCTTAGGAAAAGCCCTGATTTAAGCTAAGCAGGCCAGGCGGCTCATAACGAGCTGTATGGGTAAAGGTAGACTCGGACGGATACAAGCAGATGACTAGTTTTATTATTTACAGCCCTAATTTTAATTAAGGTAAAAATCTGGAATTCTGTTTTAACCTTGCGAGGGAATGATCACTTGGTAGTGTAGTTTCACTATTTTGGAGTCCTAAACTTAGTCAACATATTTGACTTTAACTGTTACTACAGAATCTAAATTTCAAATAATACTAGATATTAAAAGCCAAAAGATGGGACGAATTCATCTAGATAATAGGTATTCACCACTGATGGCAACTTCATTAGCAAAGAATCCAAAGATTCATACTATTATTTTGTTATTGAACAAGAGAAATTATGAATCATATACAAGTTTTTTAAGATTACTCATTTTTATTTATCAACTTTTTTTTTTAGTAATCATCCAAAAAGCACCTCACGCACTTTCCTTTTCCATCAAATTTTTTTCCGAATAACTAATTAATACTCATTGTTTGTTGTTCACTCAAAGTGACTAGCATATAGGTAATTATAATATCTTACTTCTCTAGTTTATAATCATGTGATCATTTAAATTAAAAGTATCTTTACTAGCTTCCCAGAAACCAAGTTCCACAAAAATGCTCCCAAATCGGCAGCCTTTCATGTGAGATAAATCCTTGAATCCTATTTACTTTTCTTTTTTTTTTTCTTCAGAAAAACAATGTTCAAATTTATTTTGTATTATTTGTTGCAGTTTCCTCGGGCATTTCAAAAGTTTTTGAGGAATTGAATCCCCTAATCGAGTTGTTGGGAAAGAAAATTTTCATAAGGACCAATAACAGTGATTGATCAAGACGATATATACATCCTTCTTCAATGTTGGAGCAATCAATGAGCTAGTTATATGATTTTAGAAATGGGAAAAGAAGAGAGAAATTTGTAAGATGAGCTTGCCTTGAAATGTTCATGATGAATAAAGCTCTTTTGACCGATTTCTCAAAAATTGCTAATGAAATCTATGTGACCATTATACAATTAAGGTTCCAATTAACTTATACTCATGAAGTTAGGGAAAAAACTTAAGTAAACTTATGTGTGACTATTGGGGACGGATCTAACCGCTAAGATAAACATAAGGATAAACCACTGATGATTTCCCTTGTGCCAGAATTCTACTTCAACTCAATGGAGATAATTACTACTAGGATCACTATCTAAGGTTAAATCCCTTTTATTTCTTCGGTCATCGTCTTTTTCATTGTTAATTCTCTGCATGTGTATGATAAAAAAGTTAAAACTAACATGGTGTAACCAAAAACAGTTTGCATGCAATAAAGAATTCAAAAATTGATTTAAAAATATATAGTACCTCGTAACAAAAAAGAGCAACTAGCCTAGTGGTTAAGCATATAGTCTGCTTCTGGTTTTGGATACTATTCCCGCCAGCTATATGGTTCTCCCAACTATAAAGGCCCTGAATGGACAAAAGGGCCTTAAATTATAAGGGAAAAGGCCTAGACAGAGATGGTCCCTCTGCAGTCTGCAGTGCACACTCTACACCGCCTCAGGCCCATCTATGAAAAAAAGAGAGAAAAACATGACGTTTGCCATGAAATGGTAAGAGATAAATTTATAACTTTCACAACTTTGCCATGAAATGTTCATGTTGCATAAAATGTCTGTGACTTTAACTAATTTGACCCTAACAGACTACTCGAATTTTAATTCCATAAGTCTATTTTCTTGACCAGGTAAAAATAGAGTAAAGGTTGTGTGCTCCATTAGGAACAACTTCAATAATGTAAAGTAATAATATGGAAAAACCCAAATTTCAACTCAGCAAATGCAAATTCAATGCCTAGTAGGTTCATTAAGCTTAATAATTTCTTCATGTTAACCGCAAGGAGCTGAATTCAACAACTTATTTGTTGTTCATGTCTCGTAGATGTAACCAACATTGTGTTTGGTCCTGAAAATAATACTACATTCGTTTCTTAAAAGTAGATACTTTCACTTTTTCAATTTGGCCTATTATCTCTTTTTAAGAAACTGAGGAAGTAGTTTATTTTGGAGTTCTTGACTTTGACCACGTATCTGACTTTGACACAAAATCTAAATTTCAAGTACTACTATTGTTTATCAAAAAGTGTGAAAAATTCATCTAGATATTCACCAATAATGACAACTTCATCAGCAAAGAACTACATTATTATATCTTGATAGAAGGGGAGAAACTATATATCATTTGTTAATAATCATCACAACAAGTAACTCGCGAACTATTATTTTCTTTTTGTTGAAATATGGGATGTATTAAAAAGAAATGATAACTCAATGTGCCCGTATGAATATTTATGTTCTTCCAACTTATATATTTTTTTGATAGGTAAACATAATTTTTATAAAATGAAATGTTACAGTGTAGTGTCTATTGTACACAATCCATACATAAAAACCTACTAAAATGAATTAATTTTATCCAAATTATATTTATAAATGAAACCAAAGTTGCTTCACTGGCTTCCCGTTAACCATTTTCACAAAATTTCTCTCAGACTGCCCATGAAACAAATCCTTTAATCTCAATCTTACCTTTCTTCTTCAGTAGAACCAAATTGGATTGATATTTGTTTGGTTCTCGTACTATTTCTTGCAGTTTTCTCCAACATTTCCCCTAATGAGTTTTCGGTAAAGAAGGATTTCAAATGGACCAACATGGTGATCGATCAAGATGATATATACATTCTTTTTCAATGTTCAACCAATCGAATGATCTTTCTATTTGACTTAAAGAACAACAAAATTTGAGAGATAAATTTATAAAATAAGCTTCCCATGAAATATTCATGACGTGTAAATTAAGTTTTGTGACTGAAAACTGATAATGAAATTTATGGGACCTTAATGTCGTTGAGTTTCCAATTAAATACCTTATGTTCCTAGCTCCAGGAAAAAAAAATTGAGTAAAACTTGTGTGTATTCCATTGGGAACAATACTAGCCGTTAAAATATATGAACACATAGATAGACACATTGATTCCCGTTGTTCTTGACTTCAACATCAACTCAATGAAGATTAATTTATCAGTCCATTAACGAATCAAATATGGTTATGTTTTTAAGTTTGAAGCATGATATTGTATCGAACCATCAATGAGATAAAGTCTTACAACCTTCCAATTGAAACTTTTTGTTACATCATAGAATTGGTTTGGGATTATCGAAGAAGAAACCTACACCCACTAGTGGATATTCTTTTTTTTTTAAATAAAGAAGAATTTTATAGAAAGAGGGAGAAAGTGCAGAATCTTCGTACAAGATGTAAGAAGAAGAAAATTAGAAAAATAAAGACTCGGGTGGATATTATTCTTTGGGTCTATTTTTATCAACCCAATCTGAGACTTATTTTGCTCGGCAAAGATAATACTCCAATACATTAAAAAATCTTACAGAAAGTAAGCAAAGAAAAATATCAACCCAATACAGATGATTTATAAGAATATTGATACATTAAGATCTTGTTTATTTGCTTTGCGGTTGTATTTTGTAAAGGATGAAAATGCGGGGTTTAACAACCACACCCAACAATTTGTTTGGCAATCTGAGAGGACTTACTCCAATACACTTTCTAGAGAATCAACTAGACAACCAGACTCAATATAGAGAAAAGTATATCAAAGAGTTTTAATATCTTTGTTTCACTATGTAATCAGCAAATCAAACAGATAGAAATCCGTGAGCCTGATTATTATGTGAAACAACTTGAACAGTACCAAAGACCAATGTTCAAGTGTCAATCAATGTAAATCAACAACCAAGATTGGATATTCTAATTGATTGATCTTAACGCACAACTTTGTGATATTTCAATTATATAACAAAATATAATGCGGAAAAGAAATAACACGATACACGTAATTTTGTTAACGAGGAAACCGCAAATGCGAGAAAAACCCCGGGACATAGTCCAGTTGAACACCACACAGTATTAAGCCGCTACGGACTCTAGCCTACTACCAATTAACTTGATCGGACTGTAGTTGAACCCTAATCAATCTCACACTGATTCAAGGTACAATTGTGTTCCTTACGTCTCTGATCCTAGTAGGATACTACGCACTTGATTCCATTAGCTGATCTCACCCACAACTAAGTGTTGCTACGACCCAAAGTTGAAGACTTGATAAACAAATCTGTCTCACACAGAAAAAGTCTATAGGATTGAATAAATCATCTCCCACGAAAATACCCAAGAGTTTTTGTTCCGTCTTTTGATAAATCAAGGTGAACAGGAACCAATTGATAAACCGATCTAATATTCCCGAAGAACAACCTAGTATTATCAATCACCTCACAATAATCTAAATCGTATGATGGCGAAAATAGATATTGTGGGATCACAAATGATGAGACAAAGATGTTTGTGATTTTTTTATCTTGCCTATCGGAGAAATTAATCTCAAGTCAATTATTTCAATTGTACTCAATACAATAGAATTGGGAAAGATCAGAACACGCAACTACAAAGAAAATAGTTGGGTCTGGCTTCACAATCCCAATGAAATCTTTGAAGTCGTTAACCTACAGGGTCTCGATAGAAACCTAAGGTTAAAGGAGAATCGACTCTAGTTATGCAACTAATAACACACATGAGGTGTGGGGATTAGGTTTCCCAGTTGCTAGAGTTCTACTTTTTATAGTTTTCAAATCAAGGTTTGCAATCTAAGTTACCTTGGTAACAAAGCATTCAATATTCACTGTTATATGAAAACCTGATTCAACCAAGCTAATATCTTTCAACCGTTAGATCGAACTTAGCTTGTTACACATAAATGAAATGTACCCTCATTTAGGTTTATGTAACCGTACCTAAACGTGTACACCATGTTGGTTCACAAATAGTTAACCGAGGTTAATTAGCCATATGACCACTCTCATATCAAACTTATTCATCTTAACCATAACTAGTTCAAATGACTCAAATGAAACTAGTTTTAGAACCGTTCAATTGCTATATTCTCATAGAAGTATACAAGAACACAAATGAAACAAAATCGGTTTGATTCACTCGAATAAATATATGAACATTATAGCCACGGTTTGCAAAGATTGCATTCCTTATTTTATATAAATGTTTAGGTTCATGTACATGGCCGATTTTAGAAAGTAACAACTTATGTATGCGTACTTAAATAACCGGATTTGAGTTTGTTTTGGTTTTCAAACTCAGAAGAAATTCACGGACGTGAACTTTCCTCCATACTTTGGTAACTGGTTAAGTTGGTTTTTAATTTCCAAACTCAACAGAAATTCACGGACGTGAACTTCCGCCAGTATGTACGCATACTTTTCCTGTCTCCATCAACCATTTAGTACACACACAAGTATGTATACATTTGGTTCCCGGTTTTGGACTTATACACAAATGTGCGAACACACTATATGCTTATATCCAAAGATGGTTACATGATTGTAAGCTCTTTATTTAAATCATTGAAACATTCTTAGAGGATGACAATAGCCGTTTTCACACACTATTAGCATCAAAGCAATTTTCAAGATATTGAAATAATCATTATCGAAACATTCCGAGTCTACACCAAATGATTGTATCACAGAAACCATGTAAGATGTTACTCGGAAATTTTATCATGATATAAGATGAACTTGGTCGAAGCGAAAGCTTGCCAACACAAATTTCGATAAATATGTAAGCTAGATAAACTCAGCTCGAAATCTCAAATGTGTATATAGAAAACTATATCGTAATACGACTTATGTCTCAATATAGGAGATAGGGTAGAAATAGACTTTCCAAGTGATAGATGAGTTCAAGTCTCCACATACCTTTTGTTGATGAAGTTCCAAAAGCTCCTCTTGATAGTTCTTCGTCTTCAAATGATGAATGCCGTGAAAAACTAAGCTCAACTACACAATCTATGTCCTAGTCCGAGACATCTATAAATAGGCTAGAAATCAAGACTTGTAGTTTTGATCACTAACATTGACAAACATACTTGAGATAGCAACACATGCGAGTTCGACCGAGCAGTGCTCTAACAAAGGATAATAATAAAACTTCACGGATTCGAAGATATTGTGACATGCATAGTATAAAAATCCCCTGAAGCTCGATAGAATTATATCATAAACAACATCATCGACGAAAATGATTATACAAGCAACTAAACATAAAATAATTTAATATTTTCTCAAAATAACAAGACTTATATCCTATGTTTGATTAAGCTTTATTATGAGTACAAAGAGGTAATAAAAAGGCACTGATCTATTGGGACCTTCATTCTTCAATTCTAAACACTCATATTAACGTTCATTGTGATCATCTCTAACATGCTAAGTATACAACTTTTAAAAGTAAATCAAAATAAAAAAGTGAAAGAACAATGTCATCACTGCTTGAATCGCGACACCAATACTTCCCTTAGTAAGGTTTTTCTCCTCCTGTTATTGCTTCTGCCAAGTGACTTCTCTCTTCTCAGCTTGTTCAAAAATGTTCACTGCAAATTATAATATCAACACAATTAGAACAACTTCATTTTGCACAGAAGAACTTTGTTTAATGTAAGTTTTATCGTAAGTAACTGACTTTATGTTTAGAATGAGAAATTCTCTTCTTTAGTCCAACAAAATTCATAATGAGTAAATAAACAGGATGCAAAATTTTATTTTATCTCAGAATCATCCAGATTACAACACTAATTAATCACTCGACATGCATCACCGCTACCACCACCATAATAGACACCATGCTTGCTAGCTATAGTCCCACCTCGGGACCATGCTTCATTTTTCAGCAATATCCCACTTCATAACCATGGGAGGTGCCACTTAATTGGATCAGTTTCCTCCACTACTTGGTCTCAACTATACGAAGTTGGTATTAAATTTTGTATAGCGAATTAATTCTGAGAGTATTCAAAACTGGACTAGATCCCGTGGTTTTTCTGTATTTGCGATTTTCTCGTTAACAAAATCTTATTGTGTTATTTACTTTATTTCCGCATTATAATTGTTATTATAATTAAGTAAATTACTAACGTACTTTAATCCTAGTCAGTTGATATTGATCCTATAGTGTTTCAGTTTAACACCGTACCTATTATCAAGTGATCACTTTGTTGTCGTATTTTCTCGATGTCATATCCATAGACGATCAAACGATGTGAATACCACAGTTTTTGTATTTTCTCGACTTTGTCCATAGACGATCATACTTGGCATCTGACTTATAGGTTGATATTTAAAATACTGTGGTGTATTTGGGTACCCTCGTCTTTTCAGAGTTTGAATGAATACTTTCCATAACTAGTATCAATGTGTCTGACTATAAAGTCTTGGATTGTTACATGAAGGGTTACTTAAGAGTTGATATATGTGTGTATCTGCGAACATTTACAATGTAGTTATCTAGTAATAGATGATTAAGAATTTTCAGCTAGGAAACACTCCACATAGTTGCAACCCAAATGTACACTACTCAGAGGTCTCAGCTAAAAAATATTGCATCCGAGTTTTGTAGTATTTAGCATGCAACTGGATTTCTAACTAGATGCATAAAAACATTGAAATGCAATACCTTCAAAATACTATACACATGATTCTTCCTAAAATTACGATGCTGAGAGAAAGCAAGTGACATAATGGATGAATTATCTTATGAAACTCCTCGATATCAAACTATGGTTGAGGAAGCTTAAAGCAGAGCTTGCAATGCTGATGGCTTGATAAATGAATTCTCATAGAAACTACATCTACATCAATAGAAACAGCTATAAGATTAGAATCATATGTGATTTTTCCTCATCCTGCAATTTCGTTTCAAGTCAAGCAAGATTTGCGAGATATTAACAAAAAATTGGAAGTCTTGACAATGATATAGTTCTCTGAATGCCATATTGACTTCTCTTCTCATTAGTAAGTTTCATTTTTCTCATTTTTATTGATTTTTTTCTATATATCCAGTTGTTTCTGATTTGATCCTAACTCCTGAGTAACAAAGTGTTAGTGAGGATTTTTTCAATGAGTATTACTCGACTTATTTAACTAGTATGTAATGTTCATCGGTACTCTAGGAAGTTCTTGGTAGTCTTAAACATTTAGCATAGGGATTTGGTATTCCTTTTTGCTCCATTTAATTAAATTAGAAGATATCAAAATAAACTAAAACTTCTCACGATTTTTTCATTGTTCAGAAATTTGTAAAACAAAATTTAGACCAACTCTTTTCATTATTCCTGTTTTACAACTTTAAAAAACTTGTGATAGAGTAATGTTGTCGTCATGTATTGTTATGTTAGATCTATTACATGCATTTCTATATTTATTAATGAGGAAGACTCAAATGATTAGTAATATAACGACAAGGTACTTAAAACCTCTAGGTATACTTACATCTTCAGTGTATCTCTGATCGTTACACTTAATTGCCATTACATTGATGGATTCTGTGCCAAGCCCATAGTGAGTCGTATAATGAAACCCTTTTTTGTCGGTAAATTAATTTTTGATCAAAGTAGCGCCTGATTCGATTGTCTTTGTCACAATTAGAGATTTTAAAGCATCTAACTTGAGTTATTTGATTCTTTTTATCTATAAATTAAGAGGACAACCTTAAAGATCCCACATTTTGAAGATATATTTGTCAATTATAGGCCACTCTTTTGATATTTAGTTATGTTTATAACTGATTACATTAAGATAATCCACAACTATAAGAAGACAACGATAATTTGGTGATCAGAAAAACGACCCTTGAAAATGAACCTGAGAAGGAGTTTAATATCTTGAAATGTTCCAACAAAAATACTAAAAGAAAAATTAGTGCTAGAGAATTGTAGTTTGCATTTGTGGCCAAGCGTCAAAAAAGAGTTTGTACTACATCAGATCGTTGTATTCTTCGTATATTCTAATGTCGTGTTAAGGACAAATGGAACCGTTGTATCTTGGGAGACGTGTGGTTATAAAATTGTTACGATATATATAAATGATGAATAACGTCTTAATGAAAAAAATTACTTGCCTCGGTTCAATTAAATTTTGTTAAAATATTTTAGGTTGATCTCCTCTATTTCTATCTTCTTTTTTTTGTTTTTTGGATTCGGTAATGGTTTTGGTAACTAAATATTACAAGAGTTTTAATATTATATGAAGACCATTGTTACAGAGTTTTAACGTTTTGGTAATGGTTTTGGTAACTAAGTATCACGGGAGTTATAATACTATACCATTGTTACAGAGTTTTCACAAAATAGTAAAAATACTACATGAGTTGTATGACCGAGGAATCAGTAATGAAGATACTTTCCAACAGGTTTTCCACACAAATGCTCTGAAGTCTCAATTTGTCAGCTTTTATTTTACCCCATTTCTTAATGTTAAAAGAACAACATTATGTAAAAACTTCTCTAAATTAATACTCAATTAATATTATATAAAATTTTATCATTCTTCAAAGTGGTTTCTTAAAATCTTACAAATGTATATATTATTCGTAGATTATGTAACATCCAGTCTCGCTCAAATCATCTAAACCAGCTTCACCATCTCTCTGTGATGTCAATTTACTTCAACATCCTAAATATGTATAACAATATAATTCATTTATAAACTTTTATCTAAAAAGACCGTGTAAGGACTTCTATTCGAAAAATGAATGTGATCAACGTGATAAACAATTCTTTCTCTCCAAATTCAATTAAAAGATGTGGCCTTTATATAGTTGTTGAAAAGGGAAAAAAATTAATAAGATGAGTTTGCTATGAAATGTTCATGCCAAATAAATATTTTTGTGATTGATTGTCAATAGTTTGAATAATGTCATTAATGTGAACTTGTCAATTAGAAATACTAGTACATTTATTTTAAGATTTAAAAGAGTAGTGAATCAGTGATTAGTCCACAATAGATGTTATGCCACTCCAGCAATGTTAAACATTGGAGTCGTGAATACTAAATTCGAATTCGGACAATAGTTATCAAAGTCTATTGTCTGTATTTATTCTACTAAAACTCTATATTTTCTTTCATTTCAACTTCATTCTGTTAGTACTCATCCTAAAAAGCACGTCGTACACAAATCTTTTTTCATTAAGAGCTTATTTGAGTAGCTGATTAACATTCCTTATTTGTTATCATGCACGTGATCAAGATTTTAGAAAATAGTTCATTAGAAGGTCTTCTCTACTATATGATCATTTTAATTATTATTTTTGATGTGAACATTTAATAACCTAGATAAGTTTTTACTCCACCGATCTCAGACCAATAAGCCTTGTGAGACTTGTTTCTCTGGTCTCCAAGTTCAAAGATTTATTGAACCATTTATTAAGAAGAAGAAAATTAAAACAAGTCAAATACAAAGAAATATGAAGCTTGGAAGCACAATCTTAAATGAATTTTACTCAATTTATCATTCAAATGAAATCAAATACAGATCACCAACTAGCTTCAGATGAAGTATGAACAAAATTCTGAAAGCCCTCACCAACTTTAGCTGACACACTCGCCAAAAACTTTAAAGAAATTGCATCCAAGTTGTATTTGTAATATTTTCACAATTTCCTCCAACATTTAAAATATTTTAATTAACTTTGAAATTAATCCCAATGAATTGTCTTGGAACGAAGCTTTCATATGGAACTAATATAATGACCGACCAAGACGATATGTATTCTTTTTCAATGCTCAGCTAAAAGATGTTATCTTGTTGTTATATGATTTTAGAATTTGGAAAACAAGTGAAAAATTTATAAGCTTAGCTTCTCATGAAATGTTCATGACGAATAATATTTTTTGACAAAAACTAATGTGGCCCTTATACACTGTTTCGATTCAATAACTTATTTTCCAGACTGCAATATAAAATACAGTAAATGCTGTGTTGTGTGTTCCTCTACTAAAATGTTTTATATTTATTTATGAATTTTGGTTACACTAGCAGATCTTTGTTTTTTTTTTTTTTTTTTGTAAATTAGGTAGTCATTCAAAAGGTTAAGTTAGGGAGTTAGCAACCCATGCATCAGAGTGAGTAGAGCCATCGAATGTTGGGATTACATGATATTTCCTAATATTAGATTTATCTACTTCTAAAGCTTGAACGATACAAGAATGCGGTACAGAGACCTAGTTAAGAACAGTTCTAAAAGTTTTAGCTTTCTTAGAGAAACTGTAGCGTTGAGGTTCTATATTGCCAAATTGCTATCTCATATATGGTATTTGATTTGGAAATTTTGTTGGGTGACGTACTGGCACACCAAATTCTCATAAACAACATAGTTTAAAAATGCGTTTGTATGTAAACGTAATTATTAACCCGGCGAGATTGGGGTATACCCAGATTAATTGGGGTATACCCAATTTTAAAGGGATTTTTTTTATGGGTTTTAGGGGGAGTCCTAATGGGTAAGTTATAGAACTACCCTCACCCTTTAAAAACTATTACCCTAAATCAGTTTTAATCTTTATATTTGTTTTTCTTCTCCTCTTCTTCTTCTTCTTCTCCTCCATGACCATACCGGCTCCATCACCCCCACCACCATCAAAACTCGTCGATTAATTCATTGACATCGTCGATTCGAAACTCCGATTAATCTTCATCAATGGATCCACCACGGCGTAAGGGAACTCGTATGAAAGACGCCAATCGAAAACCCAATCAATACAACCCTGGAATTGCAAAACTAGTTCAACATAAAGTGAAGAAAAAAACGGTTGCTGAAGAAGAAATTGAACCCGCTCAAAACGAAGAAATGGTGCGATTAAGAAAGTAAGGCCTACTTAAACTCACTCAAGTACTTCAATTTCATGTTTGCATGTCAAATTAGGTCAAAAAATCGATTCTTTGATTTTCGATTATTTCCGCTTAAAGGTTTTTAGTTATCGACCTATGGGTTTTCATATTAGGTTGAAGATCTTGCCGGATCTGTTAAATACCTGTAATCGTTACTTGCGGGACTGGCAGATTATTCAACCTCGACCCTGCGCCGCGATAGTTTTGTTTTTTTGGTAGGGATGGTTATAAAAATTTTCCTTGCCGGTTGTATTTCAAATTTGTGTCTCCTGATGCTTTGAATTTTATAACCGGTATGGTATTTGGAAAAGACCATGTCGGCTATTTGTTAACCGGCAATGTATGGGTAAAGGAACTTGCCGACTAGTTTTCTGAAAAATCCAGTCAAGTACTGTGTTCATATTGTTATATGCCGGCAGGTTATGTGAATCACACCATGCCAGTTTATGTTTAACCGACATGTATTTAGATATATAATCTTTCGACCATTTATCCGCCGGATTTGTTATATATGTCGAACCTGCCGACCTTTAATTTTTTTTTTTCTTAATCGTTCTTGTTCAGGTTGCAAAAGGCATAGAAGAAATCTATGCAAGCTCTTAGTCCTCCTTCAAGACCTCCTCGTGTTGGTGATAAACTCTTAACTTCAACACATCGAGGGGCATATGTTGTGCTGGGAACGCTCAAGATACGTGTACTGAATGAGGATTATAAAACACCATCGGAACCCAGTGATTCAAACGATACTCCAGATGAAGACCAATCAATTCCATCTGGTAGAAGAGGTGATGATGATGATGTTGATGAAAAAACTCCGGCTGCTGGAGGAGGGAACAATGATGATGATGATGGTGATCAAGACATGACTAATGTTGGAGGAGGTAATGATGATGATGATGATGGTAATGGAGATAAAGGTAAGGGTAGAGAAGATGAAATTGTTGAAGAGGCAGTGGAAGAAAAAGAAGAAGAATAAGGAGATGGAGAACAAACTCAAGCTATTGTTCAACAAACCGAAGCTTCAACTTCAACTGAAACCTGAAAGAAGAAGAAGGTGATCACTAAACCAGCTGATTCCCACATGCCTTCCTCTCACTTGATGGTTACACTTCAAAAAGATGAGAACCCAAGGGGGACTCCAAAAGATGGTGGCAATGTTCTTTTTGGATACAATGACTCATGTGCATGTACGATCCATAATACCGTCGTAAGTAATCTCAACCCGTGTTTGTTTTTTGTTTAAGTGTGTAACTATCTTAAATTTGCGTCAAGTGTTTGTATTTCTTTTCATTTTTTTTTTTGGTATTTAGGATCACAAGAATGCCGCCCGTCTCATGAGGCGCCAAGTTTCATGTTCAGTGACTAAGACTTGGGATCATGAGGATGAATGTGAGGAGATGAAAGTGATTGTCAAGAACTCCAGGTTGTGGCCTGCGGTGGAGAGTTCAAATATTGAGAAAGATAGAGTTACCGTATCTCTGCATTCCAGAGAGGTTCTACTGAAAAGACCCGATACAATGTTATTCCCATTCGGTGAGATGGCCATAACTCCCGATGATGCTCATCAAATTATAGGCCTGGAGGTTGAGGGAAAAGCAGTCAATGAGGGCTTCGATAATAAGTTTTCTTTCGCGGATATTTACAAATTGTGCCAGAAATTGTTCGGTTGGAATCAGGTTGCGACGGAGTCTATGCTTGTGATGAAGGATGGTCGTCTAACCAAGAAGTTTAATCTGAAGCAGTTGAGGGACACATTTTCTGGGACTAAGAAAATCTTTGATAAGGAAGGAAGGGTGAGTTTTGGGCTAGGGTACACAACCTTTTGGGCTAGGTTACACAACAAATTTTGCGGCGAGTTTGGGAATCCTAATGCAAGAAGTATTCAACAAGTCCACGCTAGGCACCTAGTAATCGAAAATGCGATAATTGCTTTTTTAGTGCTCCAACCTCGGATTTTTAACACTCGCCCCTTCACCTTGTCCATTGCATAATTTGTAAGTAATTTTGTGGTTATTTTTTACGCAACCCATGTTGTTTTATCTTCCAATGAAACACCACTAACAAATATAAGTTTGTTTTTGTATTTTTGTAGCATGAAGTCGTGAAAGCGCGCTACTTGGAGGAAAAGGGGGAAGCATTCGCGTTCGATGCAAGCTATCACTTCTTGGCACAAAGAATCCCGGAGGATAACCCGGAGTACTTGGATGTCGTATCGTCTTTGGAGGAGGAAGATTGATGGCTTTAGAAGTTTTTGTATAGGTTTTGTGGGTAGACCTCTATGTAAACCCTCACGAGACTATAACTCGTCCACTAGGGTCGCCTAGGGGTTCAAAGGCTTGATGCACATGCTAAGTGCATTCGTTTTTATGTTTCAATCAGTGTAGTAACCAAAATTGCATGAATGAAGTGAATTACATCTTCCATATTCTGTTTTATGTTTGGTATAAGTACAGGTCGGCATGGTTATAAATCCTTAACATGCCGGCTACAGGAAAGCCGGTAGTGTAATAAATTATGTGCATTCCGACTATATTATAGTCGGCATGTTAGTGAATATTTACATGCCGACCGTTAGATTGCTGGCCAAAGGTTGTCGGATTATTATTCATTCAAAAACCTTCCGGCCAAAACATGGTCGGCGTTTTCTTCATCCAAGGACCATGGTTTTTAAAAGCGTACGCTTCACGCTTCGCTCCAAAATTATCAAAAACGCTCCAAAGCGCTGTAGTGAAGCGAATCTCACAAGAAGTGTAAGATTCCTAAATAATATTCGCTTCAGTTCATTTCCAACCAAAAATTTAAAATACTGAATAAGAAAAAATATAGTTCTGTAGAGGGGAGTCGAACCCACACCTAGTGGTCAACATACAGTTGTTTAAACCACTAAGCCATCGCTACTTTTTTGATATTAATTGGAATTATATTCAATCTATATAAATGTTATCTTCTTAAGTTTACATTTCACACTTAAATTTACATGTATATACGCTTCAAACATCAACCATGAAACGACGCTTCACGCTTCAACATACGCTTCGCTTCTTAAAAAATGAAAAACGAGTCACGCTTCGCTTCACGCTTTAAAAATCTTGCCAAGGACCATGCCGGCTGAAAGTGGTCGGCATTTTATTCAAACGTATACCATGCCGGCTAAATATAGTCGGCACCTTCTTCAAACGTCAACCTTGCCGACTTATAACATTTTCGAAAACCCATTTTTTTGATCGAAATCGAACTCATAAGACGGATTAAAGGTTTAACCTACTGAATTCATAATTTCAAAATTTTAATTTAAACTCAATTAATTAACCTAATCAGAATTTTTAGTGTTAATTAAACAAGGGCATATTAGCCATTTAGAAAATACAAGGTTAAGGGGTGGCTTGGTTTTACTTCATAATGACCAGATTTTGTCTTATTGGGTATACCCCAATTAGTTTGGGTGTACCCCAATCTTGCCAGGATTATTAACTCATTCTGACTTAAAAACGTTTTATAAAAGCGTTATAATTTAACCCAATTAAAAATTCCGTGTTGACTTAAATGTGATTTAATACTACGTCTAGAGGTGAGACTTAGTTTATAAAAGCGTTTTATTAAACATATTTTTAAAAGACCGTTTTTCTGAGACGCGTTTTTAAAATGCTTTTGGAAGATTATAAGTGCGTTTAGAGAAACACAGTCAAGAATTACGTGAGACATGAACGGTTTTTAAAACATCGTTTGTCTGTAAACGGGGTTTAAATCTGCGTTTATCTTCAAGGTTTTTAAAATCTCGTTTAACCAAAACGCTTTTATAAACTACGTTTAGGAGGAGATTCGTTCACCCAAATAGTGTTATAAACTGCTTTTCCTTCGACGCTTTTTAAAAACCCGTTTAGTGTAAACAATTTTATAAATAATGTTTAGTAGTAAACGCGCTTTATAAACGGGTATAAGAGAAAAAAAAATGAAGACATCTCTGCCATATAAAAACTAGATTTAATATCTTGCCCGTCCGTTAATTTGAGCAATTAAAAAAACGCGTAGCAAACCCTAAAATCATCTCATCACCCCTCGTCTTTTCCGTTTTTAGTTCTACACTAGCAGCAAGAAGCAAACCCCTCTACACCAGCAACACCTTAAACTCTTCCAGATCTATCTAGCACCACCTCGTTTCATTGAATAGGAGATTTTGATTAAAAGGATTTATAAGATGAGTTTCATTTCCTACAGATTTATAAAAATAGTTTTGATTTAATCGGATTTATAAAATGAGTTTCATTATACACGGATTTATATATAAAGTACTAATATCAAACGGATTTATAAAATGAGTTTCATTACCACGGATTTATAGAATGAGTTTTCATATTAAAGGATTTATAAATACCATTTCATTAAACGTAAACTTTAATTACGTTCCAGTTTAAAGGATTTATTAACACCGTTTAGAGTGAAACGGATTTTATATATACGTATATTTGAACGGGATTTAAAAAAATGTCCCATTTTCACGCATTTATAAAGCGCCTGTACTTGCAGATGCAGTTTATAAAATCGTTTTCTTAAACACAGTTTTAAAAAACGTCCATACCAGATAGGTTTTTAAATATCTTGTACTTTCGAAACGAAATTAAAAAACGCGTTTCGTGATGAACGTAATTTAAAAATGCGTTTCAACAAAAACGGCATTTATAACAACGTGGTTCTATATTTGAGAATTGCCAAATACAATTCTCAAATATGGAAACTTGGTTTGGAAATTTGGAATTTTGGCTACGAATATGACTTTTGACAACCAAGAGTGCGCTTTGTTTTGTTGCCAAATATAGCTTTTGGCAACAACGCAGCGGTTGCTCTTAGCTAGAATATAAACCACATTGTTTGCTGATCTAGGAACAAGGAAAAAACCCATAAAGTTTGAACAAAAGCTAATTTCCTATTTTACTTCCTCCATGATGGATTGATTTTGCCAAGTTATCTGAGAGGGTAAACATTCAAATAATAAAAAAGATTCTTGCAATCTCCTTCAACACTGAAATATGAGAATCTGCATTCTCTTGCCCACTTAGCTGCTTATGGAAGTCCTAATGCTTCTGCTTCTTCTGGGGATGCTGCTAAGATAGGTATTGCTCTTCCTTGTTCAAAGCTACATGCATAAGATCTTAGTATTAAGGAAAAACCAGCTAATTCAATTTCTGAAACCTAAGCTGCATCTAGATTAATCTTATTTTTTGGGAGCTTTCCAAGTTGATGGTCTTTTTTCCAGTAAGACTGGCCAAAGTGTTTGTTACATTGTGTTTCTCTTTACGCCAGAAGTTCAGGTGTATCTGTATTTCTAATGCTAGTTACAAATAAGATTGTTGTTTCTTTTCGAATGCTCTGTTGCATCTTTCTTTCCGTATAAATCAAATTTTTGTCATTATAATTTCTATGAGAGAACTGGGTTGGCTTTCTATCCAATCTTTACGGATATCTAAAAAAGTGGTAGAGTCACTAAAGTTTAGCTCAACTGAATATGGACATGTAGCCCATATTGCTTTAGCATAATTAATGACAATGAAAGAATAAATGTTTTATGGATTCTTTTTCCCCACGGCCAAAAGTACACTTAGGTGAAACCTCATTCTAGATGGTTTAAGGTTTGTAGAGACTGCATTCTGAAGGTACTTCCATGTGAAAATTTTTATTCATTGAGATAGATCTAAGGACCATAGATCTTTCCAAAAGGACCATAGATCTGGCAGACCTAAGTTATAATTGTTGATTGTTCTTTCATTTAATTTTGAGTACATAGATTTTGATGTACAGTAAGCTCTCCTTATTATATCTGAGGTTAGTTAAGCCTAAGGGGTATTCCCTCTAATTTTGTCTCAGGTTATATCCACGAGTCCTTTTACTTGTATTTTCGTTTGGATGAGCTAGTTGATGTGCAAACAAGTGAGGGAGTTCGAGACACGCAAAAGGAGTTGGATTCCTTCTTCAGCTAGTTCATAATGGTGTATTATTATGAGCGGGATAGAAGGTTTGTTGGGATTACGAGTTTAATATTTTTGTCAAATTGATGTGAAAAAGTCTTTGTAACTCTTCAAGTCATGCATTCACTCCAGCATTTAGAAGGGGTTTACTTTATCTTCTGCATGCTTTTATAATTTCTGAGTATTTGTAATTTGTATGTAGATTTGTATAATCAATACAAATTTATTATTTGCCATTTTTTTTCTTATATCCTGGTGTTACCAAGAAATTTGAAAAAAAAAAATGAAAATTTAGGATGAGAGAGATAAAAATGACAGTATGTTTTTCCAACAAATTTTTTACATGTAGCCCTTTCAATTAGAGGAAAGCATCAAGGACTGAATACAGTGCCGGCACTGAGGGAAGGTCAACGAAGGTTGACTTTGGGGCATCACGGTTAGAGGGGCAGCAAAAATAGGATTTTGTGTATCGGGTGCTTTGTGCTAACAAAACAAAATGAAGGACATCGTGATTACTGGAAATAAAAAGGACGTACAACAAAATATTTCGGGGCATATTGTAAATAAAAACTTATTTTAATAACTTATTGCTAAATATATAAAAAATTTCATATATTACGGAGATTGAGAGTCCAATTTTTTCTCCCGGTTTCTCTTCAAAACTCTCGTCCTCTTCCTTCTGGTTACTACTTACTTCCTTTCCCACACGACTTCCACTTGAGCTACCATCTCCACCGTTAGTGAAATTAGACCCAATTCAATCATAAGTTTGTCATTTATATTGTATGATTGATTTTGAATTTAATCTTTGATTTTCAGTTAGTTGTATTTCTAGGGCAAATTTTTTTTAAACCCCCAATTCAATAATAAGAATAGATTATTTCTATGATTGATTTTAACTCGAATCCTTCGATTTGCAGTTAGTACTGCTCAATTGTATTTTTAGGGCAACAAAATTTTAAACCCCAATTAGTATTACTGATATGATAGTAATACAACTTACAGGCTACCTAATGCTCCTAATTATATGTCTTTTTATCAAAAGGGACAGCATTGATTTGGTCTTCTTTGGGGCAGCAAATTGTCGGGGCCGGTCTGAATAGGTACCAGTCCAGCACTACATGCAACTCGCAGAATCCATAAATTTTCAGCCGAGGGCCCAAAGATAAACAGTCATCTCCGATCTTGATATATTTTGTTAGCCTCTCCGGAGTCCGGTCACTTACGGACATTATAATTTCAGAATCACAGCAGTGCATTTGCATTTTCGTGCGTTTTCTAGTCCGCATGATGTTGGGCCACAAAAATACATAATTGCTGTCGGGATGATGTTGGGCTGACGCCGTGTCTCATTTCATGGGCCATTCAGCGTTCCTCGTTATTAGGGTTCAGTAGGGTTAACACCTCTCCTTATAAAAGCCACACCAATCTTAGAAGTATCAGTCACGGCGGCGCATATCTTACAGTCCTCCTGCTCCTCACCTTCCTCCATTAACCATCTTCTTCACCACCGTTACACGGAGGAAAATGGAAGACTAAATTTATTCACCGATTCACTCCGAAATCTGTTCAATTCCAACTTTTCATTTTCCCAGAATCAATAGAAGAGCAGAAGATGATAACTTCTTCTTTTGGTCCCCAAAGTTTCAGTCCTTCTTCAGTGAGTTTAATGACGAAAAAAAGAAAAACAAAACTGAATGTTATGAAGAAGGAAAGAAATTTGGGGACCAAAAAAAAACGAAGTTGATTTGAGGCGCGAGGCTCTTTCCAGAATGAACATGATAGTAGCGGTATATTGTTCTTCTTCTTTTTGCTATTAACATTTTTATGTTTATGTTCTTAAAATGCATGAAATAGCTTGTTCATTTTCTAATTTTATTTAATCATTCTTGTTAATTTTGATTTTGGAATTCCACCATTGGATAGGCTGGTAGTTCCATTTCATCTAGTTTTCCAAAGCATATGTAGAGTAAGAATCCAAGTACTACTAAAATTTGTTTTCAAATTTAATTTTGTGTGATTGATTTTAATTGATTCTTCTCTCTTTTAATTTGTCACTTGAAGGGTTACCTAAGAGTTGATATTTGTGTTATCTGGTAATAGATGATTAAGAATTTTTAGCTAAGAAACACTCCACATTGTTGCAACCCAAATGTACACTATTCAGGAGGTCTCAGCTAAGCAATGTTGCATCCGAGTTCTGTAGTATTTAGGATGCAACTGGATTTCTAACTTAATTTGTTGGCTTCTGGTGCTGCCCTTTGCACACCTTTTTATTCAATTATATCTTGAAATTGTTCCATGAACACATATTATGTTAAGAATTTTATTTGCACACTTAGTTAGATCAGTTTTTAGTTGGAAAAGCTGAAAGATAGTGCTTGTGATGCACTGATGCTGATGACATAATGGATGAATTGCTATGGTTGAAAAGGCTTAAAGATGTGCTTGCAATGCTGATGATCTAATAATCGTACAATCTAAGTAATAATACTTCATTTGACTGATGACATGCATGCCCCAACAAAACAACCGCTGGAATCCCAACCTATATAAGGACTGGGATCCTCACTCTCATATGGAACACAAATACTCCTTAAACTCTCCAACATCATCTCAACATAATGGCCCAACCATCTACATTAATCCTGAGTTCAGATCGGCAGGCATCATCTTTTGCGTAGGCGCTGTGTCTAATTCTATCCTAGGATTTAGAGAAGAACGGAAAGTAGGAGGCACAATGAGTATGAGTTATTTGGGGAAAATTCACGTGCACCTGCGCCGACACCGGTGAATTCCAAACAACTGGCCACTCCGCTGATCTTTCTTCCGAGTTGGTCTACAATGGACACGCCCAAGAATTCCGTCCATTTAATCTCATCTTTAATCAATATCACCGAGGTGAAACCAATGACGCAGGTTATAACGACCCTGGAATGGCGGATGGAAAGATCAAGCCCATGTAAGTCATCTTAGAACTTTGGCATGGAGATTTTAATCCGTTTAGGACTCAGCCCAACACATCCGCATTTACCGACAACACTTGCATGAAATTCATGGAGTCTAACAAATTATGATGATGCAGGTGATATTGTTATGAATTTAAAACATTTTATGAAAATCTAAGTCGTAATTGTTGATCTAACTACTCATTGAGAATCAACCATTTAGTTCAGCTCAAAAGAAACTATCGTATTTCTAAAACTAAACACAACCTGCTGATAATACATATTTATAAACTTCCTACTATACTACCAACAAAACTGGAAACTCATGATAAAGATCCTATAATTAATATAGAGTAATAATATGAGCATTTATCGGGAATACGTAATAATCACTACGGAAAAGACATCTACATAACTGAGATTTATAACACTTTCAAACATCGAGAGTCCATGTTTTACAACTGGTTTTGAAGGAAGAGTTGTCGTGATATCACTCACACCCCTTAGTAAACAAGGTTATGCCAAGAAAATAAACGATAACTCCTTACAAAGAACAGGATAACATTTAGCTATAACAACTCGTTCTATATGTGAAAGATTTACTTACTACAATTCACAAGTGTTGTTTAAGAACACAAAGACATACTGAAAATGTTAGAGGGAGATTCAACATGAAACTCTAGTGCATGGAAGTCTAGCCTATCAACCACCTTCTACCACAAGTCATTCATGAATAGAACTTGCACAACACTTTGTATAATACAGCTTAAAATATATAATGTTGGAAAATGAGGTTATAGAGATTCAACATGAACCGCCGCATGGATTGTTTCAACAATTGATCTTACTACTTATAAGTTTTGACTATTTTTTCTTTTTTTTTAATAATGTATAAATAAATACTTATAAGCATATGAAGTAAAAATATAGAACATGTAGAAGAAATGCGGATGGGGACTTGATCCTCAACCTCCGATGAAGTCTAAGTACCACTAACTACAATTTAAGCACTTATTACATGTCTGGCCAAGTCTGGTGGGTTTTAACACACTAACTTTAAGGACAAATCTTCACAAGAGTTGTAAAAACAAACAATGCCTAAAAATAATGCCTCAAAGGGATCGACAAGAATAAAGACGGTTTCTCCCTCAGAAATAATTATATACATTTTCTACCATTCCAAATATTTACTTTATCACTTTTGCATATGGTAGTCTGCACTTAATAAATTTCATAATATTTATTACTTTATTTCTATGTGTTATAAGGATTTAATAATTTATACATTTAGTTTACTTATTTTCCGACAAGGGTTCCAGCTATTTCTTCACAGCCTTCATAATATTTATCAGATTAATTTCAAGAAGGGCAATATGGTCATTTCATGCAAAGACATTTACTTTTACTTTTTCTTTATAATGGTAGTCAAGTCATTTCATAATTTTACACATTTAAGAATGCACAAATTTCCATGAAGGGTACAGATCATTTTCTATACTATCTGTAATATTTATTTACTTATTTCGTATATGATAGTTTAGTACCTTCACCACACATTTATTACTCTTATTTGTAGAAGGGTAATATGGCCATTCTTGACCATGGTAATCTTCTTAACCGATGTTCAATTTCATATATTTCATCCAATTTGCTATATTTCACTGGGAATGGATGGTTTCTGCCTTACCAAGTTTCTAACTTATAGTAGTCAACTCGCCGCCAGTTTGATTCGATTCATGTATGCATACATATATGCATAAATAGGTCATTTCTAAGGTTCTGTGAGAATATCTCATGAATTTACTCCTGTTGGATAGATCACACTTTACTTAAGTTTCCACTTCAGAGAATAACTTTGAAGCGCTAACTTTCGATCTTGATCCTCGGCATTTATACAATATGCAGAATAGGGTTTTAAGGTTTCCGTAGAGAATATATCAAAGGAATCTTTACTCGTAAATGGATGGTTTCTTCGTTGGCCAAGTTTTTGACTTAAATTACCAACTCATGTACAGTTTCATATTGAGTCTAAAAAATACATATATGCACAAGTTTAAGGTTTCGCACATCTCAAGGAATCTTACCCGTAAATGGATGTGGTTTCTTCTGTTTGGCCAAGTTTCTACCAGAGCCAATCATGCTGTGTTTCATCTTGATTCTATATGCACATAAATAGGGCTTTTGCCTCTGGGACATCTCAAGGAATCTTACTCCGAAATGGATGGATTCACATCACAAGTCGGATTTACAGAGTCAACCCATTGCCAAGTTTTGATCTCCTGAGCCCTACATTTATACATAAATAGGTTTTAAGGTTTAGAATATATCAAGGAATCTACCCGTAAATGGATGGTTTCTTCTTTATTACCAAGTTTCCTCACTTGTAGAGGCCAACTCATGGGCTGTGCTCATATCGGAGCCTGGCGTATACATATATGCAGGCAGGGTTTGTTTAAGATTTCCAGAGAATATCTCAAGAATCTACTCAGAAATGGATGGATTCATTATTCTTTACCAAGTTTCCATTTATAGCCAACTCATGCTGTGTTTCGATCTCTTGATCTCGTACGATACAATATGTAAATAGGGTTTTTTTAAGGTCTTATATATTTCAAGGACATTCGCAAATGGACTGAATCTGTATTGCCTAACTAAGCTCTACCAGAGAGTCAACTCACGCCTGTAAATTTCATCTCTGATCCTCGCATACAATATGCAATATGGTTTTTGGTTTCGTAGAATATCTCAAGGAATCTTAATTGTGAATGGGATGAATCTTTGGCTATTCTACCAAGTTTCCGACTTATAAGAGTTTGGTCCCACTTCGCTAAGTTTCGATCTCTGGGAGTCTTCGTACGCATACAATATGCGTAATGGTTTTTTTGCTGTTTCTGTAATATATCAAGGAATCCTTACCCGTAAATGGATGGTTTCTTTTTATTACAAGTTTCACTTAGAGTAGTCACTGATCTCTGATCCTGCATATACAACATGCGTAACATGGGTTTTTTAAGGTTTCAGAACATCTAATGAATTTTACCTGTGAATGGATGAATTATTCTTACCAAGTTTCCGATTTATAGTAGTCAATCACTGCCAAGTTTCGATCTCTGAGGCCTGCACGATACAACATTAAATAGGTTTTTTTTAAGGTTTTTAGAATATATCAAGGAATCTTACTCAGAATGGATGGTTTCTTCGTTCTTACAAGTTTCCGACTTATAGCCAACTCACGCAAGTCATCTCGAGCCTCTGCACGCATACAATATGCGTAACAGGCTAAGGTTTCTTAGAATATATCAAGGAATCTACTCGTAAATGGATGGGTTTCTTTTCTGTTTTACCAAGTTTCCGATTTATAGTCAACTCTGCCATTGTGCCTTGGATCTTGAGCCTGCATGCATACATATGCATAAATAGGGGTTTGTTTAAGGTTTCCAGAATATCTCAAGGAATCTTACCCGTAAAATGGATGGATTCGCCATTCTTACCAAGTTTACTTATAGCCAACCATGCTGTGGCCTTCTGATTCAGGATCCGCCACGCATACAATATGTAACAGGCTTTTGTTTAAGGCTCTGTAGAATATATCAAGAACTTATGTAAAATGGATGGATTCCGCTGCTCTACTGCTTCTAACTTAGAGTAACACCTCAAGGATGTATCATGCATATTTGGAAATCGTAACTTCTCGTAGAGCTTCTTGGTTCATTGATTGTATGCTATTATACCAAGTTTGAGTCTGACCACATTTGTTTTTATACCATCGTACTTTGAATATGTACTCATGCTTGGAGCTTCTGGGTTTAAACTTCTTCTGCTTCTCGTTCATAGTCTTTATATTGTTATACCACATTTGAACTCAATCAACACTAAGTTTCCTATATTCATCACCTCCGATGATATACGCTAAATATTTAACTCTGTTTCAGGGTCATAGATTATATGCCATTATAATGCTTAGTTTAACTGCTCAGCTTCATGTTTACTGATTTCATGATGTATCATGTTAAGTTTTAAG